>CAMZMU010000085.1:135870453-136177364 GCA_947311845.1 Poa pratensis
TGACTACCGTGGAGCGCCGGTCAGCGGAGGTCGCCAATCGCGCGCGTAGGGCTAGGTCGGAGTCTGCGTCATAGACTTTAGAGCCATCTTCCCTTTTGTTGGACTGTAATTATACTTTTATGATACCTCGAGTATGCTTATGCTTTTGCCACACTTGTATGGATTTGGTTCCTTTGTTATGCCTCTGCCTGTAAGGCTATGTGCTGTTACTCGCCTGAGCTTTGTGATGAGTTTCTCATGAAACTTTTATGATGTTTGGAACAGAAACAGGCAGCCGCTACTTCATCTAGCTCGTCGCGGCATCGTGCTCCTACTCGATCTCGAGCTCAGGCGGCAAACGATGCCGCAGTAATGCGTTATATGAAGGCTCGAGTCGCAAAACTGGAGCAAGAGTTGAAGAACGCCCAGAGCGAGCTGGATATGATGAGGGCGAGGCCTGCTTTACCCACTCAGCGAGAGGACTATGTGCTTGGCGAGATGGAGATCGTGAACAGACAACTCGAGTGTAAGCATGACTGCCTTGATCTCAAGAGTTCATAGTCTGTCCTTTTTGTTGACCAACGTGTTGTTGCAGGTTTTGTTCCAGATTTCCAGGCGGAGCAGGCTCGTGTGATGAGCAGTTGAACAATGCGACTGACGAACCAACGACGGCCGTCAGCACTTTCGCTTGGATAAGCACCGAGCCGCATACTCGCAACTCTAAAGGATCGAGTGTGGCGGAGCACTATGCTGCTCGAGTTATGCAGGTCGGCCTTCAGTCGAATCAACCAGACTCTGTTCCCGACAGGGCCGCAACCTCAAGGAATCCACGCGCTGCTCGGGCTTTTCCGGAGTGCAGGCCCATTCGAGATTTTGTCACCCAGAAGCTTGTGGATGGTGCCAACGCAACGATGGCGTATATCCGGAGTAAGCGTCCACATATGCAGCTACGTCCACCCGTGCCTGGATCGACTTGTCACAGTCGCAACTTGACGAAACAGTCGAATACGCGAGGGTACTGGTTGATTGTTATCACGCTCAACTTATGGGCCTGTTCTTCCAGTCAAGGACGAACCGGAAGATTAGGGACTCCTGTATATAGGGCAGCCCCCGAGTGTAAATTTGCCACTTATACGTAGTATATATTTATGTATATGTATGTGCCAGCCCCCGTGTGTATCGAGTGGGGTTTATGAGAAAAACTTAGTATGGAACATGAATTGCACAGCCCCCGAGTGTTCGAGTGAGGCTGTGAATTTTTGCGATGTTTGAAGCTGCAATTCATGATTTTGAGCAACTTTTTTATGTATGATTATTATGACCTAGCCCCCGAGTATTCGAGTGCGGTTGGGGTATTATGTTTGAAGAAGGAGCGAAAGCTCATGCTTTGAGATAGCGCAGCCCCCGAGTATTCGGGTGAGGCTAAGTTGTGCGAATAAGTTATGCGAGTAGTAAGCAGGGAGAAATATGAGGAATCATTGACTATATTCCATTTTTGAATGTTAAGCTGCAGGCCGCCTCATTAAAAACCTTCCAGTCCCCTTAGGTACCCTGGTAAGGAAAAGAGCGCGTCTGAAACCTGCAGCCATCCGACATATGTGCCTATTACATTGTGCGACTGAGCAATCTAAGCATAGAAACGGCGCAGCTGCGCAACGTTCCAAGGATTGTGCGAGAGTTCCCTGTCTTCGCGTGCTTCAGTCTGTATGCTCCACCACCAATGACCTCGGTGATGATGAAGGGTCCTTCCCATGGAGAAGCGAGTTTGTGCACCTTCTTTTGCTTCAGTCGAAGTACCAGGTCGCCAACCTCGAAGGATCTGGTACGCAGTCGACGGCTGTGATAGTTGCGGAGGTCTTGCTGATAGACAGCTGTGCGTGCTAGCGCCGTGTTGCGTGCTTCTTCGAGCAAGTCGACTGCATCTTCGAGTGCTTCATCTGCATCTTCTTCGTTGTATGCCTCGACTCTTGGTGCATTGAATCTTACATCTGATGGCAGGATTGCCTCTGCGCCGTAGACCATAAAGAATGGGTGAATTGTGTTGAAGCGTTGGGAGTTGTGCGTAGGCTCCATAGCACAGACGGGAGTTCTTCGACCCAAGCACCCGCGGCCCTTTTGAGTGGCACCAGGAGGCGTTTCTTGATTCCGCTCGTCACAAGTCCATTGGCCTTTTCGACTTGGCCATTGGATTGCGGGTGTGCCCAGATGCATAATTGAGCGTAATGTCCTGCTCTTTGCAGAAGGATCGGAATTCTTCAGCCGTGAAGTTTGTACCGTTATCAGTGATGATGCTACTTGGCACACCAAAGCGGTATATGATGGATTTTATGAAATTGACTGCTGTAGTGGCAGTCGAACTTGTGATAGGGACTGCTTCAATCCACTTGGTGAACTTGTCGACCGCCACCAGAAGGTGAGTATGCCCTCCATGGGAGGATTTTTTGAGTGGCCCGACCATATCGAGCCCCCATTGGGCGAAGGGCCAGGCCAATGGTATTGTCTTCAACGCCGATGCGGGTGCGTGCGGCTTTGTGGCGAATTTTTGACAGCCGATGCACCTTTTGACTATGTCCTCCGCGTCTTTGAGTGCTGTGGGCCAGTAGAAGCCTGCGCGAAAGGCTTTGGCTACGAGTGATCGACTGCTGGCATGATGCCCGCAGGTACCTGCATGAATATCACGAAGGATGGCTTGGCCATCTTCAAATGCTATGCAACGTTGGAACATACCTGATACGCTGCGCTTGTATAGTTCGCCGTTGATGACGGTGTATGCTTTAGATCGTCGAGTGACGCGTCTTGACTCTGTTATGTCTTCAGGTACCTCGCCGCGGAGTATGTATGCGAGGAAAGGTTGAGTCCAGTTGGCTCAATGAGGAGTACCTCGACTGGCGGGTCCTCTGTGCTAGGTGCTTTGCTCTTTGCTGGTGCGGCTGATGTAGGAGATGTTCGCTTCTTCTTGATGGACCTGTGCTCGATGCGCTCGAGGAAGACACCAGGTGGAACTGGTGCTTTGGTCGCGCCAATGTTGGCTAGCTTATCTGCTTCTTCGTTACTCTCGCGCCCTATGTGTCGCAACTCGCAGCCTTCAAAGCTGCCCTCCATGAGATTGTACAGGTCACGGTAGGCGATCATGTTATCTGCGATTGCATCGCAGGCCTTCATTGTTTGCTGCACCACAAGATTCGAGTCACCATAGATCATCAGTCGAGTGCACCCGAGGGCTTTGGCCATCCGCATGCCATGGATCAGGGCCTCGTACTCAGCTTCGTTATTGGATGGTAACTCGAATTCCATCTGCAGGATATAGCGAAGCTTGTCGCCTTTTGGTGATATGAGGATGACACCTGCGCCTGCGCCTTCGTTCTTCTTTGAGCCGTCAAAGTACATAGTCCATGAGTTGGACACATCTGGTGCTCCTGGCAACTGAGCTTCGATCCACTCGGTGTGGAAGTCAGGTAAGACTTGTGCTTTGATGGCCTTCGGGTAATCATACTTGATATCTCGTGGTGCTAGCTCGATGAGCCATTTTGCGACTCGCCCAGTTGCATTGGGGTTTGTGAGGATGTCCCCGATCCCTGAGGTGCTAACTACAGTGATCGGGTGCTCTGCGAAGTAGTGCGTCAGCTTCCTTGAGGACATGAACACGGCGTAAGCCAGCTTTTGATAGTGCGGGTACCGCTGCTTTGATATGGAGAGCACTTCACTCAAGTAATAGACTGGACGTTGTATGCTTTGGGTGTGTCCCTCCTCCCTGCGTTCGACCACCAGTACGGTGCTCACCACCCTGTTAGTTGCGGAGACATATAGGTATAGTGGCTCGCGTTCCCTTGGTGCGACGAGGATTGGAGGGCTTGTGAGGACTCGCTTGAGGTCCGTGAAGGCTGCTTCGGCTTCTGGCGTCCACTCGAATTTATCTGCTTTCTTCATCAGTCGATAGAACGGGAGTGCTTTTTCGCCTAGCTTGCTGATGAATCGACTGAGTGCTGCCACTCGACCCGCTAACTTTTGCACATCATGGAGCTTTGAAGGCCTTTGCATCGTCAAGATGGCCTGTATTTTCTCCGGGTCTGCCTCGATTCCTCGAGCCGAGACTAGATACCCCAAGAGCTGCCCGGCTGGAACGCCGAAGGTGCACTTCTTCGGGTTGAGCTTGATGTGGAAGCGTTTGAGGTTTGCGAACGTCTCTCGCAAGTCATCGAGTAGTGTGTTTTCCTCCCTTGTTGTGATGACAATGTCATCTACGTAGACCTGGACGTTTCGCCCAATTTGCTTCTTGAGGCAGTCTTGCATCATGCGCTGGTAGGTTGCGCCTGCATTCTTGAGCCCAAAGGGCATGGTTGTGTAGCAGTAGACCCCGAGCGGGGTTATGAACGCCGTTTTTCTTCATCTTCTTCCTTCATCCTTATCTGGTGGTAACCCGAGTAAGCATCCAGGAAGGACAAGCGAGCGCACCCGGCGGTGGAGTCGACGATCTGGTCGATTCGAGGTAGTGGAAAGTGATCCTTTGGACACATTTATTGAGTGCTGTGAAATCTACGCACATCCGAAGGATATCTGTGTGCTTCTTCTCTACGAGTACGGGGTTGGCCACCCATTGTGATTTCTTGATTTCTCTGATGAAACCTGCTGCGAGTAGTCTGTCGACTTCGGCTTCGACTGCGGTTCTTTTTGGGCCGGATATGCGGCGCATTGTTTGCTTGACTGGTTTAGCATCTGGAAATAATTGGAGAGAGTGCTCGGCGAATTCCCTGGGAATACCTGGCATGTCGGCTGGACACCACGCAAATATATCCCAGTTCTCACGGAGGAATTCGACGAGCGCGCTTTCCTATGCGATAGGCAGACTCGACGAGACATTGACTGTCTTGGTCGGGTCAGTCGGGTGCACCTGATGCGATCTTGTGTCATTGGTGGCATTGAATGCTCTGTCGACTGCCACCTTCTTGTGCTCCGGCATAAGTGTTCGATCGTTGGAGACCGCCAGATCGGCGAGTGTTGCTTCCATGCCGAACATCTCAGAGATTTTGCTAAACTCTCGGTCGCAAGAGTCAGACTTTTGGAAGTTCCCCTTGACTGTGATTACTCCTTTTGGTCCAGGCATCTTTAGCTGGAGGTATGCGTAGTGTGGCACCGCCATGAATCGAGCGAACGTCGGGCGTCCAAGTATGGCATGATATTGTGACTTCCAGTCGACAACTTCGAATTCAATCGACTCTGTCCTGAAGTGGTTCTTGTCCCCGAACGTTACGTCGAGTTGTATGGTGCCTTCTGGGCTTATTGCTTTGCCTGGGACGATACCGTGAAAGGTATTTGAAGATCTTGGCAGGTTTTCGACTGACCTGTTCATTTTGCGGAGCGTGTCTGCGAAGATGATGTTTATGCCGCTGCCACCATCCATGAAGACCTTGGACATGGCGTAGCCTCCAATTTGTGCGTCGAGTACCAGAGCAGAGTGCCCTGGACGAACGACCGATGGTGGGTGGTCCTCTCTGCTGAAGCTTATTGCAGTTTCGGATCATTTCAAGAATTCAGTTACGGCAGGAGGTGACATGACCGCCATGTTTACTTGTCGGTGCGAAGTTTTTGCTCCCTGTTGGAAGGGCGACCTTTCTGTATCATGTACATCTGCCCTTGGAGCAGAGGATACTGAGGTTCGTCCACCCGAGGTACTTGCTATATGGCACCCGCGATGTTGCCGCCTGCTGCAGGCTGTGGTGGTGGTGGCATCAAAACGGGTACATTGGCTGGCTGCGGCGCAGCTACGGGTGCGGGTGTGGCTGCTGCCTTTCTGAGATTTATGTAATCAGTCGCCATTTGGTCGAACTCCCTGCAGTTTCTCATCGAGTGATTGGAGCGCAGTTTTCCGTCTTCCCCCTTGTACAGGTGGAATCTGCAATCAGCATCCATCTTTTCTTCGAATGATCGCTCGGATTGTGCGCCGGATCGTGACTTGCGCCAGTCTTTCCTCTTGTAGCTATCACTGCGTTGGCCGGTCTCGACTGTCTCGGCGATCATCTCGACTGTCCGCCGATCATCTCGACTGTCCCGCTGATCTTTGACCGTCGTCGCTTCTGTCTTGGTCGTTGCGGGGCGTGGAGAACCCAGCCGCCATGAACTCGGGTCTGTCGTCGTAGTGACGTTTTGAACGCTTGCGCCTTCGGTCGTCTCTGTATGAGTCTCTGCGGCTTCGACTGCCACTTTCATGATTGTCACGGGGTGAGGACCCGCGTGTGGTGCGCGCCATGTCTTCTCCGTCTGCCCACTCAGTCGCGATCATCAAGAGGTTAGCCACAGATGTTGGCTTTTTGCGACCAAGTGCTTCTTTGAAGTCCCGCCTGGCGAGGCCCATTATGAAAGCGTCCATGGCCATATCTTCTGAAATTACTCCGACTGAGTTGCGTATCTCGGTCCATCGTCTGATGTATGACCTCAACGTTTCGCTTGGCCGTTGAACGCAAGCTCGCAGCTCCTCGAACGTTTTTGGTGAAAGAGCATGTGTTGCCCCATGTGTGGTTTTGGTAATTAATGACAATCTCTATGGACTAATGTTTGCATTGAGATATCTTTATAGATCGAGTCCATGAAGAAGTTTGGAGTTCATGTGTTGGACTCTAGAAGAGTATATGATGACCAAGGTTCTATCCAAGGGTTTATATGAAAAATGGTCATGTGTAGAGGTGAGCATATTGCAAGTATGTCTTGAGGGATTCAAGACATCATCTTTGTGAAGATAGAGAAGATGAAGTGCAAGTTCAAGAGAAGCATCTCGAAGAAATTCTATGCTTGTAGCTTGCCACCCATGTGGAGATATTGGTCAAGTGAAGATGTGCCTATGAGAGGCTCTCCCACATTGGTGTATGGGGGAGCAACATTTGAATCTTCACCAAGCAAAGCGCAAATCAAGAAAAGTGGTCCACTTGAAGAGATCGAGATCGTCATCATCTAGTTCAAGTGGAATGCGCAAGGCAAAGGTATGATCTTGATATGGTTTCTATTTTACCGGTCTCATGGTGTTAGTGGGAGACCGGGTTATAGGATAGATGCCGTACTATCAAGAGGGGCTCTCAAGTGAGTAACTTGATCGCATCTTTGTGGAGAGCTCAAACCTTTGCATACTTGGCATATCCATCTTTCTTGGTTCTTATTTGGCTTTTATCCATGTGAGAATTTAGAGCTTGTGTTCATCTCCATACCAAGCTCTAGTTCATCAAAAAAACGGATTTCATTTGAATATCTTGTGATGTTCTTGATGTTGGAGGTTTTACCGGTTCGTCTTTTGAAGAGAGGTCAAACTCTCCTCTTGTGGTTTCCTCCTCACATGATGGACTATGATGTGTATATGCATAATCTTGTAGAGCTTGTGAGTATCTTCTAACAAGCCCAAGATCATAGAAAACGGAGTCCGGATGAGAAACATATTGCGGTTTTGGTTTGGAGGTTTAATCGGTTGTTCTTTTATCGAGAGGTCTAACCTTTCCTCATTTGGTTTTATCCTCCATTGTTGGACTATGATGTTTCTCTGCATGATCTTGTAAAGCTCTTCGTTACGATTCCAACGAGCCAAAGATCATCGAAAACGGAGTTCGGATGCTCAAGTTATCGTCGTTTTCGTTCGGGTGTTTTCTGCAGTTTTAGTCCAGCGGTAGTACCGCCCGGGTACCGCCGGGTACCGCTGGGAGTCCAGTACCGCGCGCGTTTTGGGCGCCAGAAATCACCCGGAGCGGTAGTACCGCTACCGGGGCGGTAGTACCGCTGCCTGGAGCCCGTTTTGAGCCTGTTTCTCTATTCTAACTCCCCAGGGGGCGGTAGTACCGCTGGGCTAGCGGTAGTACCGCTCCTGGGCGCGATTTTCAGGTAACGGCTAGTTTTTGGGGGTCCTTTTTAAGGGCCCTTCTTCCCCATTGTTTAAACAACAAGCTGAGCACGTTTTCCTCTCTCCTCCATTGTTGAAAGCTCATTTCCTTGATTACTCCCAATCCCTCCACCCAAACTCTTTGATCTTTGGAGGATTGAAGGAGAAGACCTAGATCTACATTTCCACCGAGCCGTTTCTCCTCTAAGTGAGTGGAACCCTTTCGATCTAGTTCTTGAAGTTCCATTTGTTGTGTTCTTCTTTGTTCTTCCTCTCTTCTCCCCCCACAAGCATTTGTTGCTTTTGGTGGGATTTGGGAGTGAAGGACTTGAGCACTTCTTGTGTTCTTGCCTTTGCTTTTGTGCATAGGTTTGCCTTTGCTTTTGTGCATAGGTTTGCTCTCTCCACGAGGATTCGTGGAAGTGAAGATTGTGAGCTTGTTACTCTTGGGTCGTTGGACCCTAGACGGTGTTCTTGTGACCTTTTGTGGTCAACGCCTTTTGTGGCGAGTGGCGCCTTTTGTGGCGTTGCAAGGCCTTTTGTGGCCGCTTGGGTGCTCCCGATCCTTTTGTGGGGTGTGCCTCAAGTTTGTTGTAAGGGACTCGATTTCCGCCCAAAAGGAAATCAATAGTGGAAGGTGAACCGAGCTTTTGGGCAAGGTTCATCGGAGAATAGGGTGAGGCCATTTGTGGCATCTTGAGTTTGATACTCACACCCCTCCAACGAGACGTACTCCCCTAAAAAGGAGGAACTCGGGAATACATCGTCGTCTCCGCGTGCCTCGGTTATTTCTATACCCGAGCTCTTTACTTATGCAATTTACATTGTGATAGCCTTCGTGCTTGAAGTTATATATCTTGCTATCATTTTGTTGTTTATCTTGTTTAGCATAAGTTGTTGGTGCACTTAGGTGACATAGTTTATTTAGGTTGTTGGCTTGTTATTTTAAACACCTAGTTTTATTCCGCAATTAGCAAGCCTAAATCGGAAAAGTTTTTAAACGCCTATTCACCCCCCCCTCTAGGCGACATCCTTGTCCTTTCAATTGGTATCAGAGCCTGGGCTCTCTTTATTGGGCTTTACCGCCTAGAGAGTAAAGATGTCGTTTAGAGAATTAGTGCACAATCCCACTCTTAAATTCGATGGCACTAATTATGATGTTTGGAAAATTCGCATGCTTAATCTATTTAGGGCCATTGGTCCAAATTATATCAAGAGTCTTGTAGATGTGGGTTTTTCTCCTCCAAAGGATTCTCAAGAATTATCTTTAGAGGAAGAGGAAAACTCTCATCTCGATACTCGAGTATCTAATGGCCTTATATGTGTTTTGAGCGATGTAGTTCTTGCTTCAATCATGCCTTTCCAGAACGCTCATGAGCTTTGGACCATGCTTCAAGATAAATATGAAGTGTCCAATATTATTGAGGATGATTGTTGTCCCTCCACCTCCGGACGTGATGAGCTCACTTATTCTTCCACTTCACCAACATGTGATTTGTCACAAGGTAATGACATGGTGAGTGGTGATAGAAATTGCATTGTTGATGGTGAATCCTCTATTGACTATACGTCATCTCTATCTCATTGCAATGTTCTATCTTTGGACTTAAACACTTCTAGCACCTCAAATGTCTTACATGCTAGTGTTGATAGTCCTTGCATATCATATAATAGTTGTTTAACTAAATCTCATGATGATATGCTTCATATGTCTTGTTGTCATGAGAACAATACTTCCATATCCTCTATTTCGTGTGTGGCTAACAATGTAGAGGAAAACCAACATTTGTTGGAACAAGACATGGATCTCAATGGTGCTTCAAGCTATTCTTCATCTTCATCGTCCATTTCTCACTTTTGCCTTATGGCTAAGGAATCAAAGGTAGCTTCACCTTTGGAACCCTCTACACCTTGTGATGATGAGGATGAGGATTATTATGGATTAAAAGAGAATGATATTGACTCCTTAAAGGAGAAGAGTGAGATGGTTTTTAATGCTCTCCCTAAAGGTAGTCAAGCTTGCTCTTACTTATGTGAAATTTTGAGTTTTGCTATTAAGTGCAAGGATATCATTGAAGAAAAGGGGAGACTTGAAAGAGAATATGCTAATGAGATTGCTTCCCTTACCATGGCTATTGAGGAAGAACATGAGCTTCGAGTTTCTCTTGAGGAGAAGCTTGAGAATATTGATGAATCTCAAAATGAAACTCTTTCTCAAATCATTAAAGAACATGACCATGCTATTGCTAAATACAAAGTTTTAGAGAAACAAAAGGTCGTATTTGGTGTTGGTCATAATAGACTAAACGATGAGCTAGAGACGCTCTCCAAGGCTCACAAGGCCTTGGAGAGTGAACACTCTACTCTCACCAAGTCTTTTGAACAACTTCAAATACAATCTACTAAAATTGATGCACCTAGTTCCTCTACTTCTTCATGTGATCATGCTAATATTATTGAGGAAAATGCTAGGTTGAATGATGAGCTTGCCAAGTTGTCTTCTTCCATTTCTAATGCTAATGATGCTTGTGCTACTAACTCCACTTCTTGTGAAGCATCTATTTTGAAGGAGAATGTTGAGCTAAGGGCTCAACTTGAGTTGCTAACTAGCAAGTATGGGAAATTGGAAGAAAGTCATGAAAAGCTCTCTAGCTCTAATGAGGATCTTCTAGCATCCCATGCTAGGCTAAAGTTAGCTCATGAGGCTATCACTACAAAGGTAAAATCTTGTGAGCCTCATGTGGACAAAGGCACAACTTCTACTAGAAATGCTTTATTGTCTTGTGCTAGTCCTAGTGATTCATCCACTCACAATGTTGCTACATCTTGTGATGAATTACTTTCTTTGCCTTGTTGCTCTAACAATGAAGCCTCTACCTCCTCTAGTGTTTTTGTTGATTCTAACCATGTAGAGGAATTAAATGAGCTCAAGGCCCAAGTCACTTCTTTGAAGAAAGACTTGGAAAAGCGTCATGTTGGGGATTCTACACTTGACAATATGTTGAGTGTTCAAAGACGCCCCAATGACAAGAGTGGACTTGGATTCAACTCCAATATCAAGAACAAGTCCAAGTTCAACAAGAAGAAAAAGGGCCAAGAACAAGCTAAAGATTCGGCCAAGATTGTTTGCTTCAAGTGCAAAGTAGAAGGGCACCATGTTAGATCTTGCCCTTTGAAGAAGAAGCCTCTTAATGAGAAGCAACAAGGGAAGAAGCCTCAAGTTCAAACTCAAGTCCCTCAAGTTGAAGAACGGCCTCTTCCCAAGAAGAATCATGCTACTCCTCCTCAAGTCGAGATTCCCACTAAGAAGAAAGGAGGAAGCAAATGTTGCTACATATGCCGTGAGAAGGGTCACTTTGCTTCTTCTTGCACTAATGGTACCTTATCCAACCCCATTATTATTAATGATGACTATTCTCTTAGGAAGGATAAGGTAGGCAATGTGTTTGCCAAATATGTTGGTACTCAAAGTGGTGTCAAGAAAAGAACCATTTGGGTTGCCAAGCCTATTGTGACTAACCTCTTAGGACCCAACTTGGTTGGGGACCAACAAGCCAAAACTTGATCAATAGGTGTTGATGGAGGGCATTGGAGACTTGGCTACATCATGAAGAATTAAGGGAACTTCATCAATTATATTCTCTCAAGCCAAGTCATTTGGATTACATTGTTCTATATCATATCCAATGTTCCTCCTTGCGGTAACTTCTATTTAAATCATATATATACATTGAAAGTTGCTTGCACCCTTACATGTGTTTGGTTTTGTACCTTACTAGTGTTTGTATGTGTTGTGCTCTCTACTTACTTATCTTGAGTAATCAAGTATGTGTATGTTGGTTTGCACACCATATATTTGTTTTGAGCCTTATTACTTTTATTTGATATCTTATCTTGTTGGCTCTCCTTTTGAGAGAATAATGGACTATCCCATTTTGGGAGAGTGATATGCTTCGTGCACTTCACAATTCTAAAAATGTGTGTACATGAGGAATACCACTTAGTGATGATATATCAATCTTATCTATTCTCTATGTGGTATGTCTTGCTCATGAGAAATTCAAATTCTATTATGTCCATTAATTATCTCTAGTTGGTTTTGTTTGCCTCTTGTTAAGAAAGTTGGATTATCACATTATGGGGGAGTAATAAGCTTGTGCATATTACAAACCTAGAAAATGTGAACATGTGAGGTATTGCCACCTAGAATTGATTTGTTTCTAATCTTATTCCTATGTGGCATGTTGCTCAAACAAGTTCCATATTTGCTAAAATGATTTTGTTTATTCACTCTTTTGGATCTTGTTTGTGATGGATATTCTTGATATGGCTTTCCCTAAATATGTTCTCATATATCCTTTTGGGAAACCAATTGCTTCAAGCTACTCCTTGGAGTTGCTTTGCATGATCGCGTGAATATTTGAAGCTATCAAGAATATCTATCTATCTATCTAAGCATGGCTTTTATTTCCTATCCTTTGCCATATGCTTATGTTTTGTGAATATGATCTTGAATATATCTTTGCTTTCCACCACCAAGAAATATCTCCATACATTACTTGTCTTGTCAAGTGATAATCATATTTGTGGTAAATATATTGATCATATTCACTTTGGCTCTCGCTTTGAATTGCCTTATTTGATTGCCAAGGATTTGTTTTAATCTAACTCTCATTTGTCCTTCTTGTATCTTTTGGATCCTTGTTGCTCTACTCAAAATTTATTTTGTGCTTTCTTGAGTTGGGAAAAGCAATGATCCAATTCTTGTGCATTGACATTCAAAAGTCATACTTCTCGATAATGCACTACTCTTTGGGAAGCTATCCTACTTTGAGTAAAACACCGTTCTTTAAATTGGTATTGCAATTTCTTGCCCTTCGTGAACATGACTAGTGTTTGAATAATATATATGGAGAGTGATGATCTCATGTGTGTGCACTTTGTATTCAAATGCAAAATCATAAATAATGCACACATCTTGAGGGAGCAATCCTATATGCTTTTTGAACATTAGTTGTCTTCATTTGATATTTGATCCCGATGATGTGTCTTCTTGGAAGACAAACATTTTTCGTCTTGGTACTTTGTGCCATCGTGAAAAGTGTAGAGGGTTTGGTTTATTCCTTGATGATATTTTCATCAATTTGGTATCTTGATTTCATTGGTATCTTTTCAAAGTGGTATCTTCAATCATGTGTTGATTTGGATATTTGATATAATTTGGGCAACTTATTTCCTTGTCACACTTGTGTGTACTTTGTTGGTTAATTGGTGTTTTGTCCGAATTGTATCTCGTTTGGTTCTTGAAAGTTTTGTGCATGCATATTTACTATATGTATATCTTATGGCATGCTTACTTTCATTGATCCAATATATAGGATAAACTCCATCAAATCCTAAATGGCTAAGATGTGCATGAAATTCAATTACATATCAATATGCACATATTTATGTGGAGTTTGTCCTATGTATTGTAGTTGCTCTAACTACTTTGGACCCAATTAGTTTGGGTACCATGTTGTACTTGAATTTGTTTTAGGTACACTTGAGATGCATTGTTAGCTTGTCTCATCTACAAGGAAGGTGTTGTCACCATGTGCTTATTGGAGCCAAGCTCGGATGATTGTGAACTCGTATCTTCTACATCAACAATGCTATCTCGGTAACAAGTATCTAGCTCATGCATACATTTCTAGCTTTCAATCTTGTGTAGGTTGTTTCATGGCATGAATCTCTTTTTGCAATTCTTTTGGTTCTTGCAAAACAACTTTGTTGCAAATGTGGGCAAGCCGGGACGATTACATATCAAGGGGAATATATATAATCATTTTCATGATTCATCAATCCCATATATGTTAATCTAGCACTTTCTACTCTATGGCTCACATATGTAATATTGATGCTTTTCAAAATCATTTGCATAGATATCATGTTCTTTAGCTTTGTACCTATTTTTGTGTGTACATGTTTATTTGTGGACTTATATCTTAGTGATTGGTGTCTACTTAGAAACTTATACACATGAGAATAGTTACTTCTTTAATTGGTATTCCAATTCGTTAGTAACCACCCCTTGTTCTCTTTTGATTCCTTGGTGGTCTCTAAAAGGCACAAGCTTCATTTTTCATTTGGTATTCCATTTTACATCTTAATAAGCTTGTGGAGCTATTTGCTATATCTTCTTTGGTGTGTGGGTACGGGAAAGACACGATATGCACTATGTGCAACACTTTTTTGAAAGACTATGTTGATGCTTTTGCTCATCCTTGTATTAGTCTCCTAAAATGTCTTTATATCTCACACCCATCATTTTATTTGCCGCTCCTTGCTCACGTTGCAAAACATTTTATTTGTTGCAAGTTGTTTTGCTCCTTTTTCTCTTTATATTCTCTTGCATATGCTTGTGTTCGAATTTATCTAGGAGGGAGTGAGGATTCCATGTTGTGCACACAATATTGAAATGCATATCCTACTTTGTGCACGTACCTTGGGGAGTTCCATGAAGACCTTGGACATGGCGTAGCCTCCAATTTGTGCGTCGAGTACTAGAGCAGAGTGCCCTGGACGAACGACCGATGGTGGGTGGTCCTCTCTGCTGAAGCTTATTGCAGTTTCGGATCATTTCAAGAATTCAGTTACGGCAGGAGGTGACATGACCGCCATGTTTACTTGTCGGGTGCGAAGTTTTTGCTCCCTGTTGGAAGGGCGACCTTTCTGTATCATGTACATCTGCCCTTGGAGCAGAGGATACTGAGGTTCGTCCACCCGAGGTACTTGCTATATGGCACCCGCGATGTTGCCGCCTGCTGCAGGCTGTGGTGGTGGTGGCATCAAAACGGGTACATTGGCTGGCTGCGGCGCAGCTACGGGTGCGGGTGTGGCTGCTGCCTTTCTGAGATTTATGTAATCAGTCGCCATTTGGTCGAACTCCCTGCAGTTTCTCATCGAGTGATTGGAGCGCAGTTTTCCGTCTTCCCCCTTGTACAGGTGGAATCTGCAATCAGCATCCATCTTTTCTTCGAATGATCGCTCGGATTGTGCGCCGGATCGTGACTTGCGCCAGTCTTTCCGCTTGTAGCTATCACTGCGTTGGCTACGGTCTCGACTGTCTCGGCGATCATCTCGACTGTCACGCCGATCATCTCGACTGTCCCGCTGATCTTTTGACCGTCAGTCGCTTCTGTCTTGGTCGTTGCGGGGCGTGGAGAACCCAGCCGCCATGAACTCGGGTCTGTCGTCGTAGTGACGTTTTGAACGCTTGCGCCTTCGGTCGTCTCTGTATGAGTCTCTGCGGCTTCGACTGCCACTTTCATGATTGTCACGGGGTGAGGACCCGCGTGTGGTGCGCGCCATGTCTTCTCCGTCTGCCCACTCAGTCGCGATCATCAAGAGGTTAGCCACAGATGTTGGCTTTTTGCGACCAAGTGCTTCTTTGAAGTCCCGCCTGGCGAGGCCCATTATGAAAGCGTCCATGGCCATATCTTCTGAAATTACTCCGACTGAGTTGCGTATCTCGGTCCATCGTCTGATGTATGACCTCAACGTTTCGCTTGGCCGTTGAACGCAAGCTCGCAGCTCCTCGAACGTTTTTGGTGAAAGAGCATGTGTTGCCCCATGTGTGGTTTTGGTAATTAATGACAATCTCTATGGACTAATGTTTGCATTGAGATATCTTTATAGATCGAGTCCATGAAGAAGTTTGGAGTTCATGTGTTGGACTCTAGAAGAGTATATGATGACCAAGGTTCTATCCAAGGGTTTATATGAAAAATGGTCATGTGTAGAGGTGAGCATATTGCAAGTATGTCTTGAGGGATTCAAGACATCATCTTTGTGAAGATAGAGAAGATGAAGTGCAAGTTCAAGAGAAGCATCTCGAAGAAATTCTATGCTTGTAGCTTGCCACCCATGTGGAGATATTGGTCAAGTGAAGATGTGCCTATGAGAGGCTCTCCCACATTGGTGTATGGGGGAGCAACATTTGAATCTTCACCAAGCAAAGCGCAAATCAAGAAAAGTGGTCCACTTGAAGAGATCGAGATCGTCATCATCTAGTTCAAGTGGAATGCGCAAGGCAAAGGTATGATCTTGATATGGTTTCTATTTTACCGGTCTCATGGTGTTAGTGGGAGACCGGGTTATAGGATAGATGCCGTACTATCAAGAGGGGCTCTCAAGTGAGTAACTTGATCGCATCTTTGTGGAGAGCTCAAACCTTTGCATACTTGGCATATCCATCTTTCTTGGTTCTTATTTGGCTTTTATCCATGTGAGAATTTAGAGCTTGTGTTCATCTCCATACCAAGCTCTAGTTCATCAAAAAAACGGATTTCATTTGAATATCTTGTGATGTTCTTGATGTTGGAGGTTTTACCGGTTCGTCTTTTGAAGAGAGGTCAAACTCTCCTCTTGTGGTTTCCTCCTCACATGATGGACTATGATGTGTATATGCATAATCTTGTAGAGCTTGTGAGTATCTTCTAACAAGCCCAAGATCATAGAAAACGGAGTCCGGATGAGAAACATATTGCGGTTTTGGTTTGGAGGTTTAATCGGTTGTTCTTTTATCGAGAGGTCTAACCTTTCCTCATTTGGTTTTATCCTCCATTGTTGGACTATGATGTTTCTCTGCATGATCTTGTAAAGCTCTTCGTTACGATTCCAACGAGCCAAAGATCATCGAAAACGGAGTTCGGATGCTCAAGTTATCGTCGTTTTCGTTCGGGTGTTTTCTGCAGTTTTAGTCCAGCGGTAGTACCGCCCGGGTACCGCCGGGTACCGCTGGGAGTCCAGTACCGCGCGCGTTTTGGGCGCCAGAAATCACCCGGAGCGGTAGTACCGCTACCGGGGCGGTAGTACCGCTGCCTGGAGCCCGTTTTGAGCCTGTTTCTCTATTCTAACTCCCCAGGGGGCGGTAGTACCGCTGGGCTAGCGGTAGTACCGCTCCTGGGCGCGATTTTCAGGTAACGGCTAGTTTTTGGGGGTCCTTTTTAAGGGCCCTTCTTCCCCATTGTTTAAACAACAAGCTGAGCACGTTTTCCTCTCTCCTCCATTGTTGAAAGCTCATTTCCTTGATTACTCCCAATCCCTCCACCCAAACTCTTTGATCTTTGGAGGATTGAAGGAGAAGACCTAGATCTACATTTCCACCGAGCCGTTTCTCCTCTAAGTGAGTGGAACCCTTTCGATCTAGTTCTTGAAGTTCCATTTGTTGTGTTCTTCTTTGTTCTTCCTCTCTTCTCCCCCCACAAGCATTTGTTGCTTTTGGTGGGATTTGGGAGTGAAGGACTTGAGCACTTCTTGTGTTCTTGCCTTTGCTTTTGTGCATAGGTTTGCCTTTGCTTTTGTGCATAGGTTTGCTCTCTCCACGAGGATTCGTGGAAGTGAAGATTGTGAGCTTGTTACTCTTGGGTCGTTGGACCCTAGACGGTGTTCTTGTGACCTTTTGTGGTCAACGCCTTTTGTGGCGAGTGGCGCCTTTTGTGGCGTTGCAAGGCCTTTTGTGGCCGCTTGGGTGCTCCCGATCCTTTTGTGGGGTGTGCCTCAAGTTTGTTGTAAGGGACTCGATTTCCGCCCAAAAGGAAATCAATAGTGGAAGGTGAACCGAGCTTTTGGGCAAGGTTCATCGGAGAATAGGGTGAGGCCATTTGTGGCATCTTGAGTTTGATACTCACACCCCTCCAACGAGACGTACTCCCCTAAAAAGGAGGAACTCGGGAATACATCGTCGTCTCCGCGTGCCTCGGTTATTTCTATACCCGAGCTCTTTACTTATGCAATTTACATTGTGATAGCCTTCGTGCTTGAAGTTATATATCTTGCTATCATTTTGTTGTTTATCTTGTTTAGCATAAGTTGTTGGTGCACTTAGGTGACATAGTTTATTTAGGTTGTTGGCTTGTTATTTTAAACACCTAGTTTTATTCCGCAATTAGCAAGCCTAAATCGGAAAAGTTTTTAAACGCCTATTCACCCCCCCCTCTAGGCGACATCCTTGTCCTTTCAATTGGTATCAGAGCCTGGGCTCTCTTTATTGGGCTTTACCGCCTAGAGAGTAAAGATGTCGTTTAGAGAATTAGTGCACAATCCCACTCTTAAATTCGATGGCACTAATTATGATGTTTGGAAAATTCGCATGCTTAATCTATTTAGGGCCATTGGTCCAAATTATATCAAGAGTCTTGTAGATGTGGGTTTTTCTCCTCCAAAGGATTCTCAAGAATTATCTTTAGAGGAAGAGGAAAACTCTCATCTCGATACTCGAGTATCTAATGGCCTTATATGTGTTTTGAGCGATGTAGTTCTTGCTTCAATCATGCCTTTCCAGAACGCTCATGAGCTTTGGACCATGCTTCAAGATAAATATGAAGTGTCCAATATTATTGAGGATGATTGTTGTCCCTCCACCTCCGGACGTGATGAGCTCACTTATTCTTCCACTTCACCAACATGTGATTTGTCACAAGGTAATGACATGGTGAGTGGTGATAGAAATTGCATTGTTGATGGTGAATCCTCTATTGACTATACGTCATCTCTATCTCATTGCAATGTTCTATCTTTGGACTTAAACACTTCTAGCACCTCAAATGTCTTACATGCTAGTGTTGATAGTCCTTGCATATCATATAATAGTTGTTTAACTAAATCTCATGATGATATGCTTCATATGTCTTGTTGTCATGAGAACAATACTTCCATATCCTCTATTTCGTGTGTGGCTAACAATGTAGAGGAAAACCAACATTTGTTGGAACAAGACATGGATCTCAATGGTGCTTCAAGCTATTCTTCATCTTCATCGTCCATTTCTCACTTTTGCCTTATGGCTAAGGAATCAAAGGTAGCTTCACCTTTGGAACCCTCTACACCTTGTGATGATGAGGATGAGGATTATTATGGATTAAAAGAGAATGATATTGACTCCTTAAAGGAGAAGAGTGAGATGGTTTTTAATGCTCTCCCTAAAGGTAGTCAAGCTTGCTCTTACTTATGTGAAATTTTGAGTTTTGCTATTAAGTGCAAGGATATCATTGAAGAAAAGGGGAGACTTGAAAGAGAATATGCTAATGAGATTGCTTCCCTTACCATGGCTATTGAGGAAGAACATGAGCTTCGAGTTTCTCTTGAGGAGAAGCTTGAGAATATTGATGAATCTCAAAATGAAACTCTTTCTCAAATCATTAAAGAACATGACCATGCTATTGCTAAATACAAAGTTTTAGAGAAACAAAAGGTCGTATTTGGTGTTGGTCATAATAGACTAAACGATGAGCTAGAGACGCTCTCCAAGGCTCACAAGGCCTTGGAGAGTGAACACTCTACTCTCACCAAGTCTTTTGAACAACTTCAAATACAATCTACTAAAATTGATGCACCTAGTTCCTCTACTTCTTCATGTGATCATGCTAATATTATTGAGGAAAATGCTAGGTTGAATGATGAGCTTGCCAAGTTGTCTTCTTCCATTTCTAATGCTAATGATGCTTGTGCTACTAACTCCACTTCTTGTGAAGCATCTATTTTGAAGGAGAATGTTGAGCTAAGGGCTCAACTTGAGTTGCTAACTAGCAAGTATGGGAAATTGGAAGAAAGTCATGAAAAGCTCTCTAGCTCTAATGAGGATCTTCTAGCATCCCATGCTAGGCTAAAGTTAGCTCATGAGGCTATCACTACAAAGGTAAAATCTTGTGAGCCTCATGTGGACAAAGGCACAACTTCTACTAGAAATGCTTTATTGTCTTGTGCTAGTCCTAGTGATTCATCCACTCACAATGTTGCTACATCTTGTGATGAATTACTTTCTTTGCCTTGTTGCTCTAACAATGAAGCCTCTACCTCCTCTAGTGTTTTTGTTGATTCTAACCATGTAGAGGAATTAAATGAGCTCAAGGCCCAAGTCACTTCTTTGAAGAAAGACTTGGAAAAGCGTCATGTTGGGGATTCTACACTTGACAATATGTTGAGTGTTCAAAGACGCCCCAATGACAAGAGTGGACTTGGATTCAACTCCAATATCAAGAACAAGTCCAAGTTCAACAAGAAGAAAAAGGGCCAAGAACAAGCTAAAGATTCGGCCAAGATTGTTTGCTTCAAGTGCAAAGTAGAAGGGCACCATGTTAGATCTTGCCCTTTGAAGAAGAAGCCTCTTAATGAGAAGCAACAAGGGAAGAAGCCTCAAGTTCAAACTCAAGTCCCTCAAGTTGAAGAACGGCCTCTTCCCAAGAAGAATCATGCTACTCCTCCTCAAGTCGAGATTCCCACTAAGAAGAAAGGAGGAAGCAAATGTTGCTACATATGCCGTGAGAAGGGTCACTTTGCTTCTTCTTGCACTAATGGTACCTTATCCAACCCCATTATTATTAATGATGACTATTCTCTTAGGAAGGATAAGGTAGGCAATGTGTTTGCCAAATATGTTGGTACTCAAAGTGGTGTCAAGAAAAGAACCATTTGGGTTGCCAAGCCTATTGTGACTAACCTCTTAGGACCCAACTTGGTTGGGGACCAACAAGCCAAAACTTGATCAATAGGTGTTGATGGAGGGCATTGGAGACTTGGCTACATCATGAAGAATTAAGGGAACTTCATCAATTATATTCTCTCAAGCCAAGTCATTTGGATTACATTGTTCTATATCATATCCAATGTTCCTCCTTGCGGTAACTTCTATTTAAATCATATATATACATTGAAAGTTGCTTGCACCCTTACATGTGTTTGGTTTTGTACCTTACTAGTGTTTGTATGTGTTGTGCTCTCTACTTACTTATCTTGAGTAATCAAGTATGTGTATGTTGGTTTGCACACCATATATTTGTTTTGAGCCTTATTACTTTTATTTGATATCTTATCTTGTTGGCTCTCCTTTTGAGAGAATAATGGACTATCCCATTTTGGGAGAGTGATATGCTTCGTGCACTTCACAATTCTAAAAATGTGTGTACATGAGGAATACCACTTAGTGATGATATATCAATCTTATCTATTCTCTATGTGGTATGTCTTGCTCATGAGAAATTCAAATTCTATTATGTCCATTAATTATCTCTAGTTGGTTTTGTTTGCCTCTTGTTAAGAAAGTTGGATTATCACATTATGGGGGAGTAATAAGCTTGTGCATATTACAAACCTAGAAAATGTGAACATGTGAGGTATTGCCACCTAGAATTGATTTGTTTCTAATCTTATTCCTATGTGGCATGTTGCTCAAACAAGTTCCATATTTGCTAAAATGATTTTGTTTATTCACTCTTTTGGATCTTGTTTGTGATGGATATTCTTGATATGGCTTTCCCTAAATATGTTCTCATATATCCTTTTGGGAAACCAATTGCTTCAAGCTACTCCTTGGAGTTGCTTTGCATGATCGCGTGAATATTTGAAGCTATCAAGAATATCTATCTATCTATCTAAGCATGGCTTTTATTTCCTATCCTTTGCCATATGCTTATGTTTTGTGAATATGATCTTGAATATATCTTTGCTTTCCACCACCAAGAAATATCTCCATACATTACTTGTCTTGTCAAGTGATAATCATATTTGTGGTAAATATATTGATCATATTCACTTTGGCTCTCGCTTTGAATTGCCTTATTTGATTGCCAAGGATTTGTTTTAATCTAACTCTCATTTGTCCTTCTTGTATCTTTTGGATCCTTGTTGCTCTACTCAAAATTTATTTTGTGCTTTCTTGAGTTGGGAAAAGCAATGATCCAATTCTTGTGCATTGACATTCAAAAGTCATACTTCTCGATAATGCACTACTCTTTGGGAAGCTATCCTACTTTGAGTAAAACACCGTTCTTTAAATTGGTATTGCAATTTCTTGCCCTTCGTGAACATGACTAGTGTTTGAATAATATATATGGAGAGTGATGATCTCATGTGTGTGCACTTTGTATTCAAATGCAAAATCATAAATAATGCACACATCTTGAGGGAGCAATCCTATATGCTTTTTGAACATTAGTTGTCTTCATTTGATATTTGATCCCGATGATGTGTCTTCTTGGAAGACAAACATTTTTCGTCTTGGTACTTTGTGCCATCGTGAAAAGTGTAGAGGGTTTGGTTTATTCCTTGATGATATTTTCATCAATTTGGTATCTTGATTTCATTGGTATCTTTTCAAAGTGGTATCTTCAATCATGTGTTGATTTGGATATTTGATATAATTTGGGCAACTTATTTCCTTGTCACACTTGTGTGTACTTTGTTGGTTAATTGGTGTTTTGTCCGAATTGTATCTCGTTTGGTTCTTGAAAGTTTTGTGCATGCATATTTACTATATGTATATCTTATGGCATGCTTACTTTCATTGATCCAATATATAGGATAAACTCCATCAAATCCTAAATGGCTAAGATGTGCATGAAATTCAATTACATATCAATATGCACATATTTATGTGGAGTTTGTCCTATGTATTGTAGTTGCTCTAACTACTTTGGACCCAATTAGTTTGGGTACCATGTTGTACTTGAATTTGTTTTAGGTACACTTGAGATGCATTGTTAGCTTGTCTCATCTACAAGGAAGGTGTTGTCACCATGTGCTTATTGGAGCCAAGCTCGGATGATTGTGAACTCGTATCTTCTACATCAACAATGCTATCTCGGTAACAAGTATCTAGCTCATGCATACATTTCTAGCTTTCAATCTTGTGTAGGTTGTTTCATGGCATGAATCTCTTTTTGCAATTCTTTTGGTTCTTGCAAAACAACTTTGTTGCAAATGTGGGCAAGCCGGGACGATTACATATCAAGGGGAATATATATAATCATTTTCATGATTCATCAATCCCATATATGTTAATCTAGCACTTTCTACTCTATGGCTCACATATGTAATATTGATGCTTTTCAAAATCATTTGCATAGATATCATGTTCTTTAGCTTTGTACCTATTTTTGTGTGTACATGTTTATTTGTGGACTTATATCTTAGTGATTGGTGTCTACTTAGAAACTTATACACATGAGAATAGTTACTTCTTTAATTGGTATTCCAATTCGTTAGTAACCACCCCTTGTTCTCTTTTGATTCCTTGGTGGTCTCTAAAAGGCACAAGCTTCATTTTTCATTTGGTATTCCATTTTACATCTTAATAAGCTTGTGGAGCTATTTGCTATATCTTCTTTGGTGTGTGGGTACGGGAAAGACACGATATGCACTATGTGCAACACTTTTTTGAAAGACTATGTTGATGCTTTTGCTCATCCTTGTATTAGTCTCCTAAAATGTCTTTATATCTCACACCCATCATTTTATTTGCCGCTCCTTGCTCACGTTGCAAAACATTTTATTTGTTGCAAGTTGTTTTGCTCCTTTTTCTCTTTATATTCTCTTGCATATGCTTGTGTTCGAATTTATCTAGGAGGGAGTGAGGATTCCATGTTGTGCACACAATATTGAAATGCATATCCTACTTTGTGCACGTACCTTGGGGAGTTCCATGAAGACCTTGGACATGGCGTAGCCTCCAATTTGTGCGTCGAGTACTAGAGCAGAGTGCCCTGGACGAACGACCGATGGTGGGTGGTCCTCTCTGCTGAAGCTTATTGCAGTTTCGGATCATTTCAAGAATTCAGTTACGGCAGGAGGTGACATGACCGCCATGTTTACTTGTCGGGTGCGAAGTTTTTGCTCCCTGTTGGAAGGGCGACCTTTCTGTATCATGTACATCTGCCCTTGGAGCAGAGGATACTGAGGTTCGTCCACCCGAGGTACTTGCTATATGGCACCCGCGATGTTGCCGCCTGCTGCAGGCTGTGGTGGTGGTGGCATCAAAACGGGTACATTGGCTGGCTGCGGCGCAGCTACGGGTGCGGGTGTGGCTGCTGCCTTTCTGAGATTTATGTAATCAGTCGCCATTTGGTCGAACTCCCTGCAGTTTCTCATCGAGTGATTGGAGCGCAGTTTTCCGTCTTCCCCCTTGTACAGGTGGAATCTGCAATCAGCATCCATCTTTTCTTCGAATGATCGCTCGGATTGTGCGCCGGATCGTGACTTGCGCCAGTCTTTCCGCTTGTAGCTATCACTGCGTTGGCTACGGTCTCGACTGTCTCGGCGATCATCTCGACTGTCACGCCGATCATCTCGACTGTCCCGCCGATCTTTTGACCGTCAGTCGCTTCTGTCTTGGTCGTTGCGGGGCGTGGAGAACCCAGCCGCCATGAACTCGGGTCTGTCGTCGTAGTGACGTTTTGAACGCTTGCGCCTTCGGTCGTCTCTGTATGAGTCTCTGCGGCTTCGACTGCCACTTTCATGATTGTCACGGGGTGAGGACCCGCGTGTGGTGCGCGCCATGTCTTCTCCGTCTGCCCACTCAGT
The DNA here is from genome assembly GCA_947311845.1 of Poa pratensis. NCBI lineage: Eukaryota > Viridiplantae > Streptophyta > Magnoliopsida > Poales > Poaceae > Poa > Poa pratensis. Next base: position 135,894,623 of record CAMZMU010000085.1, read on the forward strand.
CGCGATCATCAAGAGGTTAGCCACAGATGTTGGCTTTTTGCGACCAAGTGCTTCTTTGAAGTCCCGCCTGGCGAGGCCCATTATGAAAGCGTCCATGGCCATATCTTCTGAAATTACTCCGACTGAGTTGCGTATCTCGGTCCATCGTCTGATGTATGACCTCAACGTTTCGCTTGGCCGTTGAACGCAAGCTCGCAGCTCCTCGAACGTTTTTGGTGAAAGAGCATGTGTTGCCCCATGTGTGGTTTTGGTAATTAATGACAATCTCTATGGACTAATGTTTGCATTGAGATATCTTTATAGATCGAGTCCATGAAGAAGTTTGGAGTTCATGTGTTGGACTCTAGAAGAGTATATGATGACCAAGGTTCTATCCAAGGGTTTATATGAAAAATGGTCATGTGTAGAGGTGAGCATATTGCAAGTATGTCTTGAGGGATTCAAGACATCATCTTTGTGAAGATAGAGAAGATGAAGTGCAAGTTCAAGAGAAGCATCTCGAAGAAATTCTATGCTTGTAGCTTGCCACCCATGTGGAGATATTGGTCAAGTGAAGATGTGCCTATGAGAGGCTCTCCCACATTGGTGTATGGGGGAGCAACATTTGAATCTTCACCAAGCAAAGCGCAAATCAAGAAAAGTGGTCCACTTGAAGAGATCGAGATCGTCATCATCTAGTTCAAGTGGAATGCGCAAGGCAAAGGTATGATCTTGATATGGTTTCTATTTTACCGGTCTCATGGTGTTAGTGGGAGACCGGGTTATAGGATAGATGCCGTACTATCAAGAGGGGCTCTCAAGTGAGTAACTTGATCGCATCTTTGTGGAGAGCTCAAACCTTTGCATACTTGGCATATCCATCTTTCTTGGTTCTTATTTGGCTTTTATCCATGTGAGAATTTAGAGCTTGTGTTCATCTCCATACCAAGCTCTAGTTCATCAAAAAAACGGATTTCATTTGAATATCTTGTGATGTTCTTGATGTTGGAGGTTTTACCGGTTCGTCTTTTGAAGAGAGGTCAAACTCTCCTCTTGTGGTTTCCTCCTCACATGATGGACTATGATGTGTATATGCATAATCTTGTAGAGCTTGTGAGTATCTTCTAACAAGCCCAAGATCATAGAAAACGGAGTCCGGATGAGAAACATATTGCGGTTTTGGTTTGGAGGTTTAATCGGTTGTTCTTTTATCGAGAGGTCTAACCTTTCCTCATTTGGTTTTATCCTCCATTGTTGGACTATGATGTTTCTCTGCATGATCTTGTAAAGCTCTTCGTTACGATTCCAACGAGCCAAAGATCATCGAAAACGGAGTTCGGATGCTCAAGTTATCGTCGTTTTCGTTCGGGTGTTTTCTGCAGTTTTAGTCCAGCGGTAGTACCGCCCGGGTACCGCCGGGTACCACTGGGAGTCCAGTACCGCGCGCGTTTTGGGCGCCAGAAATCACCCGGAGCGGTAGTACCGCTACCGGGGCGGTAGTACCGCTGCCTGGAGCCCGTTTTGAGCCTGTTTCTCTGTTCTAACTCCCCAGGGGGCGGTAGTACCGCTGGGCTAGCGGTAGTACCGCTCCTGGGCGCGATTTTCAGGTAACGGCTAGTTTTTGGGGGTCCTTTTTAAGGGCCCTTCTTCCCCATTGTTTAAACAACAAGCTGAGCACGTTTTCCTCTCTCCTCCATTGTTGAAAGCTCATTTCCTTGATTACTCCCAATCCCTCCACCCAAACTCTTTGATCTTTGGAGGATTGAAGGAGAAGACCTAGATCTACATTTCCACCGAGCCGTTTCTCCTCTAAGTGAGTGGAACCCTTTCGATCTAGTTCTTGAAGTTCCATTTGTTGTGTTCTTCTTTGTTCTTCCTCTCTTTCCCCCACAAGCATTTGTTGCTTTTGGTGGGATTTGGGAGTGAAGGACTTGAGCACTTCTTGTGTTCTTGCCTTTGCTTTTGTGCATAGGTTTGCCTTTGCTTTTGTGCATAGGTTTGCTCTCTCCACGAGGATTCGTGGAAGTGAAGATTGTGAGCTTGTTACTCTTGGGTCGTTGGACCCTAGACGGTGTTCTTGTGACCTTTTGTGGTCAACGCCTTTTGTGGCGAGTGGCGCCTTTTGTGGCGTTGCAAGGCCTTTTGTGGCCGCTTGGGTGCTCCCGATCCTTTTGTGGGGTGTGCCTCAAGTTTGTTGTAAGGGACTCGATTTCCGCCCAAAAGGAAATCAATAGTGGAAGGTGAACCGAGCTTTTGGGCAAGGTTCATCGGAGAATAGGGTGAGGCCATTTGTGGCATCTTGAGTTTGATACTCACACCCCTCCAACGAGACGTACTCCCCTAAAAAGGAGGAACTCAGGAATACATCGTCGTCTCCGCGTGCCTCGGTTATTTCTATACCCGAGCTCTTTACTTATGCAATTTACATTGTGATAGCCTTCGTGCTTGAAGTTATATATCTTGCTATCATTTTGTTGTTTATCTTGTTTAGCATAAGTTGTTGGTGCACTTAGCTGACATAGTTTATTTAGGTTGTTGGCTTGTTATTTTAAACACCTAGTTTTATTCCGCAATTAGCAAGCCTAAATCGGAAAAGTTTTTAAACGCCTATTCACCCCCCCCCCCCTCTAGGCGACATCCTTGTCCTTTCATTTGGGCGCTCACATAGAGGCTCGAAGTTTTTGATGAAGTCAGTGCGGAAGTGATCCCACGAGTCGTATGTTGATGGAGGTAGGGCCTTGAGCCAGTCGCGGGCTGTGCCTTCTAGCATGAGTCGTATGTATTGCATGGCTGTGATGTTTGTGCCTCGCTGGCACGCGACAGCCAGCCTATAGTCTTCCAGCCACCCCGAAGGTTCCTGTCGACCCGTGTACTTGGGCTGTTCAGATGTAAGTTTGAACCCTTTGGGCATCCGTGTCTCACGGACGCGTCGAGTGAAGCACAGAGCTCTATGTGGCTCAGGCTCTCGATCAGAGTATGAGTCACTGCTGTAAGATCTGCGTGATCTGCTCCTGAACCTGCGCCTACGTTAGCCGCTTCTTTCCTTCGAGTGGTGGCGGCGACCACTGTGATTATGCTCTTCACGATGCGTGTCAACTAGGGCACGGTCTCGACTCCCCCCCTGGAGTTTTTGGAATTTGGAGTATGGCCTTCGCCGCTAAGGCGAGTGATTTGATCTGTTGGCGATGTAGTTTTGCATTGGGGTCATCGGCTGGAGGCTTGATTGCTTCTAGATATGCTGCAGCGGTAAAGAGAGCACCCGCATCTGTTTTGGGTACTGGCACTCCCTCCTCGTCGTATGTCATGAAAGAGTTGTCTAGGTTGCGGGTGAGCGCCGCCCTCTCATCCGGCGATAGATGTGACAGCCTTGATCTGGGTCTTGTGTCTGCTCGCCCGGTGGAGCTCAGGAAGAGCTATCTTCTTCGCGCACTCGACAAGCTAGCCTGCTTTTTACGTTTTTCGAGTGTTGCTCTGATCTGCTGCAGTCGAAGTGATTCTTGCCAGTTGAAGTACTGGAAGGTCAGCATGTCCTCCCGTGTTGCGTCTGCTGGCATCATTGTGCACTCCTTGATGACTTTATCTGCTTTTGCTGCCTTCTCAGCAGTAATTGTGAGATTTGTGACTCCGTCCGGCATAGTAACCGTGCACGGGAACTCTGTAGGCCTGCGACTGGCCGCAGCATCAGATGATTCTGCGGCGAAGGCAACGCAGACCTGCTGGGGTATCACCCGAGGGTATGTGTATATGTTTTCGAGTCCCGTCATGGACTCGACGTCGTCATCAAGGCTCATGTCGGAGTCGATGTGCCCATCGAGTGGTCCATCTTGACGGATCTCGCTGTCGATGCCTTCATCGCCTATGCTCATCTCGGCGTCGGCGAAGTTGTTATGAATCTCGAAGTCGAGTTTGTTGTTGGTGCAGATCTCGGAGTCGACGTAGTTGTCGATATGAGTTTCTGGCTCGTCAAAGTCGCTGAGGGAGATCCCGCAGTCGAATCTATCCTCGAGTGGGAGATCGAGCTCGGGATCGTTTGTGCGGTATGCTGATTCGGCCTCCTCACCCTGGAGTTCTTCAATGAGCTCGTTGATCTCTCGAGTCGACATGGTTGTTGCAGACGAGCAAGCTTGGAGGATCGACAATGGTATGGACGCAGTTGAAGGATCCGCAGTCGAAGGAGCCGCAACCGATGGAACCTCGGATGCGGAAGTCGCGAGTTGGCATGTGACGAGGGGTAGACTCATCAAGACCCATGGTTAAGGTCCCTAGGTTATGAATATGGGGGAGAGAACGTGGTAGAGCTGGAAGTATCGTCGGCTGACAAGCAGGGCAAAGATTTTACCCAGGTTCAGGGCCCTCGTGTGGAGGTAACACCCCTACGTCCTGCCTGTCTGTTATTGCTTTGTGAATATGATGGTTACAAGGGTCCCGGCGAGATGCGATCTCGCTAGGGTTTTGGTGGCTCTGAAAGTACGTGGTCTGGTTCGATGGCCCTCCCAGTCCTTAAATAATAGGCTGGGTCTCGGGTGTTCGTAACCGACTCGATTTACAAGTAAGGAAACTCTAAACCGACTATTGTTTCGCCAAACTTGGAGGATACTCCATCTTCGTGGGCCTCCCTTCATGGGCTTCATGTAGGCTCTGATAGTTGGGCCTAGTCGATACGTGCACCAGGTACCCTCATGGTAGGGTACCCGATAGGCATACCCATGTCAGTAGCCCCCGAGTACTTGTCTGATTCGAAGAGTCGGGCATGGACTCATACATCATGCACGTTACATTTTTTGCATCTGTATTTAGAATTCTTATGAAATAGCACATGTTGGCTATGTCGAGTGTTTCATCGACTATGAGTTTTTGCTTATGATAGTCAAGGGATATTAGCTTAGCAGGCCCGGCACTCACGACGGATCGGGGCCAGTTAACTACCATTTGTGGCAAAACCATACTAGCTTTCAATCAAACTCGAGTCCCCGGACTCGAATCTGGAACAAACTGGACAGACTCGAAACGGCCGTTGAGGTCTTACGGAATCGAACTGCAGTATAATTTTGAATCAACCCAACGCGTCCGTCGGGGATAATTCATCATGTCTGCTGACACGGAAAATTTAAGGATAACGCTGCTGGAGCGGTCCTTAGCCCAGCTCGACTGATCGGTGGGTCTTACCTTTGCACTATGCATGCAGCATCCAAGGATCGTCGGATCAACTCGGGAATATTTTGAGTGTGATTTTGCTTATGAACTTAGTCGAATGTTTCGTCGACTGACACTTTTGCCATTATTCTATCGGGTGCGCGACAGCGCTCCCGATGGGAGTAGCCCCCGAGATTGTGCTTTATTGCTTGCAATGGAGGATAATCTCAAAATCTTTTACCCTGCACATTTTAGTCAAAGAAATTTTTTGATACGCTCCCGATGGGAGTATGATGCTGCAGTCGAAAGAATTTCGACTGGCCTCTATGACCTTTGCTAAAAAACCAACCGAGACTTATGCGAGAGACCACCCGAAGATATCATCGAGTGACTTTTATGCCAGTTCTGAAGATGAAACAACGTCAGCAATGACGCATTTTTTGCGACTGCCATCTCTGACAAGCGGTGGCGTGCTTGGTGTGTTTGATAAGACGTGACCCTGCTTTGTGGGCCCGTTTCTGCAGAGCTGACCAGGGATGACGCCGCGTGGACTTGATTTGACCGTTCTGGCGCGATTTTCACGGGGCGTGATGATGGTTTCCTGGATTCTCGTGCGTAGTGGGCGGAGTGGCCGGCGACGGTTGCTCTCCGTGGCCGCCACGTGTATGGCCAGATTTCGCGCAGAGCGTATGCATCTGTTTTGACGGTTACGATCATTTTGCGATCTGTGGTAAATAGGGGGACGGCGCTGGCAGAGTTTTTTACTTGCCATTTGCTCCCTGCGCCGCCCCTCGTCTCATCTTCTTCCCCGCACTTTGCCCCCATTGTTTCTGCGCCCAAGCTCTTGCCTCCCACACCCTCCACTGCTGCAATGGCGAAAGGTGGGGGCTCCAAGCGTGGTGCTGCTGCTGCTGCCGCGACCGATGCGGCCAAGGGCAAAAAGACCGTGGCGGGTACATCTGCGTCCACCGCTGCCTGAAGAAGAACAGCGGGGATTGGGCGAGGTCCACCATCAAGGACGCCCATTTGCTCAAGCTCCGCGAGCAGGGATATCTGCCACCCGCGGAGCAGCTCGCCGTCCGCGCGCCGTCGCCCAAGGAGGTATCCCCGAACCACGCGCCAACGAGCGTGTTTGTTTTGCGGAGTTTGTGTCTAGGGGCTTCTCTCTTCCCCTCCACGACTTTGTTCGTGGTCTCCTTTTTGCCTACGGGGTGCAGATCCACGATCTCACCCCGAACGGTATTATGCATATTGCGTGTTTTATCACGCTGTGCGAGTGCTTCCTTGGCGTCGCACCCAGCTGGGCGCTATGGAAGACATATTCATGGTGCGACCCAACAGAGGAGGTGGTCGCACCTACCCCGTGGGCGGCTGCGGCATCCAGGTGCGCAGCGACACCCGCTATTTCCGCCTGAAGACCGTCGACTCCGCGCAAGGCTGGAGGAAAGGGTGGTTTTATGCGAGTGTCGAGCAAGACGGAGTCGCCACCTTCTCGACTGCGGCTTACGTCAGGACCAAGGCGTGGGATCACCAGCTCTCAGCCGAAGAAATGGAGGAAGCGCGCCCTTTGCTGACTCGAATCGACGGACTGCTGGACAAGGTTACGGGCCTTCACTTGATCGCCACCTTTGTAAAGAGGCGAGTGTGGCCACTCCGTGCCCGAGCGCACCCCATGTGGGAGTATGAGGGCGCGGGTGACTCCACTCGGATGAGCCCAGAGGAGCTGTCAAGGAACGAGCTTGTGAATCACGTGCGGCACATCACCAACTTGACGACAGGCGACAAATGCGACGTCGACTGTCCCATTGAGCCGTATGGGGCGGAAAACCCTTTGCCTGAGGTATGTCTGCATTTTAAGAGTTTGCCACTCGTATGCATGTGTTTGTTCGATTTTGCTTCTGACTTTGCAATTTGATGTATGCGATGCAGGACCACTCGACTGCCACCTCTCCCCTCTGCCAGAAAATGGTGAGACTGAAGAAACTCAGGTGCAGGTGGTGGACCCGAAAAGGGATCAGTCGCCCATCCCTTCTGCCACCACTTGCATGCGGAGGAGGTCGAAGAAGCAGCAGAAGAGGTCCAATCTGAAGAAAAGGCCACCGCTGACCAAGAAGTCGATACCGCGCCGCCAAAGCGGCGTCGACTGGCCAAGAAGGCGCCTTCTGCTGTGAGTTCACCCGCGAGGGGCAGGGCTTGGAGGATGACGAGGAATCAGGCTCACCACCTGTTTTCCAAGCCGCTCCTTTGCGTGCGTGCTCAACAAGCTCAACTCTTCCTCTTCAGTCGAGTGGTACCCCAGCCTTTGGGGGACCAATTTTTGGCGACTCCGAAGATGAGGAAGATGAGGAGCACAGGTATGTGTTTTTTGAGTATGATATGAGAATTTTGTGCTGTCACATATTTGTGCTGACCACCTTTTTGCTTTGTTGTGTTGCTCACAGCGCTGAAAACAATCAGCCTGGGACTCCTCCAGTCGAGAATGTTCCAACCCTGGAGCACTCGAATTCTGCACCGACTGGAAACGAGACTGTCCAGCCAATGGCCACTGATGCTGTCACTGAAACGCCAAGGTGACAGCCCCAGAGGTCGGGACATCAGTCGCGACTTCTGAACCGTGGATGAACCACGTAAGTACTTTTTGCCTGACCCGTTTGACTTGGGACTGTGAGAGTTAGAATTTTTGCTGAATTCGTGTGCTTGCAGCCCTTCTACATACCTTGGCAGATTCGCCAAGGCTTATGTCCAGGTGGAGCAGGAGAGGGATACCATGCGCGCCGAGCTAGAGCGGCTCAGTCGTGAGTTCTCCTTTTGCTTTTGTTTTGCTGAATTTCTTTTTGCAATGCTTGATTTTGTCGAGTATTGAATGCACGTGATTTTGCTGGGCCAGGCGAGAAGAAGGAGCTGGAAGACGCACTCGCCGCGCAGCGCGAAGAGTCGAAGAAAGAGCTGGCTGCCGCCACCAACTCAGCCGCTGCACGCGAGCGAGGATATGCTGACCAGCTCGCGGCACTCGCGCAGGCCATGGGAGGTGAGTAATCTTTTCTCCTTTTGATATGACGATATAACTGTCGAGTGTCATGAAATGACTTTTGCCTTTTTTGAATTGTGCAGAAGCTGTTGGCGCACCGGCCTCTGCGGACGTGGCGAGTGACGATCTTTCGCTGGAACAGGCTGTGGGCGGCTTAGGCGCCTATGCAACCAGGCGAAAGAGCACTCGCCAAATCGACGAGCACACTTGGCGCTGTATACAAGGTGGTGTTCCCGACTGGCGTAGTGCCGTCGACGGCGGACGACTTCGCCGACGTGTTTGGCCCCGGGACGTCCACCATGGCGGGTTTCGCTCGCGCCAACACGGTACGCGGATCCGAGTCCACCATCAAGCTTCTTATGGGACATGGGATAGATTGCGACTACGAGGCAGCACTGTCTGCGTTCCCTCGGAAGCCAGATGGGAAGCCCATTTCTCTGAAGGGGGTGAGCGGAGCCGCCGCGCGACTGGCCGAGGTTTTTATGACACCATGGAGCGCCGGGCACTCGAGACTGCCAATCGTCTGCTTAGGAAATCGAATCTTAGGTTTAGGGTAGCTGTACCCTTTTGTTTTATGCCTTGTAATGATACCTTCTGAACTGCGCGAGTCTGCGCTTTGTTTGTGCTACCTTGTTTATGCAAACAGTCTTTTGCTAATGTCTTTCACTCGAAGAGTTGTATGCTTATGACATGAGTTTTAGCTTCTGACACAAACTTTGTGTTTGTGATTATGCTCTTTGAACAGTCACGAGAACCTGCTACTGCGACTAGTTCCTCGCAGGCTCCAATCACCACCCGATCCCAGGGTCAGGTGGTAAATGATGCCAAGGTGATGGAGTTATGAAGGCCAAATTTGTGAGAATGGAGCAAGATCTGAAGGACGCCCAGGCTGAGCTGAATCGATTGAGGGCGAGACCCGCGTTGGCCACCCAACGCGAGGAATATGTGCTCGGGGAGATGGATCTTGTGAACAGGCAACTCGAGTGTAAGTTCGAGTCTTGCTCTGTTTACAAGCTTTTTGCGTAGCTATTGTCCTTTTGATCTGACTGGTGCGCCCGTGTTTGTAGGCTTTGTCGACAACTTCCAGGCTGAAAAGATTCGCGTGGAAGGGCGTCTGGATAGCGTGGTTGACGACCCTACGACTGGGCGTCAACACTTTTGGCTTGATAGGTACCATGCCCGCATACTCGCCACCCTGAAGGATCGCGTCTGGCGAAGTGCTGAACTGCTGGAGTTATGCCGGGCAGCGTTTATTCGCCTGAACGAGACTCTTTTTCCTGCGGGGCCACAACCACAAGGGATTCGTGCTTTGTTGAACATCTTCCGTCAAACAAATCCCATTCGAGAGTTGCTGTCTCAGAGACTTGTGATTGGAGCCAACGCTGCAATGGCGTATATGCGTAGTCGAAAACCAAGGTTGGTGTTGCGGACACCTGCAGCCGGAGAGGTTCTCGAACAAAGAGACCTGGATGACACGATCCGAGCTGCGGAGACACTAATCGAGTGCACTCGCGAACAGCTTTGCGGTCCCGAGCTGCCCGTAAAGGACGAGCCTGAGGATTAGAATAGTTTGCGAGTGCAATTTTTGTATAGGGGGCAGCCCCCGAGTGTAATTTTTGACTCTTTGTATATTGTATAGTTTGTATACTTTGATTTTTTGTCGAGCCCCCGAGTCAGTCGAGCGGGGTTTGTGAAATATGTGTTGGTTGTGAACCAATGACTGTGCAGCCCCCGAGTATTCGAGTGCGGCTGCAGAGTTTTTGTGTTCTTTGTTTGGATCCTTGTTACGCAGCCCCCGAGCATTCGGGTGCGGCTAAGGCATTGTGTTTCTGCAAGAGCGAGAGCTCATTTGATCGATAACACAGCCCCCGAGGGTTTCGGGTGCGGTTAAGGTATGAATTATGCGGGTAGTAACCACAAAGAAGTCGAAGGAACATTGATTTTATTCCTCTTTTGAATGTTAGGCTGCAGGCCGCCTCATTAAAAACCTTCCAGTCCCCTTAGGTACCCTGGTAAGGAAAAGAGCGCGTCTGAAACCTGCAGCCATCCGACATATAGCCTATTACATTGTATGACTGTGAGCACTTTATGCGTAGAAACGGCGCAGATGCGCAACGTTCCAAGGATTATGAGAAGTTCGCCTGTCTTCGCGTGCTTCAGTCGATATGCGCCTCCACCAAGGACCTCCGTGATGATGAAGGGACCTCCCATGGGGAAGCGAGCTTGTGCACCTTCTTTTGCTTCATCGAAGAACCAGGTCGCCAACGACGAAGGACCTGGTTCGCAGTCGACGGCTATGGTAGTTGCGAGGTCCTGCTGGTAAACAGCTGTGCGGGCCAAGGCCGTGTCTCGCGCTCATCGAGCAAGTCGACTGCGTCTTCGAGTGCTTCTTCGCGTCTTCTTCATTGTATGCTTCAACTCGTGGCGCATTGAACCTTACATCTGATGGCAGAATTGCCTCTGCACCATAGACCATGAAGAATGGGGTGAACTGCGTAGAAGTGTTGGGAGTTGTGCGTAGGCTCCATAGCACAGATGGTAGTTCTTCGACCCAAGCACCCGCAGCTCTTTTGAGTGGCACCAGGAGGCGCTTCTTGATCCCACTCGTCACAAGTCCGTTGGCCTTTTCGACTTGGCCATTGGATTGTGGATGTGCCACGGATGCGTAGTTGAGCGTAATGTCTGCTCTTTGCAGAAGGTTTTGAACTCCTCAGCCGTGAAGTTTGTGCCGTTATCAGTGATGATACTGTTTGGGACACCGAAGCGGTAGATGATGCTCTTTATGAAGTTGACTGCCGTAGTAGCAGTCGAATTTGTGATGGGGACCGCCTCGATCCACTTTGTGAACTTGTCGACTGCCACCAGTAGGTGAGTATGCCCGCCATGCGATGATTTTTTGAGTGGCCCAACCATATCGAGCCCCCATTGGGCGAAAGGCCAGGCCAGCGGTATAGTCTTCAACGCCGATGCGGGTGCGTGCGGCCTTGTTGCGAATTTCTGGCAGCCGACGCACCTTTTGACTATGTCCTCCGCGTCTTTGAGTGCTGTAGGCCAGTAAAACCCTGCGCGAAAGGCTTTGGCTACGAGTGATCGACTGCTGGCGTGATGCCCACAGGTACCTGCATGAATATCTCGAAGTATGGCTTGGCCATCTTCGAATGCGATGCATCTTTGGAACATACCTGATATGCTGCGCTTGTATAACTCGCCGTTGATAACGGTGTATGCTTTTGATCTTCGAGTCACGCGTCGGGACTCGGTTATGTCATCTGGTAGCTCGCGCGGAGTATGTAAGCCAGAAAAGGTTGAGTCCAAGTTGGCTCAATGAGGAGTACCTCGACTGGGGGGTCCTCTGTGCGGCGCTTTGCTTTTGGCTGGCGTAGTCGACGGAGGAGGCTCTCGTTTCTCCTTGATAGATCTGTGTTCGATGCGCTCGAGGAAGACACCAGGTGGAATTTGTGCGCCAGTTGAGCCAAGATTGGCTAGCATGTCTGCTTCTTCGTTACTTTCCCTTCCTATGTGCCTCAACTCACAGCCTCGAAGCTGCCCTCCAGTGTGTTGTACAGGTCGCGATAAGCGATCATGTTGTCCGCGATTGCGTCGCAGGCCTTCATTGTTTGCTGCACCACGAGATTGGAGTCGCCGTAGATCATCAATCGAGTGCACCCAAGTGCTTTTGCCATCCGCATGCCATGGATCAGAGCCTCGTATTCAGCCTCGTTATTGGAGGGTAGTTTGAATCCCATCTGCAAAACATAACGTAGCTTGTCCCCTTTTGGTGATATGAGGATGACGCCTGCGCCTTCGTGTTTCTTGGACCCATCGAAGTACATGGTCCAGGAATTGGACACGTCTGGTGCTCCAGGTAATTGGGCCTCTATCCACTCGGTTGTGAAGTCGGGTAGGACTTGTGCTTTGATAGCCTTCGGGTGCTCGTACTTGATGTCTCTTGGAGCCAGCTCGATGAGCCATTTTGCGACTCGACCCGTTGCATTGGGGTTTGTGAGGATATCACCGATTGCTGAGTTACTTACCACGGTGATCGGGTGCTCGGTGAAGTAGTGTGTCAACTTCCTTGAGGACATGAATACAGCGTATGCCAGCTTTTGATAGTGCGGGTACCGCTGTTTTGATATGGAGAGAACCTCGCTCAGGTAGTAGACTGGACGTTGTATGCTTTGGATGTGCCCCTCCTCCATGCGTTCGACTACCAGTACGGTGCTCACCACCCTGTTTGTAGCCGAGACATACAGGTAGAGTGGTTCCCGTTCCTTAGGTGCGACGAGGATCGGAGGGCTTGTGAGGATCCGCTTGAGATCTGTGAAGGCTGCTTCAGCTTCTGGCGTCCACTCGAACTTGTCCGCCTTCTTCATCAGTCGATAGAATGGTAGAGCCTTTTCACCCAGTTTGCTGATGAATCGACTGAGCGCTGCTACTCGTCCTGCTAGTTTCTGCACATCGTGAAGCTTTGAAGGCCTTTGCATTGTGAGGATGGCCTGTATTTTCTCCGGGTCTGCTTCGATTCCACGGGCAGAGACTAGGTACCCTAGGAGCTGCCCGGCTGGAACGCCGAACGTGCACTTCTTAGGATTGAGCTTGATATGGAAGCGTTTGAGGTTTGCGAACGTCTCCCTCAAATCGTCGAGTAGTGTGTGTTCTTCCCTTGTGGTAATGACAATGTCATCCACGTAGACCTGGACGTTGCGTCCGATTTGCTTTTTGAGGCAGTCCTGCATCATGCGCTGGTATGTTGCACCCGCGTTTTTGAGCCCAAAGGGCATAGTTGTGTAGCAGTAGACCCCGAGTGGGGTTATGAACGCCGTTTTTTCTTCGTCTTCTTGCTTCATCCTTATCTGGTGATAACCTGAGTAAGCATCCAGAAAGGAGAGTCGTGCGCATCCGGCGGTGGAGTCGACGATCTGGTCGATTCGGGGTAGCGGGAAGTGATCCTTTGGACAGCACTTGTTCAGCGCTGTGAAGTCCACGCACATCCGAAGGATGTCTGTATGCTTCTTCTCTACGAGTACGGGGTTGGCCACCCATTGTGATTTCTTGATTTCCCTAATGAATCCTGCTGCGAGTAACCGGTCGACTTCAGATTCGACTGCGGTTCGCTTTGGGCCGGAGATTCGACGCATCGTTTGCTTGACTGGCTTTGCATCTGGAAACAATTGGAGAGAGTGCTCGGCGAATTCCCTGGGAATACCTGGCATGTCGGCTGGACACCACGCAAATATTTCCCAGTTCTCACGGAGGAATTCGACGAGCGCGCCTTCCTATGCGATAGGCAGGCTCGAAGATACGTTGACTGTCTTGGACGGATCGGTCGGGTGCACCTGATGCGACCTTGTGTCATTTGTAGCATTGAAGGATCTGTCGACTGCCAACTTCTTATGCTCCGGAAGGAGTGTGCGGTCGTTGGAAATCGCCAGGTCGGCGAGTGATTCTTCCACCCCGAACATCTCGGAGATTTTGCTGAACTCGCGGTCGCAAGCATCGGACCTTTGAAAGTTTCCACGGACAGTGATGACTCCCTTTGGTCCTGGCATCTTCAGCGTGAGGTACGCGTAGTGTGGCACCGCCATGAATCGAGCAAACGTCGGGCGACCAAGAATAGCATGGTATTGTGATTTCCAGTCGACGACCTCGAACTCAATCGACTCTGTCCTGAAGTGGCTTTTGTCCCCGAACGTAACGTCGAGTTGTATGGTGCCTTCTGGGCTAATTGCTTTGCCAGGAACGATACCGTGGAAGGTATTTGAAGATTTTGGGAGGTTTTCGACTGACCTGTTCATTTTGCGGAGCGTGTCCGCGAAGATGATGTTTATGCCGCTGCCTCCATCCATGAAGACCTTGGTCATGGCGTAGCCTCCTATTTGCGCGTCGAGTACCAGAGCCGCGTGCCCTGGTCGAACTACAGCTGGGGGATGATCCTCTCGACTGAAGCTTATGATGGTTTCCGATCCCTTCAGAAATTCGGGCATGGCAGGAGGTGCCATGACAGCCATGTTCACTGTCGAGTGATTAGCTTTTGCTGCCTGTTGGAGGGGCGACCCTTTTGTATCATGTACATCTGCCCGTGGGGCTGTGGATATTGATCATCTTCCGCCCGTAGTACGGGTTGTATGGCACCTGCGAGGTTTGCGCCTGGAGCAGGCTGTGGTGGTGGTTGCGGTGGCGGCTGTGGCGCCATGAGAGCGGGCACAGCGTTCGGCTGTGGTGCGGGTGCAGGCGTGGGCTGAGCAGGTGCTGGGCCGTACCTTTTGAGTCGTATCATGTAGTCAGTCGCCATTTGGTCGAATTCCCTGCAGTTCCTTAGGGTGTGATTGGAGCGTAGTTTTCCGTCGTCCCCCTTGAAGAGGTGGAATCTGCACCAGTCGTCCATCTTTTCCTCGAATGACCGCTCGGGTTTTGCGTCGCTGCGTTTGCGCCATTCTTGCCTTTTGTAGCTGTCGCTCCGCTGCTCGCGATCTCGACTGTCCCGTCGATCATCCGAGCGTCGATTGCTTCTATCTTGGTCTCCCGGGGTTGTGTGTATCCAGCCGCCATGAACTCGGGTCTGTTATCGTCGTAAGGACGTTTGGAACGTTTGCGCCTGCGATCTTCTCTGTATGAATCTCTGCGGCCTCGACTGCCGCTTTCGTAGTTGTCGCGTGGTGGGGAAGCACGGGATCTGCGTACAGAATCCTCTCCATCTGCCCACTCAGTCGCAACTTTGATGAGGTCAGCCAGGGAGGTTGGCTTTTCACGACCAGTGCCTCTTTGAAGTCCTTCCTGGCGAGACCTTGTATGAAGGCATCCATGGCCCTGTCTTCTGACACTTTGCCAACCGAATTGCGTATTTCGGTCCACCGCCGTATGTATGATCTCAACGACTCGTCTGATCGTTGAGTGCATGCCCTTAATTCTTCGAATGTCTTCGGGCGCTCACAGAGGCTCGAAGTTTTTGATGAAGTCTCTGCGGAAATCGTCCCACGAGTCGTATGATGATGGAGGGAGCGCCTTGAGCCAGTCGCGGGCAGTTCCTTCGAGCATGAGTCGTATGTACTGCATCGCCGTGGTGTTCGTGCCACGCTGGCATGCCACGGCGAGTCTGTAATCTTCTAGCCACCCGGAAGGTTCTTGGCGACCGTTGTACTTGGGTTGTTCGCCTGTCAACTTGAACCTTTGGGCATCCGCGTCTCACGGATGCGTCGAGTGAAGCACAATGCTCCGCATGGCTCTGGTTCACGATCAGAGTATGAATCGCTGCTATAGGATCTTCGAGATCTGCTTCTGCTGGACCTGTGCCGGCGCGTGCTTCTCCTTCCTTCATCCGAGTGGTGGCTGCGACCACTGCGATGATGTGCTGCGTGTCGTGAGTCGACTATGTCGCGATCGCGATTCCTTGCTGGAGTTTTGTCTTCTGGCTGTATAGCCTGTGCCGCTAGAGCTAGCGATTTGAGTTGTTGGCGATGCAGGGCTGCGTTAGGGTCATTCGCCGGAGGTTGCATTGCCTTGAGGTAAGCACCTACGGAGAATAATGCACCCGCAGCAGTTTTGGGCACTGGGATTCCGTTAGCGTCCTCTGTCATGAACGACAGGTTACGGGTGATTGCTACCCTTTCATGTTCTGGAAGGCTTGCCAACCGCGACCTAGGTCGTGGGGTTGGTTGCATTGTGGACCCGAGGGATTGCTCCCTTCTTCGGGCACTCGAGAGGCTGGCTTGCCTTTTGCGCTCTTCGAGCGTCGCTCGGTAGTTTTGCAGTCGAATTGACTCCTGCCAGTTGAAGTACTGGAAGGTCAACATCTCCTCTGGGGTGGAATTTGGTGGCATCATTGTGCACTCCTTTATGACTTTATCTGCTTTTGCTGCCATCTCCTCCGTGATTGTCAAGGTTGTGACCCCATCCGGCATGGTTACCGTGCATGGGAATTGTGCAGGCCTGCGAGCGGCTGCGTCTGCGGATGATTCTGCGGAGAAGGCCACGTAGACCTGATGGGGCGTGACCCGTGGACAGGTGTATGTGCTGTCGATTCCAGTCATGGACTCGACGTCGCCGTCGAGGCTCATGTCAGAGCCAGTATGTTCATCGAGTAGATCTTCGAGGCGAATCTCGTTGTCGATGTGCTCATCGCCTATGCTCATCTCGGTGTTGGCGAACCATTATGGATTTCTGAGTCGAGGTTGGTGTTGGTGAAGATCTCCGAGTCGACGTTGCTGTCGTTATGAATCGCGGGCTCGTAGAAGTCATCGAGGGAGATCCCGCAGTCGAAACTCTCGTCGAGTGGTAGGTTGAAGTCGACGTTGCTTGTGCGGTATGCTGATTCTGCCTCCTCGCCTTGGAGTTCCGTCATCATGAACCTGTCGATCTCGCCGGTCGACATGGTTGTTGCGGGCGAGCAGGCTTCAGGAATCGACGACGGGGCGAGCGCAGTCGACGGAGCCTCGAGTGCGCCCAGCGCCAGTTGTTGCGGATCTGTCGAGTCCTGCGTGCCAAGATTGTTTACGAAAAAATTGAATGCTCCAACAGTTAAACTCAAACCTGATTCAAGGCCGGAAAACGCCTCCTGAAGCTCCGGCGAGTGCGGATTGAAATTCATTGGAAGAGCAGATGCGCTTTTTGCAGGTGAAGCGGGCAGGCTGCCGCTTTTCGAGTGGATCGGCGAGTCGCCGTGTGTCGCCTGGATCGGCGAGTTGCTGTTTGCTGACATGGCCGGCGAGTTGCCGTTTGCAGATGAGATCGGCGAGTTGCCGTTTGCTGGTGTGATCGGCGATTTGCCGTTTGCTGTTGGGACCGGCGAAACTTCGAGTCCAGCGCTATTCTTTCCCACAGACGGCGCCACTTGACGAGGGGTAGACTCATCAAGACCCATGGTTAAGGTCCCTAGGTTATGAATATGGGGGAGAGAACGTGGTAGAGCTGGAAGTATCGTCGGCTGACAAGCAGGGCAAAGATTTTACCCAGGTTCAGGGCCCTCGTGTGGAGGTAACACCCCTACGTCCTGCCTGTCTGTTATTGCTTTGTGAATATGATGGTTACAAGGGTCCCGGCGAGATGTCGATCTCGCTAGGGTTTTGGTGGCTCTGAAAGTACGTGGTCTGGTTCGATGGCCCTCCCAGTCCTTAAATAATAGGCTGGGTCTCGGGTGTTCGTAACCGACTCGATTTACAAGTAAGGAAACTCTAAACCGACTATTGTTTCGCCAAACTTGGAGGATACTCCATCTTCGTGGGCCTCCCTTCATGGGCTTCATGTAGGCTCTGATAGTTGGGCCTAGTCGATACGTGCACCAGGTACCCTCATGGTAGGGTACCCGATAGGCATACCCATGTCAGCATGGATTTGTCAAGTCCTGCACACCAAGCTTATTGACGAAAAAATTGAACGAACCAACGGTTAAACCCAACCTGACTCGAGATTGGAGAAGGTCTCCTGGAATTCTGGCGAGTGTGGCTCGAAATCCATCAGAGGATCTGATATGCTTTTTGTAGGTGAAGCTGGCGTACTGCCGTTTGTCGAGTGATTCGGCGAGTTGCCGTGTGCCGCCCGAGTCGGTGAGTTCTGGTTTGTTGATGCAGCCGGCGAGTTGCCGTTTGTAGATCCGATCGGCGAGTCGCCGTTTTCCGATGGAACCTAAGAAACCGTGAGTCCAACACTATTCTTTCCCACAGACGGCGCCAATTGACGAGGGGTACACTCATCAAATCCCATGGTTAAGGACCTAGGGTTGAGATTATGGGGAGAGAACGTGGTAGTACTGTTAGTTTCGTCGGCTGACAAGCAGAGGCAAAGATTTACCCAGGTTCAGGCCCCTCGGGTAGTGGTAAAGACCCTACTTCCTGATTGTCTGTTATTGATCGTGTGAGATTATGCGGTTACAAGGAGGCTCCGGCGAGATGTCGATCTCGGTAGAGTTTTGGTGGTTTGAGTATGGCTTGGTCCTAGATCGGCACCCCTCCCAGCCTTTAAATAGGCTAGGTCTCGGGAGTTCATAACCGACCTAGTTTACACGTAAGGAAAGACTAAACCGACTATGCCTATGACTAATCTTGGAGGATACTCCATCTTCTTGGGCCTCTGGTCTTGTGCTTCGAATAGGCTCTTCGCTATTGGGTCTTAGTCGCCACGTGCATCAGGTACCCTCACAGTAGGGTACCCGAGATGTATACCCTTGTCAGTGGTAATGCCATAAGGGACAACCATTCATAATGACTTTGTCAAAAAATGTAACCCATCTTATGTGCTTTGTAAGTGCACACATTCTTTTATTTCTTTTTTGGTGTAACTCTTTGTGTCATCAATTTTTCCCCTAAATTCTCTTGTGATAGAATAACTAATCTTTTATGAAACTCAATGCATATACCACATAAACTATTTTCAACTCCCTTTACAAGAGACAATGTGGTTTTTGGATCTGGAAGCCGCGCGGTGAGATCTTGGATATCGTTACAACTCCTTTTGTTGTCTTTGCCTGACCCAAGGGCATATGTCCCTCCATAGCACGATGTTTCGTAAGCTTTGGCACAGAATGAGTCTTATTCGTCCAATAGTGCAAGCGCATCCACGTTAATCTTTGTACCATCGTTTTTAATGGAGTGCGGTAGGGGAAGCGCCAACAACGGATTTTTAAAAAATAATAAGAACCCAAAGTCGTGTCCGTGAGGATTTGAATCTGTGTGGCTGGTTTGTACATCCAATTTCCTAACCAAGTGAGTTGGGCTCACTTCTTTTGTACCATCGGTTTGACTTGCCTCATTTTTAGCAAATCTATCGATTTTAGGAAGATTTTCACATGCTCAACTTCGTGGCAGTTTACCTTGTGTCATCAACAACAACCAATGTCTCAGCAATTGGTGGATGGGGAAGCTCAGTGCATGCTACACATTGCAACAATGAGTTCATAACTTCGACGTCTGAAATTGTCTCCTCCATGAACACGGTTGTAATTATAATATTCTTATAGAGTCTATAACTGTGCATGGGCCGTCGTGATCTATCCCCCCTCCCCTCCCCCCCAGCCATTGTCGACAAGCTCCGTCACTAGGCACACTAACTCTGAAATCTCGCAACAGGCCATACGTCATCAGTCATAGTACTATGTCCGATCCATAAAAAATATCATAATTTTGAGCTGATCCCAATTCAAAATTGTGACATTTATTTCGATTTCGAATTGGATGGAGTAATAGAAAACGTAACCCATGTCTAAAATTCACATCAAAAATTCATTATTGGCCTCCTCTACCGTGGCCCAAAATCTTCTTGGGTTCGCTACTCGCAACCACAATGCCACCATCTGCCGTGGCACCCTCATCAACAAATAAAAGAGCAGATGCATTCGCGTTCGTTTTCCGGCGTGCATTTGCCGATGACGGCCTTGATGTCCGGGTACTTCCACATATACTGTTGCACGCACAGCCCGCCGCAGCGGTCCCGATCGCAGAGGCGATCGTGTGGGACGTGGAGGGCGATTTCGTTGCCGCACGGGAACCCGCTCCCGTGCTCCCATGCCACGGCGGAGGCCTCCGGCACCGCGGCCGCCGCCGCTCCACGGTTTGTAGTACGAGAGACTGCGTGAGGCACTGAGGAGGGAAGCGAAAAGAAGCAGGGATCAGTTAACCATTACGTACGTATTGTGCTTGGAGAGAGACACGGAGGAGGGGAGGCGGCCAACATAGGCAGAGGAGAGCGAGGAGAGCGCAGATTGCAAGGGACGCTGCTCTGGCCACCATGCGAGGAGCCGCTGTTCGTGCGATCGAACTTAGCGATTCTTCAATCCGTGTTTTCTAGATTAGTTTCTCATACGTTTCTATACGCTTCGAGTGCATCTCAATCTGTTTAAATATCAGCGGCCGATTGACGGAGGCTCATATGGTAAGCTAATCAATCATGGTAAGTGGTTAATCGCCGTATATATCGTTTCGTACCCGAACTTTTTAAGATCATCATGTTCAATATTTTGGTTCCACTGCTTTGTACTCGGGCTGCGTATGTGTGTGTTCTTTCAGATCTTTGTACTCTGTACTGGTTGATGTACGCAGCAAATTTTCAAAAAAAAAAAAATATTTTGGTACGATTGTTAGAATATAGTACGGGATCTTTGGAGATTCCATTTGAATGATTATATGATCTTCACGAGATGATGAATCCTGAAAAACTTTGTTTTCGATACATTGCCCTTTTTATGCACGCGAGAGCATCTTGGTATGAACTTTGTGATATCACGCATTGATCCATCAAATCTAGTGCTCCCATACCCTTGGGAGCCGTGCACGTGTGTTTTGCAAGTTATGGTCTACTTCCGGCCACATAAATAATTCGGTTATCCATTTGGAAGATGATCCATGTCTATATATGAAATCTCCAACTAGTTAACACGTATTGAAAATTCAATGAAAACACATGTTGTTATAGGTTAAGATGAGAGGAAGCATGTCGTGTAGCGGGGGTCTATGTACTGCTACCAACATAGATTTTATTCTTGTGGACTCTGTTGGATCTCCAAGCGCAAAGATTTAGAGGACAACAACAAATTTTGCTTAAGTGAATGACCAAAAATTTATCGAACACGGGGAGGTGTAGGTCGAAAAATAACCCCCTCAAACAGTCATGCAATTAAGATATAATAAGTCTTTTGTGTATCCAACACACCTAATACAATTGTCAGTTGTATATGTGCATAAAGTTTGACGAAGAGCTGATAAAATACGGGTAATATGGATGGTAAAATAGGTTTTTTTAATCTTTGATAAAAATGGGAGTAAGGTAACAAGTAACAAAAGTGACTAAAAAGGTTTTTCAATGCTTGGAAACAAGGACTAGAGATCATGCTTACTACTCTCAACATTATTAACATAATTATGATAAACCCTCCGAAAACATGCATGGTAATTGTTACTCCGAGTTCATTCTTGATGTGGATCAAAACATGATTAGACTTACATAGAGCTACAAAAGCACACCTTAGAGTACGTCTTTCTAATACATGGACACCCCACGCTATCACTACGAGAATCCAAAATCATACTAAACAAACACCTCATGATTTATGTCTTTCTAATATTTCTATACAACACCCAAACTGTCACTTTGGTACTAAGAAAATTATACTAAACATGCATGAAGTTATTTCATGATTACATTATTCAATCCAACAAATAAATAAAAAACTCATGTTCAATGTCCTTTTAATTAATCTATTATTCGTAGAGTCCCCGTTGTCACCACGGGTATCGAAAATTATACTAGATATTATCAAGTGAGCCACATCATATCCAATACATAAGGGAATTGAGGGGGGAACATCATATGATTCAACTATATTACCAAATCTCATGATTACATGTAAGAGAGGGGCAAGAAATATAGTCGAGATAGCCGTATCTCTTATGATGCGCCTTCTCGCAAAATACTAGTATATTTGATTGCCCGGATAGTTATGGGCAGTGGTGGCATTGACATTGGGTGATACCAAAAACTCAAAATGAGGCTGCCTATTTATCAAATGTTTATGAGTTGCCTGAGTTTTGTTAAGTTTTCAGTCACATTCCTAAGTCCTAGGATTAACATCTAAACATTCTGTTTTGAGGGCAAGAGAGAGCTTTATCGGTACATAATAATGTTGACACAATCAATACGGTGAAGTTCGTGAATATCGGTACATCTGCTGTTGGAAACTCCATCTGCTAGTTGTTTGATCCCTGAGTTAAAAAACGACAATTTCCTACAATTTACGTGGATCAATATATATACACTCCACTCCACAACACCGAAACTTACCTTCGGAGTAAGGTCTTCCTTCACCGAATTCGATCATATGTGGCAACTGGCTATCAACTCATTTGCCTTCTTTTAGGATCAATGATACTATAGCTAAGCTACGTTTTGGCTTTTGTTAAACATGTTTTGTCTTCAAAGCCGGCAGAAAAGCGAGGGGAAATAGGCACGCACGGACCGATCGATCCATGGATATTTCATTCATAGATAATGCTCAAACGAACACTGTACACCACGTTTGCAGGACCCTAGCTAGGTGTATGGTTGTATACTCCATATGGTACTGCAATTTGACACATTTACACCTCAATCTCCAATGGCGCGAAGCCGTGTACAAGCACGGCGCCGCCGCCATCGCGCGGCACCCCGCACTTGTGCGCCTCCTCTTCTTCCTCGTCGACGGCTTTCGGGAGAAGCCGTGCGTAGGCTTGCTGCTCGGCAGGGTATTTGTTGCACACATACAGGTAGATGGCGAGGACGAACACCGTCATGAAGGACTGGTACCACCCGAACTGCAGGTTCACTAGCGCCCTGGCGCGGTGGAGGCTGGCCTTGTCGTGGCAGTGCACGGTGTCTCGGCCGTCCTCCCGCACCAGCGAGCACCCCTTGGGCACCATGCTCGGCACCCACACCATGGCGCCGATGACGGCCAGCCACACCCCGTGGAACATGATGCACGCCGACCTGGCCAGGCTCACCGCGAAGCTCCGCGGGAAGGCGACGCCGAGGAGCGCGGTGCCGAAGCACGCGGCGACGACCACCTCGAGGATCCAGTGGAACTGCCCCTCGACGCCGGCGTGGGTCGTGGAGTGGAAGTGGAACACGAGGAGCTCCTGCGCGAAGACCACGGCCACGAGGAGGAGGCAGAGCGCGCGGCGGCCCGGGGCGCGGGCGCGGTCGAGGTGGACGGCGGCGCCCGCGTAGACGATGAGCGCAAGGCAGATGATGGCATGCTCGTGGTTGTGTAGGCGGTCCGACGGGGATGGAGCCGTCCGCGTCGAACGGCAGGAAGGTGGAGTGGTCGACGAACATCTCCATGACGAACTCGAGGGCGCTGCCGGCGATGACGAGGGCGGGCTCGAGGTAGCGCGCGCCCGTCACGGGGAACCAGACAGGCGCGACGTACGAGTCTGGGCGAAGGGAGAAGATCCTCACGTGGTTGAACAGGTGCCACAGGCCGACGGCGAAAAAGCCGGCTCCGGGCAGGATGTGGCCGATGCTGCTGCGCGGCGTGCCGCCCATGGCCCGGGCTGTTTGTACCAGCTGCTTTGATCGATCAACTGACTAGCTGTTCTTTCCCTTGGGGCGCTCGGCCACTGGCTAGATTGGTTAGGTATAAAACGGAGCTCGTCCTTGAGTGATAAATATGCAACTGCGAAGGAGTTGCTTCTAAGTCAGTACAAGTGTTCCAGTGTGTCCTGGTTATGCGGCAAGTTAGACATCCTCCATTTTTTCAAATAAAAATGATCGAAAATGTCTTCTAAGAAAAGGTTGCATGTTGGTAGTATTGCAACATTGTAATTTCAGTTTGTCGTGTGCTCTTTCTCGTGTGCGACACACGGCAAAGTCGCTGCCGTGCGTTTCCGTGTGCCAAAGATCCGTTCTCCCCTAGGCCCTGATTGGAATGTCGGGTGGATTTCGAATTTTTCCTAGCCTTTCAACGCGAGCCTCCGGAATTTGAGCGGGACCTATCCAGGTCCGTGGAACTTTACCTCCGTATTTGCTTAATATACTGTGAACCAAGCGAGCCCCTAGTGTTTGCATAAACCAAAGTACCTAACTATTACATGGTAACGTATGTGAAGGACTATGCGCCTTTTTCGGATTGTGTTCACCGTGACTATCTGAACCTCTGACTATTCGTAATAAAACGGTTATGGAGCGGATTTTTAGAGAAATGACAATAGTATAGTCAGGTGTTGGTTATAAGATAGTGACATGTCATGTATAACCAACCTAATTAATAGCCAACAAGGCTATAAATATCGGAAATCCTTATCGGGTTATGGGTGCAGATGCACCCACTGCTAAAAAGAATTCAAAATGTCAAAAAATTAAAAAAATATCAAACCAAAAGTAAACGATGTTTTAATGTTTAGAAACAAGGCCTAGACTTCATAGTTTCACTAATGGTAACTCTCAACTTCGTTAATATAATCAATCACATGATATTTCCTCCGAAAGCACTCATTGTAATCGTTACTCCGAATTTGTTCCTAGGGATCAAAGTAGGATGAGATTACGTAGGGCTACGAAAGCACGCCTTAAAGTCCGTCTTCCAAATCTAGGGACACCATAAGGGAGCAGACATATCGGGAGAGGTAGGCGACACGCTGTCCTAAAATTGGTTAACACCATAATCATGAACAAGCATACAACCATGTTCTTGACAACAGAACACCTGACCATATATGAAATCATCCACTACTCACACAATCTATAACAAAGAAGTTCTAAACAACAATGGTAAGCATGCATGACATTCAATCATATCTTGACAACAATCAGCGAAATAGACATCCAGTAGCAACAACTATCATAAGATCCATCCAAATCTATCTCAGATCTAGCACATGCTCACAACTCGAGAAAGAGTTAGAAATGGACTTGACGCCGACGACCGCGTCGGACGTGCTCGTCTGCGGAGTCGGTGAAAAATCTCCTTCCATCGCCATGTAGCTCGAAAGGGAGAAAAGTTGGTCTAGAATTTGAGCGGGGAGCGTGGTGCCTATAAATAGGAGGCCAAATTAGGTGGTTGTCTCGCGAATTTGTGTCAGACGCAGCTCGTGCCATATTCATAGCTGCAGCTTGCACACAACGTTTTAGGTGTCGAATGCCAGGAGGGTGGCTCCACGAAAACGGCCGAATTGCCAGACCTGGTGGGCTTGACTTGTGAGTGCTTTACGAACCGTGCGATGCGAGCCCACCTACCACTGCAGGTATCCGTTCATCGCGATCTTGACTCCGAGTGCATGATCTAGCCTCTACCTATAACACAAAAGAGGTTCATATACGCGAATGAATCGATTTGATATAGTGTGGGTCATCAGTTCAAACTAATGTCTAAATAGCCGCAACACTCAAAAAGAGCTATAGCGAGCTAAATTGAATCTAAAGGGGCTATAGCAAAAAATTATACATGGATTTATTTAGCGACAACATGATCAAAAAGTTATAACGGAGCTACATCGGACTATTTAGAACTACTTCAAACACTCCAACGAGAAAATCAAACCAAGCGCCTAGCTCGATTCCATGGAAACTATCCGTTGGAGTAGTACAGTAGGCCTGCCGGGGAGAAAAGAAGAGGCAATTCCCAACATAAAAACCGACTTCAACATACTCACTCCGTTCCAATTTAATTGACTTGCTATACATAAAACGTGAATGTATCTGCGATACATTCACGTTTTATGTATAGCAAGTCAATTAAATTGGAACGGAGGAATTATCTCTCAGTAAGGGTGAGCAAAAGTGAAACCTTGTTAAACCGTCCTATACAATTTTTTGTACTACCAGATAATGATAAGTTTTGTCAGATGCGAAGAAGGAAAATGAACTATGGCTCTATGCCTATAGTTCCAGAGGCTCTGACGTATTTTTTCATTGAACCAGAGTACGGCCTCCTTTGATTTGGAGGAATTATGAAGGAATTGTACAGGGTTTGGATATATTCCTGAGTTGGTACTGTTCATGTGTTTGATTCGTGGGATTGGTGCATGGGAAAAGTACAGGAAAATTTCCTCCGTTTCTCACTTTCAAGGCAGATCGTAGAGGAAAATAAACATTCACTCACACCTCATTTTTTCAATCCTTTGCACAAGGAACTAGGAAAGTTTGACACCGGCCACCCTTTCCTATCCCTTTCCCTTTCCTATTCCTTTCATTTTTATTTCCTTCGAATCAAAGAGGGCCTACATGGTCTATGGCTCTATGCCTATATTTCCATTACTTCATCAACCAAATAAATGCAGCTCCCAAGCTCAGCTGCCAGCGCCCATCCACCACACACCTCACCGTGCCGCCCCACGAATTCAAAAATTCAAAACGAGAGTCCCAACTCCCAAGCTTCGAGCAGCCCTCCGCCCTTCCTGCCGCCGCTTCCTCTCAGCCGGTGCGTGTCGTGCTGCAGGTGCGCCCATTCCTCCCGTCGGAGGCCGACTCGGCGGCGGCGCCCTGCGTCTCCCTCATCGGCGGCCACCCCGGCAGCGAGGTCACCGTCCAGCTCAAGGACCCGCGCACCAGGTACCCGATTCTATCCGCCGCGCTGTTCCTGTGCCGCTCGAACTGTTTTCCCCAATTCCGAGGTCCCTCCGAAAAAAATGCAAACCCTTATTGTACCTGTGCCGGCGGCTTGTTCCATCTCTTCTGCTAGCTTGTTTCAGAGCGCGTTAGAAGTTGGTCTTCCATTATTTTCTTTAGATTAGCATAATCCGTCCCAATGCAAAACAGAGCCTTAGTGATACGGATGGGTCGATGGTTCTGTAAAGTCGAGCACATCGACTAGATCATGTAGATGCCGAGATTGGCGAGGTGGAGGAGGTGCGGTTACCTTCTCCCTGTGATGATCCCGAGGATGCCGTGGCTCCGGCCATGGTGGACGGAGCTGAGCACGGCAGTGGCAGTGGGTAGCAGTGGCGGCGGTGGAGTTTCCCGTGACACTGCGCTTAACCTAGATCGGATAGGGTTTGTCGGTGGAGTGGTGGCGCACGGTCAACCTCGTAAGTTGTGCAGCCAGCCCCCCCACCTCTTTATACAGCGCAGGCCACAGGGGCCCACCAACCAGTGGTTCGGTTGGGCGCCCCCGATCAGGGCGCGAGATCAGGTTCGTGCGACCGTTGGGTGCGCACGGTCAGGAGATCAACCTAACATTCTCCCCCTTGATCTCAACTTTACTTTTATCCATATACTTTGTGCTTTACTCGTTTCATCATAGATCAGTACATAGAGCATGTTTCATCGTCACAGCTCAATTGCCGATAGAATCAGACAGCTACAATATACCTCTCTATTTTGAAACAAAATTCTTTTACTTTTGGACCTCTGTAATCCAGGAATCATAGGCTTTCCATTAAACCCATGTCGACTGCGTGTTCCATGAACACGCTGGGTGGTAAGCCTTTCGTAAGCGGATCCGCAAGCATATCCTTTGTCCTTATATGCTCGAGACTTATAGTTTGATTCTGGATTTTACCTTTCACAACATAATACTTTATTTCTATTGGTTTGATAGCTTTACTCGACTTGTTGTTGTGAGTATAGAATACTGCGGGCTGGTTGTCACAGTACATCTTTAGTGGTTTGTCAATACAATCTACCACTTTCAAGTCGGGTATCAACTTCTTTGACCATATCACCTGCCTTGTGGCCTCATAATTTGCTATAAATTCTGCATACATGATGCAACTATTGTCTGTTTGGAGCTCCAGCGAGAGTTAACACGTATCCTGAAGTGGATTTTATATCATCTCTATCTCCCGCAAAATCTGCGTCTGAATACCCTCTTATCTCTAGGGAATCAGATCGTCTGTATGTTAGCATGAGGTCTTTTTGCGCCTTGCACATAACGCAATGCTTTCTTTACCATATTCCAGTGCCCTTGGCCTGGATTTTCTTGATATCTACCGAGTACCCCGGTGATAAAAGCTAAGTCAGGGCGAGTGCACACTTGTGCATACTGTAAGCTTCCAACAGCCGAAGCATAAGGTATTCCTTTCATTTGATCGATCTCATACTTGGTTCTTGGGACATTGAAATTTCCCAAAACTGTCGCCCTTGACTATAGGAGCAGGTGATGCGCTACTTTTATGCATATTATATTTCTTTAGAACCTTTTCTAAATATGCTTTTTGTGATAGTCCTAGCACTCCATTCTTTCTATCCCGGTGAATTTCTATGCCCAAAACATATGAAGCTTCACCAAGATCTTTCATATCAAAATTTGATGACAAGAATTTCTTTGTTTCTAGTAGTACACTGACATCATTACTCGCAAGCAAGATATCATCCACGTACAGAATTAGGAAAATGTATTTCCCACTTTTAAACTTTGCATAAATGCAGTTGTCCTCAACATTCTCTTTAAAACAAAAACTTTTAATTATATTATTGAACTTTAAATACCACTGTCTAGAGGCTTGCTTTAACCCATAAATAGATTTCTTTAAGCGGCATCCCATATGTTCCTTCCCCTCCATGAAAAAACCCGTGGGTTGTTTCATGTAAACATTCTCTTCTAAATCTCCATTTAGAAATGCCGTCTTTACATCCATTTGATGCAACTCTAAATCAAAATGCGGCTTTATATTTTTCTACATTTCCTTTTGAGTCATACTTAGTTTTGTATACCCACTTGCAGCCTACTGTTTTGGCTCCTTTAGGAATTTCTTCTAAGTCCCAAAAATTGTTAGAACTCATCAATTCCATCTCGTCTTCCATGTCTTCCAGCTACTTCGAAGAGTGAACGCTTCTCATGGCTTCTTCATATGAAGTGGGATCTTCTTCCATATGAACTGTTTCTGTATTATAAACTTTATAATCACTAGAAATTGCAGACTTCCTAGCTCTTTTAGACCTTCTGAGAGTCTCATTCTCTGGCACATCATGTGTCTCATCATTCGACTCTTCTTCTAAATGTGGCTGTCGTCGCTCCCTTTCATGCTCAACAACGGGTCGAGTCGGCTCCTGATGGACAGGTTCCGAATCTTGCCTCGTTGTGGTCACGGGTGGAGTTACAACAGGTGCTTGCACCACAACCTCAGGGATTGTCGGTGCAGGTACAACAGGTAGGGCGAAAAA
The DNA here is from genome assembly GCA_947311845.1 of Poa pratensis. Lineage (NCBI taxonomy): Eukaryota > Viridiplantae > Streptophyta > Magnoliopsida > Poales > Poaceae > Poa > Poa pratensis. The sequence continues at coordinate 135,923,322 of CAMZMU010000085.1, forward strand.
TGGTTCATGGATCATCGGAAAAGGTGCACACACCCTTTCTCCTCAAGATCAATTTTCCGGCCTACCATGCTCCCCCTCATCATTTCGTCCTCCAAGAAGACCGCGTGTCTCGTTTCTACAAACTTTGTGTGTCTGTCTGCACAGTAGAAACGATAACCTTTTGATCTATCAGGATATCCAATGAAATGGCAAGTTACTGTTTTGGGGTCTAACTTTGCAATGTGGGGATTAAAAACTTTTGCCTCGGCTGGGCTCCCCCAGACTTTCAAGTGACGTAGAGAAGGAACTTTCCCTGTCCACAACTCGTACGGTGTTTTGGGCACCGACTTACTTGGTACTCTGTTGAGAATGTGAATGGCGGTTTTTAACGCCTCCATCCATAATCCCAATGGCAGTGTGGAATAACTCATCATACTGCACACCATATCCATAAGAGTACGGTTACGCCTTTCAGCTACTCCATTTTGCTGTGGTTTGCCCGGCATAGAATGCTGGGCGACTATTCCATTTTCCTGTAAAAACCTTGCAAAAGGTCCAGGTACTTGACCATATGGAGTGTGCCGACCGTAGTACTCCCCCCACGGTCGGACCTGACTATTTTAATTCTTTTATCATGTTGATTTTCAACTTCAGCTTTGAATATTTTAAATTTATCCAATGCTTCAGATCTTTCTTTAATTGGATAAATACAACCATATCGGGAGTAATCATCTGTGAACGTTATGAACGAGTCATAACCATCCACACTTTTCACCGGAAATGGTCCACATATATCAGTGTGAATAATTTCTAGTGTCGCTGTGCTTCGGTTTGCACCATTTTTAATTTGCTTTACGTATTTTCCTTTTATGCAATCTATGCATTGTTCGATATCTGAAAACTCTAACGGAGGAGGAATGTCATTTTTAACGAGGCTTTCTATTCTTCCCCTCGAAATATGGCGCAAAAAACAGTGCCATAATTTTGACGAGTCATGCGTTCTCTTTCTTTTCTTTTGTTCGTTATCCGACGGGAAACATGCTTATTCACTTTGCACACTGAAATGCACTTTTCACATGAAAATAATAAATAAAGCTCATTGTGGAGTAATGCAACACCCACATGATCATTATTACACCATATGTCACACTTGCGATGTCCAAAAATAACAGTGTACTTTTCTGTCACCAGCTGCTGAAGCAGCTGGGTAGCATATATCTCTGAAGAACCAGCGAACTGGCCCTTTATCTTTTCAAGGAACTCATTTCGAAGCATACTCTACAATTGAGCAGACAATAGCTTGCTCAATTGTGTTCTTTATAAATGACATGCACTTTATATTGGCGGTTAGCCACTTTATGTTTCGAGGGTGTAAGACATCTCCAGCGGAGCATAGTCCCTCTTCTTTCTTTCCCAAATACTATCATAATCCTTTTCGTCTCTGAGTCACTCTGTAGGCTTAACTGGCTGTGGAGTCACCACAACCCAGTCGACCTCAACACAAACAAAAAACCAAATCCACTTTCTTTCTCCATTCAGAGTAGGTATGGACATCCTTGATGCAGCTCATCAAGTAGTACCCCTTTTAACACCACAATTAAGTGAGACAACAATTGCATATAAAAATCCAACGTTGGTCGAAATTAAAATATGCAACTGTTTGCGCAATTTAAAACTACATCACCGTTGGGCAGAAAATAGCAATAAAAGCACATAAAACCATAACAATCATGATTATGTTATTAACGACGTTGGTCATAATAATAATAAAACCATAATTGTTTCAATAATTCCTTTTAACATGCTCTTGTAATTTAATTATTTCTTTATTTCTATTTACACTTTAAGAGCACTTTTATATATTTGCAGCGGAAAAACATGAATAAAATTCATGAACTTTATACTTTTCATAACCATTTCTGTCACTGTTTGTGCAATTAAAACTATATCACCGTTGGGCAATAAAAGAAATAAATGCACCTTTTAACACATAATAAACAAGTCATGATCATGCTATTAACAACGTTGGTCATTTAATAACATAATCATAATCATCTTTAATATCACTTTAATCAAGCTTTTAATTCTCACTTTAAATCATTATAATGCTATTAACAACGTTGGTCAATTAATAACAGAATCATAATCATCATAAATATCACTTTATCACGCTTTTATTCTCACTTTATTGCTTTTAGCAATTACTTTTAACTATTTGCAGCGGAAATTATGAATAAAATTCATAAACTTTTATACTTTTAACAAGTATTTCCCTTCTTTTCTTCTGTTTCCTAAACAAAATTTCGTTGGATAAAATTGAATAGGAAAACAGAAACAAAAATTAACTAAACATGCTTCTGAAAACATTAACAGAAAACATGAAAAAACTGTACTGAGTGAAAAAATAGGAGGCCCACGGCCTTTTACTATCTGTCGCGCGGCGAAGCGCGTAACCGCGGCCCACGGCCCGTCAGCGGCAGAGCCAGCTGCCGCGCGCGGCGACGCAGCTCGCGGCCCGTTTGGCCCACGGCCTGCCTCTTTTTGGCCCACTGGCCCGTTAGCGGATTAGGGTTACTCGCGGACGATCCTGGCCGTCCAGTCCATCCGACGGCTGTCCGCGCTTCACGCTGGATCAAAACCAGCGTCGTTGACCCCGACCGAAAAACCCTAAGCTCATTTCTCTTTTCCCTCGCTCCCGTGGTTCTCCTCTGTCCCGCACGACGGCGGCACGCACCGGTCGCTGGCCGCGGCGCCCGTCGGAGACGGCCGCGCCGCGCGCGACCCCTTTCCCTTTCCCCTCCTTGCTCTCTTGCCTCGCCCACCACTCGACCGTGCGATGCGCAGCGGCGAGAAAACGACGGCGCCTCCGTGGCCCTCTTGCCGGAGCTGCGTGCACCCACGGGTGGGCGCAACTCCGTCAAGCGGCCCAGCGGCGGTGCCCTTTGCCGGCAACCGCGCCGGTGAGCACCTCTGTTTTTCTTTCGGCAGTGGGGAGGCGCTGCCTCTCCTCTGCCCGTGCTCTTCGTCCAGTCCCTCGGCTTGCCGATGCGGACATGGATCGAGAGGAGCGGCGCGGCCTCGCGGCGGCGCATCTTTCCGGCGACGGAGGCCCGGTGAGTTTTTCTTTTCCCCTCTTTTCTGTTTAGGGTTCGGGTTTTGGGGTATCCACGGGAGGGGATCTTTTCCTTTTCCTTTACCTTTCGATTCCTTCTACACGAATCATATCTACAGCCGAACACCGGCTCTGATACCATTGTAAAGTTGAGCACATCGACTAGATCGTGTAGATGCCGAGATTGGCGAGGTGGAGGAGGTGCGGTTACCTTCTCCCTGTGATGATCCCGAGGATGCCGTGGCTCCGGCCATGGTGGACGGAGGTGAGCACGGCAGTGGCAGTGGGTAGCAGTGGCGGCGGTGGAGTTTCCCGTGACACTGCGCTTAACCTAGATCAGATAGGGTTTGTCGGTGGAGTGGTGGCGCACGGTCAACCTCGTAAGTTGTGCAGCCAGCCCCCCCACCTCTTTATACAGCGCAGGCCACAGGGGCCCACCAACCAGTGGTTCGGTTGGGCGCCCCCGATCAGGGCGCGAGATCAGGTTCGTGCGACCGTTGGGTGCGCACGGTCAGGAGATCAACCTAACAGGTTCTTCCATTAGTAATGGCGATTTTAATTTTGATTTCCATGAAAAAGCATTACTTCTTATTTAGCTGAGAGCCCTCTTGCTAGCGTGTTTCTCCTTAGTTGATACACCGATTCATTCCTGAACTCTGCAGCCGTAGCGAGCGCTACAAGCTGGATGCCTTCTTCGGCCCAGAACATCAGGTCCATGACATATTTGACAAGGAGGTCAGCGCCGTGATCCCGGGCGTCTTCGAGGGTGTCAACGCGACGGTCTTCGCCTGCGGGGCCACCGGCAGCGGCAAGACCAACACGATGCAGGTGCGTGTTCCTTTCTTGGCGTCTGCCCGCAACATGTTCGACGAAATGCTGAAACCGTTTGCTGCACAGGGAACGGAGGATCTGCCAGGTCTCATCCCCTTGGCGGTTTCAGCCGTCCTGAGGATCAGCACCAGCGCATCGTTCTCTGTGGAGATCTCCTACTATGATGTGTACATGGGACGGTGCTATGACCTGCTTGAACCCAAGGACAAGGAGATGATGGTCTTGGATGACCAGGATGGTAACCTGCAGCTCAAGGGCTTGGCTTGGGTAATGCTATGGGGCAGGGCCTTTTTTTAATGTGTTTGCTGGACTATGGCTTCGCTGGTGATGTGCTTACTATTGTCTTTTGGATGGTTTTAAGGTCCCTGTGCAATCCATGGAGGGGTTTCAGGAAATCTACTTGAAAGGCGAGGAGTGGAGGAAAGTCGCTCACACTGACCTGAATGATGTCTCAAGTAGGAGCCACGCCGTGCTCTCCATCAGAGTCAGTAATGATGTTGTTACCGGGAAGCTGAACCTTATTGACTTGGCTGGTATGTCTCCCCGCAATGGGTTGCATATAACTTATAGGCTTTATACTTTCAGTTTAAGCCCATTCCATGTTTCTTCATTCCAGGAAACGAGGACAATAGAAGGATTTGCAATGAAGGGATCCGTTCTTCGCTGTTTGCATTGTCTAATGTCATTTCACCTCTCAAGAATAATGAGCCATGGATACCTTATAGAGATAGTAAATTGACTCGCATACTACAAGATTCTCTAGGAGTCAGTAGCCGCGCTGTGATGATAGCTTGCCTTGTGAGTGTCGACTCAAGACCTTTCATCCCACAGATTATAGAACTTTGCTAATTTCGTTTGTTTATTGCAGAATCCCATGGAATACCACGAGGCACTCTACACAGTAAGTCTGGCTGGTCGATCAGGCCATATGAAGCAACCGGCATCTGCAGGGTTTCTAGTAGGGCTAAAGTAATGAACCAAAATGGTGGCAACATAAAAAAGTAAGTACAACTGTTCGAGTCTACATAAACCACATGATATTATACATAATTCTTACCACTTTATCTTTTTCCCACAGGGTGCTGTTTGATTCTCTAGTCCATACTCCAGCTAAACACATAACAAGATTGAGCTCACAAGATGCAGTAAAGACGATTAAGAAAGGTATGTATTCTGAAACATGCAAAAGAGTTCAACAAAGCGCCATTTGTCAAAAAGAATTGTAGTGAAGATAAATTTCTGAATCTACAAGTCAAGGAATAGAAAAGGAAAACTCTAATGACCATGCATAAGCTTTTCATGGTGTTGTATTTGAAATAAAATGCTAAAGATAGGCGACCGTTTACAGACCAAGGTTGAAATTTACCGACAACAGACTTGCATCAGTCCAGGTTAGACCAAGGTTTGCAACTCTACCCAGAAATAGAAACGAAACTATTCAATTGACAGAAGATATCTATTCAATGAAAACTAATCATAAATAATCTACTTGCAATATATACTTATGGAAAACTTTGGAATTTGACCTATCTTTACATATGAGAGGGTCTTAGGACTGTACCATGTTTTGTGCAGTTGTGTTCCCTTCATCAACTCCATGCAAAGAGGGCAAGTTTGAATCAACACTTGATTGTCCCCCTTCGTTGGACCCCAAAACTCCAATAGGAGCATGTAACATAGTTGGGACGATTTCAAGTGCTACACCTCTCGATAAATATTATGCACACGGAGATATCCTGATGGTCTGCATGATTTCCTCCTATTTCATACATCAGTTTTAGTTTAGTACGATCTCTAAATATATGTGTCTTATGCAGGAATCTTATATTCAACAATATCTTGAGTTCTTAAATGATGCGAGCAAGTAAGTTTAAACTCTCCAAGTTTCGTATAGTTACCTTACTTTATGTAGCTGGATTGGCTTTATATATAAAAAAAGTAGCTGGTTTGCGCTCTCTCAAACATATTTGACAGCTTGTACCCTTTCTAATTCTTCACTTTGCTTATACATTGATGCAGGGAAGAGCTACAGCAAGTGAAAGTATGGTCCCTATGTTTCACAATAATTTGATATATTGTACAGCAGCCTAATTTTTCCTACTAATGTTCCCATTTTTTTCCAGGGAATTGGTGAAAAGAGGGCAGAGTACATTCTTGAGCTCCGGGAGGCTTCACCCAGACCATTCAAATCTGTAAGGTTTCTATACTATCAAATAGTTAATCCTGAGGCCGGGTGAAGGTCACTTAATTCATATCAATTTAACAAATACAAATATGACTTTGCAGCTTGCAGACTTGGAAAATCTAGGTATCCAAACAAGTAATTCTTCTACCGACCTTCTTAAGGCACCTTATCCTAGTACTTCATAGATAATTTATGCACATAATAATACGATCAGCCTATAATTTGCTTTTACTGAATCATCAAAACAGGTCGAAGGCTTCGTCCTTACAACAGCCACTGGAATGTTGAAGCAATCGGTCGAACGGAGTGTTGTACGACACACCGGAGATACCAGCCAGCGCAGCCGCAGAATGAACTAGATCCTGTCTTGTTTCGAATTTATGCGGTTTGTCACCGCAGCTACTTGAACTAGGTAGTCTGCACCACATCATGACTCACTGACTGTAGTGGTATCTGTACTGTGAATTGTCGGCCTGTTGTGGCGCTTTTGCTACCTCACATGGAGGAGGATGGAGCTATGGATTGCTCCTCTTAATTGTAGATTTTCTCTCCGAATTTGTCTTCCATATGTGAGCTCCTGTTCTGTGTTGAATGGTTCACTGGCTTCCTTGCACCACCAGCAGAATAGCCTTGTAACTTGACTATTTAGTCCAACAGTGTACAACTTTATACTCCCTGAAAAAAGGGAGTACATCTCCAATGATTTGAGAAAAGGGCATAAATAAACTCATACTAATTCAGGAAACAAACTCCAAATACGACCTTAACCCGCGGTTTATGGGTCGATCACTCAACGCACCAATGAAAACCAATCTGTGAAAAGTGAAACAACTGTAAAACTTACAGCGCACCAGAATATGGCAGAATCTTATGACCTGCTCATCTGCTGCATGGCGTGGTATTCATCCGAGTCTCCGGTGGGATGCAACAAAGTAGCTTTCGAACCAGATTATACGGAGGTGATCGAGACTATGAACAATTGTGCAGACCTGGCTAATGATTTACTGAAGGCAAACACCATTTTTGTGCTAGAGACAGAGAGGCAAAATATGTAGCAGAAAAGCTAGCTAAAATAATATCTCGTATCCATCTGCGTGATGCTTTCGGATTGACGCACCCGTGAGCCCGGTATTCGGTTGTTTGGTCTCCATTCGATTCAGAGCCCAAACCCATCGAAAACAACGGCCCACCGCAGAGGCTATTTCGGATCGGACTCCGTATCCGTCTTCTACACTCTCCCCTTGACGCCCATAAATACAACGCGAGGTTTACGATTCAAGCACCAAAAAAAGCGACGGAAAGCAAAGAAAGACAAGCGAGACACAAGAGACACGAGAGCTAATTCTCAAGATCCGCGAGCTCCCGGTCGCCGCTTCGTTTCCGCCCTCGATTCACTTCGACTCCTCCAGGATCGCTCGGCGGCGGCGTCGCCATGATGAATCCGGAGATGATGAGGCTGGCGCAGGAGCAGATGAGCCGCATGTCACCCGACGACCTCGCCAGGATGCATCAGCAGGTCATGTCCAACCCTGGCCTCGTAAAACTAGCATCCGAGAGCATGAAAAGCATGAGAACCGAGGACTTCAAACGAGCCGCACAGCAGCTGAATCAGACGAGGCCAGAGGAAATCGTTCGTCTGACCGAAAACATTGCCAATGCCAAGCCTGAGGAGTTTGCGGCCATGAAGGCCCAGGCTGATGCCCAAATGTCATATGTGATATCTGGTGCCAAGATGTTGAAGAACCAGGGAAATGAGCTCCATAGCCGTGGGAAGTATACTGACGCCGCTGCCAAGTACAAGCTTGCCAAGGATAATGTGAAGAACGTACCATCGGCAGCTGGGCAAACACTGCAGCTGCAGTGTGCTCTGAATTTGATGTCTTGTTACCTTAAATCAGGCAAGTTTGAGGAATGCGTGAACGAAGGTTCTGAGGTTCTAGCTTATGACTCGAGCAATGTTAAGGCATACTACCGAAGGGGCCAGGCGTACAAAGAACTGGGAAGCTTTGAAGCTGCTGTTGCTGACTTGAGTAAAGCCCATGAAATCTGTCCGGAGGATGAAACTATTGCTGATGTTCTGAGAAACGCGAAAGGAGAACTTGCGGCTAAAGGGGGAGGAGTAAACCTGTCGAAAGGAGTTGTTATCGAAGAAATTGTAGAGGAAGATAACATCCAGCCTTCGTCTCCAGAAAATGTTGCGGAGGACGACCCTGATGAAACAGTAAACGGCCAAAGGATGGACCAGCCGTCTTTCAGTTCTCCACCTTGTACAACTGAGATGCAAGACGTCATGAGGAGTTCCATGGAAGACCCTGCAATGCGGCAGCTGCTTGCATCTATGATGAAAAACGTGAGTCCTGATACGATGGCTAACATGAATAGGAAATTTGTTATGAAACCGTCGAAGGAAGATGTTGTCAAAGCCCAAGAAATGTGTATTCATTATCTCTCGAGGATTTAGAAAGGATGATGAAATGGATGGATAGAGCACAACGAGGAGTAGAAGTCGCAAAGAAGACAAAGAACTGGCTCATAGACAGGAAAGGCTTGATCATCGCCATCCTCCTGCTGATCGTAGCCTTCCTCCTCCATCGGCTTGGATTCATCGGTAGGTGATGGCCAATCACGCCGTGACACAAATAATTGTTCAACAGCGATACATTTCTCTTTTTTCTAATCAAGAATAGTATGTCCTTTCGGAGCGGCCGAGACGTAGTTGGATCTGCACCTTTCTAATACCATTGTTTAATCTTTCATCATATGTGTTTATAGATTGTAATACAATAGATGGAACAATTTCATTGTATTGTCATTTGGAGGATAGGCTAATGCCCATTTCATCATGATGGTGTGGAATAAATAGGGTTAACTTGAAAGCTATTGCCCATTCATTCGATGGACGCCGCCGGCATCAGGCTCAGGCTGGAATATGGATAGTATAGGTTACCTCTTTTTTTTTCCCTAGTGGGCACTCCTTCAAGAACTAAATTGTTTTTATTGGTTCAATGTCCACCATGTGCAATGTTTTTCTTTTAACATCTTTTATGTCAGTTGGAAACTCTAAGATGGCATCTCAAGTCTTGCGTCGAAATATATCGATGTATGTTGATATTCATTTCCGGTAATGGGTAAAGCCCCGAATCTGCAACGATGATACATTCAACATTTTAATCGCAATATTTTTGTTGATAGCTAGCTAATAGGACTAATGATTACAACTCATATAGGAGTAGCAATATTTTTATTGATAGCTACTTTGGTACAATGAAATTTATATGACATAAAATTGATGTACTAAGTTATATTTCATAATACTTACTTACTTTTGATGGCAATTTTGTGACATAGTTACCCATGGGGAACTAGTTAAGAGAGAACTTTCATCTATACTATTATTAAAAGAGCAAACATGTTCGGATACATTAAATATAGACCAAAGGATTTGCATCCAACGACCAGAAACGTTCCAACAATGTTGAGCACCTCAACACCACCTGCCACCGTACCGTTTCGTTCTTTTGTTTCTCTCTCCCGTACGGAACGTCAGAACCTCCGTCTTCCAACCCGCCTGTCCCGCGATTCCCAGAGTCAAGGCGAGGAGGAGGAGCAGCTCCAAGTAGGCGTCGCTGAGAGTGCTCTGGGGGCGACCTGGTTTTGCGGACTTAAGTAAAGCCATGAAATCTCTCCGGAGGATGAAATTATTGTTGAGGTTCTGAGAGACGCGGAAGGTAAACTTGTCGCCGAAGGGGGAGGAGTATACCTGTCAAAAGGAGTTGTTATTGAAGAAACTGTAGAAGAAGATAACCCTGATGAAATAGTAAACGACCAAAGGATGGACCAGCCGTCTTTCAGTTCTCCACCTTGTACCACTGATGATATGGAAAACGTCATGAGAAATTCCATAGAAGACCCCGCAGTGCAGCAGCTGCTTGCATCCTTGATGAAAAACATGAGTCCTGATATGATGTCAAACATGAGTTTTTTTTACGTTGCCAAAGCCCAACAGGTTATATCTCCAGAAGATTTAGATAGAATGATGAAATGGATCAGAGGACAACGAGGAGTAGAAGTCACAAAGAAGACAAAGAACTGGTTCATAGGCAAGAAAGGCTTGAACATCGCCATTGTCATGTTGACCGTGGCTTTGATCCTCGAGCGGCTTGGATTCATCGGTAGGTGATGGCCTAAACATCCATGATGGCCAATCACGCCGTGCATCCAATAGATCGGATACAAATAATCGTTGAGCAGCGATGCGCTGCATTTTAGGGCATGCCCAACGCATAGCCTCAACCTACTGCCCCGCAGGCCACGTAGGTTCGGAATGTCAGAGGAGTCGCTCCGCAGTTTGTCAGAGTCTCCTGCAGAAGAGGCGGAATCCCAAGAGCAAAATGACATGGTCCCGGTCCAAAAGGTGGAGAGAGGAAGAGATAGATGACATGCATGTGCTGTCTTTCTCCATGGGTTTTCTGGAATCTTTTTTCTGCACCAAGGGAGAGTCGGGTGTAGCTTCCATTGGATAGATAAAACTAATGGTGATGCCTCTGACAACTTTTTTACGTGAGGCGAGTTTCGGATGCCACCGCTGCTCGTGCAATTATTCTTAGTCTTACGCAAGCGAGTATGTCCTTGGGAAAGGACGAGAATAGTTTTTTTTGATAGCTAATACTTGTATTCATACTGAAAGGAAAACAGTACACGTCCAGATACAAGCAAAGAAAGAACAGAGAGGAATCAGAGACCGCTGCTGCCTCCCACCATCTTCAATCTCGAGGTCACCCAACGCGCGCACCCTCCACCGCCGGAGACGAGGAAGGAGACCGCCGCCAGGAGCACCCACCAAGGAAACGGAAGAACTTCTTGCCCAAAGGCGTTGATGAGCCGCAACATCCACCAGCTCCGACGAGCTGGATCTGAAGACGCAGATGGACCATCGGCCGGGGACGCACCCCAAGCTCCTGCCGCCTAGATCCAGGGCCAGCGCCACTCCACCTCACCGGAGGTGGCCGGATCTTCAACCTGCACGCCGCACAACCCCGCAGCCGCCGCCACGCAACCCCTCCGCCGGCCTCCTGTACACTCGCCACCAAACTGCCGTCGCCGCCGGAGATAGCCACGGCAGAGAAATGACTGACCCGCAGCTCGGCAGCGCCGTCGACGACGACGCCGGAACGGGGGAGCCGCAGAGCACCAAAAGGTCGACGCCGACGACCCCACCACGCCAGCGCCGCCCACAAACCCCCTATCTACACGCCGGAACGCAGATCCGGAGATTCCCCACCCTCCCGTCGCCGTAGCGGCCGGCGGAGTGTGAGGAATCCCGCGGATACGCCGACGGCAGCCGGGAAAGCCCAAGTCGCCTCTGAGATCGTCTCTGTGCACAAGGACGAGAATAGTTGGAGATGCGCCTTTGTTGTACCATTGTTTATATTCTTTTATCATATGTGTGTGTAGATTTGTAACAAAATAGAAGGAACAACTGTGGCGTTCTTTTCTAATTTACACACTCTGCCCTAATCGTGTCGTTGGGGAGCTAATTAGGAGATGACTTTCTCTGAACGTGTGATCATCTCTTAAACTCCCCAAATATGGCTGACGTTAGCAGAAATTACGTACTGTTCACTACAAGCAAAACATGTGGCTTTGGTCCACTCATTCGATTGCGCTTGACATATGTTTTCTCATGTAAGCATCCTGTAAATGTTTCCAACCTAGTAGCCGTCTTTGGCTATGTGCAACTGATGGCAGCCTCTGATCAAGCTACCTGAATTGACTTGACGGCGTTGGCCCAAACAAAAGGAGATACGAAACAGAGGGGCTTGATTAGCTTAGGAGTTGTTGGCGCAGACAAGCAAAGTAACCAGATGTTTATCGGTAATCTTTACAAGTATATTATCTATGGGGAAAAACCGAAATGTTTATCGTGCTCGTGCTCCTCGCTTCCCTTGCTTAGGCCATAAATCGATTAGCCGTTGGCCCTCCCGCCGGATTAACTTGCGTGCAAATGAACATAGCTGGTCAATCGAAGGGAATGTTCAGAGTTCAGACAAGGCGCTGAGGAAAAAGCAGTCTTCGTGCTTTATCCGTTGATTGGTATTCTTTTCAAAATTTCCTTATTTTTTTTTCCTTTTCAAATCGAGGAGCTCCCGCCCCAGATAACATTCACCGATGAAACATGGTAGTACATAAAAATTCACTTATACAGGTCACACACGGACACGCTTAAGGCAAGGCACACGTTGCCTTGAGGCCCAACATCCACCCTCCATCTGCATCCAAAGGCCCAAAGCAGTCAACGCGAGGCAAAATCACCGCAGGAAGGGAACGCTTCGCGGGCAGGAACTCTCGTGCAGAGCTCTGCCGCCGTCGCCGCCATGGGACCTCCGGCCCGCTCTGACGAGCTTCTCGTCCCTGCTGTGACGGCGCCCTGCCTCAGCTCCGATGACCGCGTCCGCACCCCTTCCTTTAGTTCTCGCCTGCGAACGCTCCTCAAGCGAGCTTCTCCCTGCGACCCTTGAGACCAATCTGAATGTGAGGCAAGGAAGATGGCGCCCGTGGCCGTCGGAGCGGGCCGTCAGAGGTAGCGTAGGAGGACAGCGGATCGGAGGGGCCATAGGAGGTGGTCGGAGGGGCCATCGGAACGGACGGAGGCAGCCGCCGGATGGGTGGCAGACGGAGCAGCCGGAGGTGGGCGGATGGGAGGCGGACGGAGCCGTCGTTTACTCCTGTGGACGCCGCCGGAGCTCACCTGGAGGAGCAGACGAACCGGGTCCTCTCCCTTTCCTGCAGCGCCATGACGGGAGCTCGCTGCCCTTTCCTGCAGCGGCGACGGGATGGAGCAGCGCTCGCGTTGTTCTCATCAGGAAGGAGCTGGTCTATTTCACGTTGACTGCTTTGGGCCGTTTGATGCAGATGGATGGTGGATATTGGGCCTCAAGGCAACGTGTGCCTTGCCTTAAGCGAGGCACTGGATCTCGGTCCTCGTCACACACCATAGCAATGAAACCAATTCGTAAAAGTAAAAGAACTGTACAACTTACAGTACATCAAACCTACTGTGTTGCCATCGTAAGGTACAATCATGAATCTTAGCCGGCCGTTAATTTCAGTTATCTCTCTATCTCCATCTCCATGGGCTTTGTGCCGCTGACCACGTGCTCGTAGGTAAGCTTCGCGGCCTCGAGGTCGTCCTCGTCGTAATCGTCCTCGTGATCATCGTCCCCAATACTGAACCGACCATCCCTGTCGCCGTGGGCGTGTCTTCCCTTGACCAGCGGCAAGTAGTGCGGCTCCTCGGGGTACATCCTGCTGACCTGAAGGTAGAACACGACGACGAACACCACGGTGGCGGTCAGGTACCAGCTGAACTGCAGGTTGACGAGCGACTTGGCGCGGTGGAGCGCCTCGTCGGTGCGGCACCGGACCACCTCGTGGCCTTCCTCGAAGTTGAGGAAGCATCCCTTGGGTATCAGCGCCGGCGTCCAGAGCATGATGCCCATGACGACGAACCAGACGCCCTGGAAGACGAGGCTCGCCGAACGCACCAGGCTTACCGCAAAGCTCCGTGGGCAGGGGATCCCCAGCAGCGTGGTGGCGAGCGTGACGGCGATGACGGCCTGCAGCAGCCAGTGGAACTGCCCCTCCACGCCCATGTGGTCCGCGGAGTGGAGGTGGAAGATGAGCAGCTGCTGCGCGAACGCCGCGGCGGCGACCAGCTGAGACACGGTGTCCCGCATGGGCGCCCGGACCCTGTCCATGTGAATGGTGACCGCGGCGAAGGCCAAGAGCGCGAGCGAGATGGACGCGTGCTCGAAGTTGTGGAGGTGGTCGGACGGGATGGTGCCGTCGTCGTCGAACGGCTGGTGCTTCGCGGGGCCGATGACGAGCTCCATCAGGATGGACGCCGCCGAGCCGACGATGACGAGGATGAGCTCGAGGTGGCGGACTCGCCGCACGGGGAACCAGACCGGCGCAGTGTAGGAGCTGGGACGCAGCGCGAACAGACGGATGTGGTTGAACAGCTGCCACAGGCCGATGAGGAGGAAGCCGGCGCCCGGCGCGACGTGGCCGACGAGCGTGCCCATGGCTAACTACCGCGGATGCGAGGGTATATGGTGTTGGAGGAGCGAGATGTTTGGTGGTGGAGTCGTGCGGGGGAAAGGTGGTGATCACTGATCAGGGGTTTGAAGTTTGACAGGTGATATAGGGATCGAGGAGTTTAAGAAGAGGGATTGGATGGTCGACTCTCTGGAGAGTTCCAGTGGCTTGGAAGGTTTGAAAAGTTTCCTTGTTTATTCTAAGAATGGATTTGGACGAGGTTGTTGCGTCAGGAGTGATGTGTTGAAAGTTCTGGGATAGTCAGTTTTCATTTTTTTTGTTTTGCTTACTTGATTGGACTTCTGATTAAATAAGCATAAGCATCTTATTTGTAAGTATTGTGCGATTTAAATTAGTATCATCAAAAGAGTAAATATTATCTACAATATGGCTTTGTGTAAAAAAAGATATAAGCAGATAATGGTGCGATTTTCATGTTATTGTAATTCATTTTCATTTCATTGTTCTTGTTAGAAAGAAGAATTTCTCTTATCTGAAGAAGTTTAACTCTGTTCACATGTCTCGATCAAGCTCTAGTCAATTAGTTTGAGATTCAAAATACTGAATTAAAGCAGCCGACTCCTATGTAAGGGCGTATGTCACACTTGTCACTACATATAGCCGTAGGAGACCGGTGGCGTCTGGATGAGGTCATGGCATATCCAAGCAGGTCTCGCCAATTCTGACTGTTCAGCTCAAGTCCTTCTCGATGTTGCCATAATTTACCTTAGCATGCCCAACTACTCATGTGTTCCATGTGAAGGACTCTCAATGAAGCGCGGCCGTCGCTGTTGAAGCCCTCGAGGTCAAGGTCCAGGTCGTTCTTCCTCGCCGCCGGCCGTCGCGGAACTTTGGTTGCACAATCTGACCTGCGCGCGGGCGACGGAACGGCAGCGCCGCAGGCGCCTGCCCTGCCTGGGGCTGTGGAATTGTTGTGCTTTTGGTCGGGCCGTCGGTTTCTGTTCTGCGACCGTTTTTTCTCCTTGCCGGTTTCGTGTACTACGCCCAGCAAAATGATGGAATGCGTATGCAACGATGTTCTAGAAAGGGTGTGAGTGGTACAGAAATTTCAAAAGCGCGACCGATGTCACCTTCCGTGCTTGCCTCTTTCCGTACTTCTTTTCTTAGATCATACTAGTAGCCTTGCACGTGCATGCACGTTTCTACAAACACATCTTATGATTCAGTTGAATAGCACGTTGACCCATTTTTTTCCTCTAACTTTCGTAGCACACCATTCTTCAATGGAGCCACCTCCCAGCGGTTCATATTTAACCATCGCACTACTCCATCCCATGTTCCTACTCGCTGACGCCGCACTCCTCTCCACTTCCTTTGGCTCTATAAGGTGCCGACCTACCCTCCCCTACTTTGAATTTCCCCGCGCCACCAAACTTGGGACATGTCGGCCTACATCGCACGTCACCCTGCCTCGTGTAACCGTCGGGCTTTACCCGCGGCCCCGCCTCGCTTAGTTCCCCGGAGGCCTACCCTGCATGCCGACTTGGCTCGCCACATCCTGGGGTCGCCCAGTCCAATCCCCGGCGTCCTTTATTCCTACGAAACAAAAATGGATCGCACAGACATCCCCATCTATTTTTTCTTCACTACCTCAGCTACATTACAAAACCGGCCACCGTAATTTTGTCGGTGGCCACAGGAATTCTGAAGAAACAATTGGCGCACACCTCTAGCATGCTATGTGCGCACGTCAAGTTTCGCAGGAAATCAACATTTTTCGTGGCATGTGTAAAAAGACAAACTAATGTTTTTTGAAAAGCCTTTGTAACACCACATTTTATCATTATTACACACGACATAACAAATCAGTGAGACGACTTTCTGAGCCCTTGGAATGTTGAAACATACGCAAGATTTGTTTTCTTCCAAATTTTGATATCTAACAATATGTTTAAAATGCATTTTTAAAAGCAGAAGCATACACTCCCAGGCGCCAAAACGCCACCCCATATTGCAATGCGCTTATTTAAAATTAAAAAGTATCGATAGACGTCTCCACCGCAACGACTCAAGCGACCTTAAGTAAAGGAAAAAAAAAAGGAAAAAAGAACAAATCTCAGCCACATGAGAATCGGACACGGCGACACGCACCTTCATCCCTCGCCCAGTTCCTCTCACAGCTCCGCCCCACCTCTATCTCTCTCGTCAAGACCATGACCGACCCCTCCCCTAAACTCCCGGACGGCGGCACGCTCTCTGCATCTCTCCTTGTCGCCAGCTCCGGTCCCTGAAAGAGCCTACCGCAGCTCATCGTAGGCCCCCGGCGACACCACCTAGCAGTCCCCTCGCCGGCTCGATGACCAAATCTAACAGGCTCCTCAGCGAGGAGCAGCGGCACCTCCTCGGCTACCCCACCTAGCAGGCTCCTGGCCGGACTGGGCGACCAAACCTAGCAGGCTGCAGGCTCCTCGGGAAATACTCAAATACAGGTGCAAGCCCTGATGAGAGCAGCGCACAGGGCACTTCCTGGAGAGCTTTTGCCCATATGTGCTGAATCTGCCCGGTATGAATGCAATTTATGATATTATGCAATTTTTTCCTAGATTAAAACATAAGGGATTTGTGGAAATGGAGGGCGCAACAGTTTTTTGTGTTCTAGTTTAGATCTAGCAATCAGCTTAAATGTAACCACTAATTAGCAATTTTATTTGGTCAATTAAGTTTGAGGATACTGGACTGATGTTTGTATTGTATTACAGTGAAATAAGTAAGCCCAAACCAGAATAATGAAAGAAGCATGCATACCCAAACCTTGATTTATTCTCAAACTAATTTTGTAGTACAACATACATCAACAGTATCAAGTATCTGGTTCATAAAGTTTGTTGTTCGATGTCCCATCATGGTTATTCAGTTGCTGGTTGATCATCATCTGCACTGTATTTTAACCAGAACAATTATGCACTATTAAGATCATGGACGATGAGGTTGCTCTTTACTGGAGAGTCATGTGCAGACATTTGCAGGTTGAATCTCAGGTAAGCATTAGTGTGTTTAAGTTTTTTATGCACCACAACAACTGAACTATCTTTTATAGCACCCTTGCAAAGGATAGTGATGCCTGTAAATTCATTTTTTTATCCAAAATACATCCGTAAATCATGCAATGATATTTAATGGGAATGCAAGATCAATTTCTGGAATATGGCACTAACAAAATCGAAATGCATATGGTAGATGTGCAACCCAATGATCGGTCTCTTATTTTGCAGTACCATAGGGATCTGCTAAGGCTCGCTGGTACGATTTCACTTCCTGACGACCTCTTGCACTGTGTGTTTGGTTATCACGTTAGGATATGATTCACATGTTCCACTAATATATATACTTCTTACATTTTCCATGACAATTACTCATGTTCTTGATCAATTTTAGAATGCCAATGTTGATCGTTTAACGAAAATATGCAGAAAGGCAAGGTGAGCAATCAACGGATCACATAGTTCACATGCTGGCAAATGAACCTGCACTTGCGTTGTCGAGGAGTTCGTCGGCGCCGACGTCGTCGGATGCGCAGGGCGTCCTAGGCGCAGGACAGCCTGTCCTTTTCAGATGTTCTACAAGCAGTCTTGTCTGTGAAGAAAATGTACATCATGAGCAGCTTTAGAGTGCAGAAGAAAAACACACTCCAGGTATTTCTTTTCCTTGATAAAAAGCCTCCAAGAGCTATCAAAAAGAAAATGACTATGTCCTGTATAGATTCATTTACATAAGTCGATACAGATGCATCCATAGAGCCTGAATGTTAATTTTATTCTTGGACTGGGTTTTTCTTCTCCACTCTCGTGGACTGGGTTACGAATAGATCATGCAGGTTCGAATACTACACTATTAAAACAATATGATGGACGGCTCCAGTTTGATGCACTGTTCAAATTCATGTTGAAGTCACAGGAGGTAGATCTATTATGGTTTGTACAAAAATGATTCATTGATCAGCACACTGTTATAAAGATGCAAATATAAAGATGGAAATTTGACAGTGATTAGGGAAGTAATGAAGTATGAAAATCAGAAGTGGTCGGCCCCATCATGTTAACCTAATTGGATGTCCTGTAAAATCATACCGTGTTCTTTTGGTGCAGGCTTGTGCATCGCGGAGGAGTTCGTCGGCTGCGGAAGGCAGCGAAGGCGCAGCACTGGCTGGGCAGAGATGGCGCAACACTGGCTTGCCGGCGCCGATGTCTCACTGCAGGGTGCGTTTGTACGGCGACGCCGAAGAAATACTCGAGATTAGCTGGGGTGGAACTGG
This sequence comes from Poa pratensis, assembly GCA_947311845.1. Lineage (NCBI taxonomy): Eukaryota > Viridiplantae > Streptophyta > Magnoliopsida > Poales > Poaceae > Poa > Poa pratensis. The sequence goes on from CAMZMU010000085.1 coordinate 135,941,799, forward strand.
CCACATAGTGCAGGACTCTGCACCTGCGATGGCGAGGAGCTCGTCGGCTGCGCAGGGCGGCGATGGAGCAGGACAGGCTGGACGGCAAAGGCAGATCAAGCCGATTCCAGCAAGTTTACCTATTTGTTGTGAGGCGGACGTGTTAATTTCCGTTAATTGTGCCTAATCTGTTGTTGATTGCTCGTCAGGCTCGTATGTTTTTTTTTTCTGGACGAGAACGATGGCAGAGTTTCGTCCGCTCTTTTAAATTGCTAAACACACACAGATGAGGGTTAACTTTTATGTTGACGGTTAGATCTAATTAGGTGGGCCTGATCGTGAGGTGGTATTTCGTCCTGGTTATCCCGTGTACGTTAGATGGGGTGGCTGTAGGGATGCATATGTTTGCTTGTTTAATAGTAGTAGAGATTAATAGTAGTAGAGATGTAAACGAAAAGACAAATGGATATTGAGCGATGATACTGCATACCTACTACTCCCTCCGATTTCATAATGTAAGAATTTTTAATTATTCCAGTACGGACTACAACGGAGCAAAACGACTGAATATACACATTAAAATATCTCTCTATATATATCCATATGTAGTCCATATTGAAATACATAAACATATTATATGATGAAACAGAGGGAGTACGAGTGGAGATTTCGTGTTCCCGAACTCCAGTGCTCCCTATTGTTTTGAAAAATTCAAAAATCATATTTATATGTTTCAAAAGAAATTGATTTTTTTGATGTAGTCAATGATGTATCCCAAAATGTGCAAAATATCAATCTCAAATACTTTGTATTTTGAGCAAGACAAAAATAACAAAAGTGTGGATCTAATTATGCATATTTTCAAATCTCTAATTTTTAAAGATCTTGTCATTTTTCTATAGCATTTTTTTTTAGAAAAGGGGCAGTCCCAGACTCTGCATCGGTTGATGCATGCGGCTTTTATTGATATTATTAAAAATCAGTCGTTATTATAATAATAATAAAGGACACGCGCGAGCATTGCGTGTCAATTTATTAAGATAGAGAAAAACATTTACAAGAGTTTGCAGGACCTAGCTACAGACGGCAAGTCCCTCCTCGACGAGTCAATGGTACTCGATCTCTCGCCTAATCCTGCCTAAACCCGCCTTCGTCCATTGTTCAAACTCACGCGAGATGCTGCTACACACTCTCTGAACTGACGAGACTACGCGATCAAACACTCTACTGTTTCGCTCTAGCCAGATACATCTCGCGGTGAGGATGACAAGTCCGTTGATCCGCTTCCTATCCTTCTTTGGCACGGCGGCCGCCAGCACAACCCACCACTCCGCTGCGGTTGAGTTCGCCGACGGCGTGAACCTGTGGAGGCCATACTGCAGCAGGATGGTGAACCAAACCTCGCGAGCAAAGACACATCGGACCAACAAATGCTCACCATCCTCCGGCTCCTGATTGCATAGAGGGCAAACAGGGTGGTGTTGCAGACCTCTCTTCGCCAGTCTGTCCGCCGTCCAGAGTCTGTGTTTCAAAGCCAACCATATGTGCAATTTGTGTTTCAGCGGCGCACCGGCAGACCAAAGTTCCGCCGCTCCGGGTGCCGCCGTTATTCCGAAGAAGAAAGCAGCGTACGCCAACTTGGAGGAATAAGCACCGTTCGCCGTGAGCCGCCAGCGCACAGCATCGTCTTCCTCGGATAGAGGCTGCTCCTGCACGCGTGCCCACAGGTCCAAGAACTCCGTGACCGCCTGCACATCGAGTTGGCCGCTGAACCCTCTGATCCATCTATAGTTCAGCCTCGCCTCCTCCACCGTAAGTCTCTTGTCCCTGTTCTTGACGAATTGCCGCAGCGTTGGCGCCAATTGCTGTGCCGTGCGCCCATCTATCCACGGGTCGCTCCAGAATCGAAGACGCCTGCCGTTCCCCAGCGTGCATTGGATTGCAGATATAAACATCGCCTCCGCTTCCTTGGGGATCGAGAAGTTCAGCCCCTGCCATGGCCTATCTTCATCTGTTAGTTCCAACCAGCGCCACCGCATGCGCAGTGCTAGATTCAAAATCCTGAGATTCTTGATGCCCAAGCCTCCCAGCTCCCTCGGCGTGCAGACTGTATTCCACGCCACCGCACACTGGCCGCCGCGGGCCTCCGCAGCCCCCACCCAAAAGAAACTCCTTAAGATCTTCTTCATCTGCTCGAAAAACCACGGCTGCAAATCCAATGCCAACATAGGGTAAATTGCAGCCGCTGCCAGCGTGGAATCGATGAAAATTAACCTCCCACTCCTCTGCAACTGCGCTGCGATCCATGCCGGCGTCTGCCTCGCTACCTTGTACACCATAGGCTGCATCTGGTTCCTTGTCAATCTGAAGGGTGACAGAGGTATGCCCAAGTATTGGATCGGTAACTCCCTGATCGGGCAGGCTAACGCATTCAAAAGCAACTCCAGATTCGTCCCCTCACACCTGAAATACATCACGGGTCGCACAAAATTGCGACATGAATCAGCCATCTAAAAACAGGGAACACATGAAATGGCTCTGCATCAACATGTTATCCTAAGCTCAGAACGCCAGCTGTACTGGGCATATAGATCCGACGCGACCGATTCCAGGCGGCTGCACCCAAAATCCATTGCGCCTCGCTTGTGCGTCGATTGTAGGTAGGACCACGTACGGATCCAATGAGTAGCCCTCGGAATAACCTGCATGAAAGAAGTTGTTTTTGCTCTGTTAAAAATATAATCATTGCGTATGTTCCAAATGGCCCAGAGCAAGGCGCAAACTCCAACTCGGATTTGAACCTTCTCTAATTTAGAAACGCCCCTCAACCAATTGCCAAACAAAGGTGTTATGTTATTAGGGGGTTGAATATTAAAAGCCATATGGACAATACGCCAAACCATTTTTGCTAGAGGACAATCAATAAATAAATGTTGTATTTTTCTTCTTGATCACAAAAACAACACTTTTTACACCCATTCCACCGACGCTTAGCAAGATTGTCTTTTGTGAGAATTTCCTTACGATATAAGAACCACATAAAAATCCTTATTTTAAGCGGTACTTTCATCTTCCAAATGTACTTACGGAGAAAGCGTGTATGACCACTCATGAAATCAATATACAAAGATTTAACCGTAAATAATCCAAATTTAGTCAAACCCCACTTAAAAGTATCCTTTTGATTAATGAGGTTAATGTGCATAAGCCGGTGTACCAAGTGTAGCCATCTTTCCCATTTATTTCCAGTTAAATCTCTCCTAAAACTTAAATTAGGTGGAGGTGCGTGAGACAAAACATCGGCCACCAAAACTCCTTTTCGATGGACAACATTGTAAAGTGAAGGGTATTGACTAGAAAGGGGCTTATCCCCAAGCCACATATCCTCCCAAAAATGAGTATTTTCACCATTCCCCACGACAAACGAGCCACGTTTAAAAAAATCATCTTTTATCTTCATGACTCCCCTCCAAAAATGAGAATCCGTTGGTTTACCCTTTACCTGAGATAAAGATTTGGAGTGTTGGTACTTGTTATGTATGAGCTCTTTCCAAACCCCACCCTCATCATTTAGAAGTTTAAACAGCCATTTGCTTAATAAACATCTATTTTTAATTTCAAGCACCTCAATACCTAGCCCCCCTTGTTCTTTTGGTCTACAAATGATATTCCATTTAGTGAGCCTGTATTTTCTTTTGTGACCATCGCTTTGCCAAAAAAATCTGGACCGAAAGAAGTCTAATCTTTTCCGCACCCCTATGGGTACGTCAAAGAATGATAACATAAACATGGGGAGACTCGATAACACCGAGTTGATAAGAATTAGACGATCACCATATGACAGTAACTTCCCTACCCAACTAGCTAATTTCTTTTCAAACATGTCCTCTATGGACTTCCATTCTCCATTTGTTAGTTTTCTAAAGTGAATTGGGATACCCAAATATCTGAAGGATAAGACCCTGACTCACACCCGAACAACAACCTATATTGGTCCTCAAAATCCTTGGCTTTCTCGAAACAGAAAATTCACTCTTGTGGAAGTTAATTTTTAAGCCTGAGAGTTGTTCAAAAATACATAGAATAAGTTTCATATTAAGAGCCTTTTCTAAATTATGATCCATAAAAATAATGGTATCATCAGCATATTGAAGGATCGATACCCCCTTCTATTAGGTGAGGTATGAGATCATCAACTTGTCCATCTTCTTTAGCTCGTGCTATCATTATGGCTAACATATCAGCGACGATATTAAACAAAATTGGAGATAAAGGATCCCCCTGTCGTAAACCCTTGTATGTACGAAAATAATGACATAAATCATCGTTTACTTTAATGCCAACACTTCCTTGTGTTACAAAATTCTCAATCCATGTACACCACTTCGGATCAAACCCTTTCATGCGCAACACTTGTTGCAAAAAGGGCCAATGAACTTTGTCATATGCTTTTCTGTAGCATATGATACAAATAATTTTGCATTGAGATTTACTATACTTGTAGGATATATCATTGGCTATATCCAGAATTTTTGTAGATGTTTTTACAACTTTTAATTATTATTTTTAAATACTTTAAAATGAGGGAACACTGGTGCCTAGGAGGCAAAGACACTTTCGAAGGGAGTACATCTTTTAAAAACCTACACTACGTAGCTTAAGGACAGATATCCCCATAACTGTATACTGTTTAGTTTTATTTCCTGGAATACCAACTACAAATCAGATGCGATAAAAAGCTAGCTGATTACTTCTTTTTTTCATGTATAGTTCCCTTTCTCTGCGTTACAAAAGTCGTTAACTTGTCCAGGCTGATCACTAATTATTAATCCATCTGTTTTGAATTATAAAATGTTTTAAATATTTAAATATGGAGTACATTCAGACTAAAATGAGTAAACAATCAAACTGAAACGTGTCTATATACATGCGATTCAAAAAAAAAGTTAGAGCATCTCATTTGATTCATACAATTTTCAAAGGATTTTTTATAGGATTGATATCCTATGAAAATTTTCCTACGACAACCGTTTGATTCAAGGATTATATATCTCATAGGTAATATTCCCATAGGAATCTTGCAGTGCAAAATCAATAGACCTATTCCCTATGGGCCGGGTGTAGGATCAGAAGCTTTCAGGTGGAGCGGCAAATTTGAATTATCAGAGACTTCACCGATGAAGCGATGGGCAAGAGATAGGAAAAACGAAAACCATATCTCCCCAGATGGATGTGACCGCTTTTTTGCTGCTCTTGCGGGTTCCACACACTATTTTCATTGTTTTTTAGGAGGATTGTTTAGGGTTTAGGATTTAGGGTTTAGGGTTTAGGGTTTTTCTTTTTTGAACGCATAAACTTTCATTAATTGTACATGTATAAGCTTGCATTAAAAGATGCATGAGAGAGATGCTATCTCGGCATGAAGGCAGGGATTACTGCCTGAAACTAAAATGAGTGTTGTACTTTTTCAGAGCTAACTTAGCTTGATGATGAGATCGAAAATTGCAAGCTTTGTTTCTATGATAGACCCTGGAGGCATCAAAAGCTGGCGAGTTCGCGAGCCGTGGTATGGTAGACATACTGTCTGGAGTTAGAATCATATTTTGTGAAGCTACAGCCGCTGCTAAATTTGCATCGTGTGCAGTGGCGAAACTACCCACAGGGCGAGGTAGGGCGGCCGCCCTACCTTGATTTTTGGCAAAAAACTACATATATATAGGCATTTTTGTTTGTATATACAAGTTTCTGAAATTTCAGTACGTTCTGGGAAAAAACGAAGGAAAAACAGTTTAGTTGGGCCAATTCTAACTGCCTTAGCCTAGCTGGGCCTTAGTGGGCTAGGACGAGGGGCCTCATACGCTGATGCTGATACGCTGAGACTTTCGGCTGCCCTGGCCCGTACGCGGAGAGCTTGTTCGGCTGTTCCTGTTCGCCCAGACACGCGACACGAAGACGCCGGCGGCCGCCGTGCTCCCTGCTCCGCGCCTCCCTATTGTATCAAGGGATTATGCTTAATATCATATGAAGTATCAATGTGTCTATACAACTTTAGTTTTGTTGGCTCATTTTTTCCTTCCCTTTAGAGTTCGTCCGACCTCACTTTTTTTTCGTCCTTCGCCACTGATCGTGTGTTATACAAGCTGGCCGCTGTAGCTGAAGTATTCCTGCAATCTGATAAGCCAACATGAGGCTGTAAGAAGTCCGGTCAGTGATTAATAGAAAACCTTCACATGGGCTATCTCTCTCCATCGTGCTTTCAAAAAAAGAAACATTTGTACCGAAGCACTTTTCTCTACCTGTTTTTGGAACCTGGTTAACTACAAAGAAGGCAATAGAAAATTAACCGGACAAAATGGGCTGCCGTGGCCCAGTAACTCTAGTCCATTTTGTTTTTTTCTTCTGGTCAAAATTTTCCCTTTTTTTTTCTATGTTTCGTTTTTGTTCCTTTTTATTTTCTGAAGTCATGTTCATATTTTTCGTTTTATATTTTTCGCATTTTCATTATTTTGGTAATTTATGATTTTTTGAACCGTCCTATGGGTGCATGGTGGCCTACAAGAAACTATCTGATGGGTTGGCCCGCCTTAACGAAACCCTACAGAAAACAACCTTAAACACCACGGTACGAAGCAAGCCCCGTCCAGGCCCGCGGTTCCCGCGGTCGTATGCCCACGCCGCCCGGCGTGCCACGCGCGGTGGCCTTTTCAAGGAGTGTCCAGCCAGCAAAGAAACAAAAGACAGGCCGACTAAGATACTACCCATATTTCCAGCCTGAGGCTACTGCCGGCGGCCCACTCGGCCAATCGAATGAATTGGGCATAAACTGTCAAGTCAACCTTGTTTATTCCACACCATCATGACGAAATGGACAATAGCCTATTTTCCAAATGAAATACAAGGAAATTGCTCATTCTATTGTATTTACAATCGATAAAAACATATGTTAAAAGAATAAACAATGGTACAAGAAAAACACAGATCCAACTATTTCTCGGTCATTCTCAAGGACATATTCGTTTGCTTACAATTGTCGCTTAGTAAAAAAGCACCGTATCGCTGCTGAAAAATTATTTGTATCTGATCTACCGGATGCATGGCGTGGCCGGGCCATCATGGATGTGTAGGCCATGACTGAGCGATGAATCCAAGCTGCTGGAGGATGACGGCCACGATCAACCTGACAATGGCTATGATCAAGCTTCTCTTTGCGAGTTTTAGCATACGCTTGCCCGCGTCACGGCGTCGATGGGCCGCCGTGGCCCAGTAACTCTAGTCCATTTTCTTTTTTTCTTCTGTTCAAAATTTTCCATTTTTCTCTATGTTTCTCTTTGTTCCTTTTTTCTTATAGTTTTCTCATTCTTTCATTTTTTGGGTAATGCATGATTTTTTATAAAACCGTCCTATGGACACATGGTGTATCTGCTTCATAGACTAGTGGGCTCAGCGTCCTCTCACGAAGTCACAGTTGGTGGCCCAGCTTAGCGAAGGCCCCCTAAAGAAAACAGCCTAAAACCCAATGGTACCGAGGGAGCCCCGTGCAGGCCCGCAGTTCGCGCGGCCGTATACCCGCGCCGTCCGGCGTGCCTCGCGCGGCGCCCGCCCTCGCCATCCACCGCGGATAGCCCGCGCTAGAGCGCGACACGTCGCGGGCGGCACGAGCAGCAGCATATCTGACCCTGACGAGGCCTAGCTACGCGCGTAGCCAGCACGTACCACGTCACGCATGTAAGCAGCTCGTACAGCTACGACACTAGCTGGCTACCTGTGCTTGCTAGCTGCACTGTTACCATACCGGCGCATGGCATGGCCGGATTGACTCCGGTCAGGGATCGACGCACGCACGACGCCACCAGAGCCCCCGCCGGCCGGTCGTCCGGCCTGCCGGCCTGGCAAGAGAACACGCACTCCAACGCGTCGCATCCCTCATCTCTCTCGTTCATACGTGGTGACCGTGATGACAATGATGGTCCCGGCCGGGAACCTCTCCTGTTGCGATTCATGGCAGCAGGGCCATCGACTGCGATCGCTGAACTGCTGAAGTAAGCTTGTGCTGCGCGCTCGCTGCGGCATCATGCGGCGGAGCTCAGCGTGCAAAGTTGCGGACGGATCGAGGACATAATAACACGGTCTGCAGGGATGCGCACGTTTGAGTGCAGATGTGCTTAGCTAGGCTGGACCTGGACGACGGGGAGCTGATCCGTGCATCGATCTCCAGAGATGAGGTAGTCCCCCGCTGCGTGCTGCATGCATGAACATGTCTTGGCCGCGCCCAGTTCAGTGTTCAGACATCAGAAATTCAGAACCACCACCATCATATCATCGTCGTCTATCCCTGCATGCATGCATTCAGGCTCAGGCTCATCGTCTTTAATGATGCAGTGGTACGTGCACCCATGGTATATACAGGTGTGGTCCTTGATCTCCTCTTCCGCCTAAGAGACGAAGAAGTATGTATGTACTCACGGGAGAAAATAGTGCCAACAAGAAAGATTTATATGGTAGTATTTCCATGCATGCATGCAGTGACTGGTGAACAAATAAGATGAGAACCTTACTGCGCCACTGGTAAAATTTACATGCCACAAAGCATACGGCGAAACTAAGTAGCCACTTGGAAATGAAAGTATGAGTTATTACAAAATTCTTTGTCTTAGATTACACAATACATAAAGTTAATGTGGAGTAAGTTGATTCATAATATTCTCTATATGTCAGTCCTATTTTCAAAAATACATCCGACAAAATGTTTATCCACAACCGAACCATATTCGCCCCATATTCGATCCATACTCGTAACCGGCAGGATCCGATTCGGTATTCGTATCCGGCCACTATCTGCTCCGACTCCGTATCCGGAAAAAATATGGTTACGAATTTGGTTTCACTACTATTCGACCATATCCGTTCCATTTTCACCCCCATATATAGTACCACGAATTAAGAAAAAAAATCAGTCGACTGAAAAGATTACGTACGACAACGTACGGCCATAACTTGACAAGGCCCCATGCATCGATCTGGTTAATCTGATCAGCTCGTTTCGCTTTCTTCCCCATCAATCAACACAAACCGGCCACCAAGGCCAGGACAGCCACATGTAGGGGTTATTACAAGATCAACATACTCCACCAGAACTGGAGAACAAATTAAAACCAAAGCAGCGCGTCTCGCATGAACGAACTGCATGCTTGTCGATCGACTTAATTCGCGCGCCACACATCCTCCAGCGCCCACCGCTCGCCGGTCGCCGTCCGCGAGCGTAGCTGACGGCGACGTGCTCCTGCGCCGGCCGGTCGTCAGTGGCCAACCGATCGATAGATCGTGCAACACAACACACCAGTTCGACGGGTCGCCGTCGACGATGTAATGGCAAACGCCCACAAACCACAAGTAGCTCGCTTGCTACGTCAACTTAGACATTTGATGCGTCGATCGATCCATCGACCTGCAACCATCGATCGAGCAAGCGATATAGTCGTACTACGCGCGCACTCCACTGGATTAAAATTGAATGGCGTGGTTGGGGCTTAACCATCCGAGGGAGACCGGACGGAAGGGAACACGCATGTGTTCTTTTCTTAGGCTAGAGCTAATGGCGCCATTGACATGAAGTTAGCAGCCACACAGAAACCAGCAATGAATGGCGAGCGACAGACGTGTGGAGAAGAAAGCCATGGACACCCATAGCTAGCTAGTAGCTACCCGCCACCGGTGAACTGCCACACCGAGCCCCTTGCATGCATGCAGGCAGCCTGCTTGAGAGTTAACCTAGCTTGGTCCTGCCGCATATGTAAACGCCACCTCTCTGTAGGTGCACATGCATGTTCTCATCAGTTTTGCCACTTCCGTAAAGCCGAATGAAACGGCGCAGGTACACACACAGCGAGTGAGCAACGTACTTGGACCGCTCATCGTTTTCTCCACCCCATTGGCAATGGCAGTGGCATGCATGCAAAGCTGGTCCGGAAACGAGGGGCAGCAGCGGTCGTACGCAGTCAGTGCGTGTTTGGGAATGCGATGCAAGCGGCGAAAGCGAAGTTCCCAGTACTACGGACTTTTCTCCCTAGCTTTGCTCCGTCCGTCTAGCCGGGATCCATGGGACCAGCTGTACCACCATGGCTGCCGTGATGCGCGCCGGGGAAGCAAGGGAGGCCGCCGTCCCTATCCCCCGGCCCGTGCCGTGGCCGTGGGGGCGACGAGGAGGCAAGTAGCTTGGAGCTCGAGCAATCAGCTCGCTCGTGGACAGGTGCTGAGCGGCCATCGCTTTAAAGGCAGACAGAGGCTGGGTGTGGTTTGCTGGCTCCATCCGATCAACGTCTACCTGAGTGAGCTTGCTATACATGGTGGCGTCCCTGCGGCAGGTCGCGTAGCCGTCCGTCTGCAGGTAAACGATGGGATCTCGCAGTTGTGCGTGTCCACCTCCCAGCAGCAGCTGTCGGCCTTAAAACTTTTGGCAATCGATGCGCATGACTTGTTAGTGTCTCCTTCGACTTTCTTGGCAATATGTATAAACGTTGCTTCTTATGTTCCCAAAATTGTATATATTTTTCTCTGGTGTTGATTTGTACCTGTCTGTGATGCTGACATGTGAAGACTAATTTCTTCTAGCATAAGATTAATGAAACGGGGCCAAGTTTTGTCTGGCTTTACAAAACAAGTACCACGCGTATCTCAATAATCACATTTAATTAAGGGATTATGAAGGCGAAACAATTGTGGAAGGAGTTATTAGCATAAAATTGTCACTGTTGAATTAAATTTATCAAATGGCGCCACTTTACGTTTCCGGGACACAAAACACGGGAAAATCGTAAGTTACAAAAAAAGCTAAAAGCGAATTGAATACGAATCGGCACCGAATCTGATAGGGGGGACACTATGAACGATGACATGGCATGGAGGAGACAAGTTAGGTTTCAGTTCCCTCCCGCGTGTGCCTCCCTCTCACCTCGCTTTGACCCCCTCCAATGATGGCGGCAACAAATCCCGGCAGCGTCGACAACTGACAACGGCTTCGAGTCTTCGACTCCACGGGCGGCAGCACAAATTTCACACACGTCGACGGGTGCAGGAGATCGAGCTCTGGCCGCTCGTGACAGCTTGATCACGAATGCATTATGACGAAAATTATCATGACAAACACGGTATATAGGATGCTCTGCAGTATAGATCATATCAAGTGACGCTAGGCACAAGGTGAAAGTGCATGTTGCCCCCATGTGTGTTTTGGTAATTAATGATAATCCTTATCGACTAATGTTTGTATTGAGATATTCTTATAGGTTTGTCCATTGGCATCGCTTGAACTCCATGTGTTGGATTCAAGATGGTATGCCATCAAGATCATTGATTATAATGGATATATTAATTTGATATGATCAAGAAGAAGAAAAGATACAAGGTTGATCAAGACTAAGTGCAAAGAGTGATTCAAGTTGATCAACACACAAAGCTAAATGATATACCATGTGGGATCATGTGATCCAATGGTATGGTAAGAAATTGCCCATATAGTTTTGTGAACTAACCCATTATGTGTGTGTGGCATTCCTTTGTTGGGGTTAGGTATCTCTCCATGGGTTTGCATCAAAAGGAAGATTTCTTATAGCTCATGGAGGATGATGTCAAGTGGAGATCGTCATCAAGGTTGACATGTGCAAGCTCAAGATGGGCATCTAGAAGATATCATATGCTTGAAATTTGCAACCCATTTGGAGATAATGGTCAAGTGAAAATGTTCCTAAGAGAGGCACTCCCATCTTGTTGTATGGGGGAGCGATATGTGAGTCTTCACCAAGCAATGCGCAATCAAGAAAGGTGGTCCACTTGAAGAGATCAAGATCGTCATCATCTAGCTCAAGTGGAATGCGCAAGGCAAAGGTATGATCTTGATAGGGTTTCTATTTTACCGGTCTCATGATGTTAGTAAAAGATCGGGTTATAGGATAGATATCGTACTATCAAGGGGGCTCTCAAGTGAGTAACTTGATCGCACCTTTGTGGGGAGCTCAAACATTTGCATACTTGGCATAATCATGTTTATTGGTTCTTACTTGGCTTTTCTCCTTGTTGGGTTTTGGTGCTTGTTGTGATCTTCATGACAAGCCCAAGTTCACCGAAAACGGATTTCGTATGAAAAACTTGTTGCGTTTTCGGTTTTGGAGGTTTTTACCGGTTATTCTTTTTAGAGAGGTTTTACCTTTCTACATTTGGTTTTACCCTCCCTTGTTGAACTATGATGTTTCTCTGCATGTTCTTATAGAGCTCATTGTGGTGATTCCAACGAGCCTAAGAACATCGAAAACGGAGTTCGTATGCGAAAATTCTACCCGTTTTGGTGTCGGTGTTTTCTGCAGTTTTACACGGGCGTAGTACCGCCCCTACTACCGCGCCTACTACCGGATCTCGTTTTTGGTACTGGTTTCGAGCGGTTTTTTACCCGGTAGTGGCCCGGTAGTACCCTCTGCCCGGTAGTACCGGGAATGGCCCGATAGTACCGCCCCGGGGCGAAAAACAGCCCAACGGGCAGATTTTCGGGGACCTATTTAAGGGGCTTTCTTCCCCAAAGGGTCCCTAATCACTTGAGCACGTTTTTTCCCTCTCTCTCCTCCATTGTTGAACTTTGGAAAAGCTTGCCTACCTCTCAACCCTCCCATGATTCTTGCATATCTTTGAGGGAAAAGTGAGAGTAGATGTAGATCTACAATTTCACCAATCCATCTCTCCTCTAAGTGAGGGGAACCTAGTAGATCTTGATCTTGAAGTTCTTGGTATTTCTCCTCCATTGTTCTTCCTCTCTTATTCCCCCATAAGTATTTGTTTCTTTGTTGGAATTTGAGAGTGAACGACTTGAGCACTTCTTGTGTTCTTGCCATTGCATTTTGGTGCATCGGTTTGCTCTCTCCACGAGGTTTCGTGGAAGTGAAAGTTCGTGAGCTTGTTACTCTTGAGTCGTTGGACCCTAGACGGTGTTCTTGAGGCCTTTTGTGGCTAGTTAGGACTTTTTGTGGTCACTTGGGACCTCCCAATCCTTTTGTGGATTGTGCCTCAAGATTATTGTAAAGGTTCCAGATTCCGCCTTGAAGGTTTCCGATAGTGGAAGGTGAACCGAGCTTTTGGGCAAGGTTCATCGGAGAATAGGGTGAGGCCATTTGTGGCGTTTGAGTTTGAAACTCACACCCCTCCAACGAGACGTACTCCCCTAAAAAGGAGGAACTCGAGAATACATCATCGTCTCCGCGTGGCTCGGTTATTTCTATACCTGAGCTCTTTACTTATGCACTTTACATTGTGATAGTCTTCGTGCTTGAAGTCTTATATCTTGCTATCACCTTGTTACTTGTCTTGTTTAGCATAAGTTGTTGGTACACATAGGTGAGCCTATTTTATTTAGGTTGTGTGCTTGTTAAATTAAAACACCTAGTTTTATTCCGCATTTATTAAGCCTAAACCGAAAATTAAGTTTTAATCGCCTATTCACCCCCCTCTAGGCGGCATCCTTGTCCTTTCACAAGGCTAAAAGATTAGTCCAACTAAATGATATAAAACCATTGTAAAACATGTAGCAATGATATAAAAGTAGCATGAAACAATAAAAAAATAGATACATTTTGGACATATCAATTATGAATTTGTGATCGATCGTGCATGTTAAATTAATGATGCTATTTGCTATATTTGATTGTTTATTTTCTGTTCCTATATGCTTTCCAATTTATGAGTAGAGTTTGGCCAAGTTTATGTATGAATCTCCAAGAGGGGGTAATTGTTCGATAGTGGGTTCAACCACACTTTCTTAGCGCTCGAGTGATAAAATGTGTAAGTAGGGGTAATGTGCTGTTACCATTATGGATAAAATATTTTCTGCGAACCATGCAACTGCATACATCATTAACTAAGTTTAAGTCAATACTATGATATTTACAACATATACCTAAAGAGGCAAGCATAGAATCGCTCTCGAAGTAGAATGTTAGTTATAGATGTTGTCTGGATGACGGTCTATATATGTTTGTCGTGATGTCTGCATGAATAATGTCATGAACCTTTTTCTGTATAATAATTGTTAGTTTCTAGTGATTCTATAGCCCCGGTCCATCTTTGAACATTGTTTACAAGCTCGTTTACTTGCTTTTCACCATCGTTAGCTCGCTAGTTCTTTTTATTTTTTTATTTTTAATCCATACTTTCGAAACATACGTTTAATATTTGTTTTAGGCAAGACCGGAAGCTTGACAACCTTCCTGATTGTTGGCGACAAGAGAGTTCCGTGTTTCATGTGTCCTTTTTTGTTCTCGTATTTTGCACCACAACCATTCCTTTTCTGCATATTAGAGGATGCCAGCTAGAGATCATCGTCAGCGAGGTATGTATAGTGTGATTTGGTATCTCACTCATCGGCGTGACAACTTGACATGCATGTGGGCATGCTCAGACATGGCATGGAGAAAACTTATCTGGTCGAAAGGGAAATATGATGCTTGGATCCGGTTCAATTTGAAAATTAAGTTTCACTCAAACTACCAATGAGCGACATATATCTAGTTTGGGTGAAAAAATAGAGTACTCACGTGATTGAGTCCTTGGGGTCCAAATCGGGGAGCTCTGGTTGAATTCAAAAGTTTCAAAGAACAATATGTATGTTTTTGATTTGCATAGACAACTTTATTGTTGGGGAATTGGAAACGACCTACTTTGTTCACAGATACACCCGATATATTTCGCACATTGGTCCCCTTTGTTCTCTTATTTTGCACCACAACCATTCCTTTTCGTCCTCATCGACTGCGATGCGGAAATAACCATGCCTCTAAGAGGATGCCAGATCATCATCACCGAGGCATGTATAGTGTGATTTGGCGTCTCAGTCATCGCCGCGTCAGCTTGACATGCATGTGGGCATGACCAGACAGGGCATGGACAAAACTTTTTTTTTCGGAGATTGACGGGGGGGGGGGGGAATAAATCCCCACCGCTTGTTTCATTCATCGAAAGTAGCCTGGCGGGCCATGTTCTTACAACAGATGGAGAATTACAGGGGGATACAAGGGAAGAGAAGACAATGAAAAAACATGAAAAAAAATACTAGAAAAGGAAAAAGCAAGAACCACCAAGAAAGCCACAAGAGGATGGACAAAACTTTAAATCTGGTATAACGTGAAAATAGGATGCTGGGATCCGATTCATCGTGAAAATTAATTTTCACTCAAACTACCAATGAGCGACCTATAGATCTAGTTTGAAGTGGAATTTGCTGTTAGATCCAAACAACTTAAATCAAGCCCCAACCAGTGGGTGGCCAACATTTACGCCAGTTCTAGTAGAACACCCTCGTTCTGAGTACTTTTGCCACTTCAAGTCTTCAACCCGCCATGCATGCCCGGTGCCGTGCCTAGGCGACGTACACGTACGGGACCATGCATACTCATCGATCTACAAACGAGAAGCAGAGTTATGGCTCTTGTGAATCCTCAGGACCTATTTCAGCTACCACAGTTATACTGGTCGTGTGTATGTAGTACGTGTGCTCGATGGATCGCTGATCCGATCTGCCAATGGGCGCGTTGTTGGTCCTAACTGGTGTGGATAGATCACCTTGTATCGGCTCGGCCGTGTGCTTTATTTATAAAGCGGGGCGAAAGCCTATTTCTTCACCTGAATCGATCGATCTGATGGTTGCGGCCATTAAGACCTCGATCGCCACAGTTGTGCGCGCCATCGATTTGGAAAACATGAAACTGTCCGGTAGGTGCAAGCATGCAGTACGATTGAGGGTTTCGGGAACAGATCGATCGATCCAGATCAATGTCGTGAAGAAGAAATTAAGCCTGATAAATGAGACGCTTCCTGGACCGATCTCGCTAAGAACATGCATATATTTGTGTGGACTTCCTGAACCGGATTAGCGGAGGATCTTATGGTTAGCTGGTTGCTGGGAAACGTGTAGAGATAGTTTGACAGTAGTTGAGACCACTTGCCCTGACAATCGATCTAGCTACTTCATCTGCAGCTGAGCCCAGGATCCAGACAGCGGCGTTACATTCCGACCTACGTGCGTACGTCCTTGTCCACAGCTGCTGGTTGACGGCATCTACTGTTTTATTACTGTCGATCGACAACGCTCGTCTGCGCGCGCGAAGCCAACACGAACTGTCGATCTCGCCGCGAAAGATCTATCGAGCTCGAGCGGAGAGGCCAGCGCACGGCCACGTCTGGTATATATGTGGTCGCAGCAGCGCCTGCTACCTGGCTTGTCACCTGAGTTTTGACAGTTACAAGTTACCAGCGGCACCGGCCGTGGCCGTGGCGTCGGCGTCGAGCGGGATCGGGTGCATCCTCGGCGATGGCGGGGTATCCGGGAGTCGCCGTCGAAGACAGCGACGAGAGTTGGACGCGCGCACCCACTTCGATCTGTGGGTAGGCCAGGACGTCGATCGGCATCCGATGCCCGGCCGGGCCCGAGGGCGAGCTAGCACCTGCATGCAGAGCCTGCCCCTTTAACTAACCATACCACTTTTAGGAGCTGCGCCGGAGGCAGCGGCTTGTCCGGTTGTCCCCCCGCTTGCCCATGTACCCTTCCTGCCTGCCCGCTTATGCTGCTTAAATTGTTTTGCCGAGGTTTCATGCCGCCTGAAACAGTAACTTATACAGTAACTCAGCGCTTCAGCCTCAGCTCGTGGTTGCAGATATATTTTTCTCGAAAGAAGGTGGTTGCAGAACTGTTTTGTTCTATATTTGTTTTATATGAATGATGCGGATAGAAAGCCACAAAATAGAAAATTAAGCTAAACTAATAAATAAAAGTGACTAAAGAAAGGCATAATCATTCTACAGTGATACCAAACAAATTGGGGCAACGTTTTTGGATCCAGATGTTCCCAGGGTCAAAAGTATAATGGGTCGTGTGAGTGCAAGGTTGTCCTCCATGCTCGTCATCGGTGTCGTGTTGTTTTTTTCATCGAAGTTTGGAGTGTCCCATGTCAGCTCCTCCATAGTAGTCACCGGTGTCTTCTCTTTAGCAATAGTGAGCGGTCGTCTAGTCTTTTTTCAAGAACATGCAACTAGTTGCATGTCATGACATTAGTCTTGGTAGAGTGGTATATGGGCTTGGCTCTAGTCGTGTTGGTGTTCATGTGGTTTTGACGCTGGTTGTATCCTTTTTTGCCCGGTTTTCTACTAATTAAGCAAACAACTCTTTTCTTATTAATCAGTGAAAAATACAAAGTTTTCCCCTCGTGTGAAAAAAAAAACAAAGAGGTAAAAATATACAAAATTAATCAATTCCAAACAACCTAAAAATAAGTTGAGATCCCCCTTCTGGTTGCGAGAAGTATATGCTCCCGAGATAGATAGTACCATTCTCAAAATATAAAAAGCAAATAATGCTTAAAAATAAATAGACATGCTATTCAGCGCAGCACCCAGAGCGGTGAAAATTATTTTGCACACACATTTTTTTATGTTGTTACAGCGTGTGCCATGATCATCACATTCAGAGGTGTGGCATGATGTTGAAAGACTAGCCTTTCTTTCCTTCCAAAATTATAAGAGACGAGCATAATATTGAGGCCATTGCCTTTCCACACTCTTATGTTTTCCATGATTAGAGTTGTCCACCATTCTTTTACATTTGCATTATTTGTGCAATGCTTTATGCTTAGGAGAGCTATATCATGAAATCTGCCTTACGAGAGAATAGCCGCCTATATCCTAGTTGTGAATGGACACTTGAAAATGAGGTGAGCCGTCGATTCTTGAACTTGATTGCATAGAGGAAATTTTATTTTACATTAGAAACATTTTGGAATGGTCCATTAGAAACATTTATTGTTACATCAGGGATGCATACGCTCTTGTGCCGACTTGAATATAATAACCACAAGCAATGTGTATGATTTATTTCTTGAGTCCTTTCAGTCTACACACACAGCTTTTTAGTGAAATTTGTGTGTGTTATGTACACAGTTTGCTCTGAACTACAATTCAACAATTCACCATAGCGGCCAGCGGCCAGTAACTTCCAATCAACTATTTATGGCGAATACGCTTCATATCGGTGTAGCGTCTGCATCCTACTGCCGCTATTAGAGACCTATATATGGACGCCAGTATTTAGTACGTTAGTTGACGGTCGTTGGAGTAGCTACATATCCGTTCACCCTGATGTGCCATGCCGCAGCTCCTGCTGACAATTCGCAGGCGCATGATAACTACGCATAACAAAGTTTTAAATAGCACAATTCATTATACTGCATAATGTGCGCCCTAATCTTAACACATGCACAACTCTATGTCAGCTTTCAATAGAAGTCTAGTGGAGTCGGCCACAAGCCCACGAGGCCACGGCACAAAAACACGCAGACGAGTTGAAGCTTTCTTTGCGTGTCCTAGGACACCTCATTAATTATAGGCTGTTTGAGGGAGAAACAACTATGTTGACAAATGTGAAAACTACCCTCTTTCACTCCCTTGGTATGAAAAAAAGGCGATTCTACTCTGCCACTACAGCCTCTTTTGGATCCCACTTCCTCCACGCCACGGGTCGACGCCGACAAGCAAAGCCCGTCCAGCTGACGGCATCAGCGGGATCCTTGTTTCCCTTTTCGTGGGTTTATTCGATCAAATATTTTAAAAATATTGATTCGAACGCAACCAAGGGAGTAGATTTCATTATGTGGGGAATGATAGATATTGCCAAATAAGGTAGAAATGTAGAGGATTTGGAGGATATATTCAAATTGCATCAATAGCATTTGCTTCCTAGTGACAATAATGATGTTCTAAATATAAAGAAACTTAAAAAAATACACATGTACATCTCTGTATCCTAGGTGTATGATGTACATGTAAAGTTTTATGGAAAAGTTAAGGTTAATAGTTTGTAAGGAGAAAATTTTGGTGCTTAAATGCTCTTTAAAACACTGGAGTTGTTTTATGTCGCAGCATACACATTTTGTTCATGACACTTTGCATGCACAAAGACATGCAGACATATGTATCTAAAAAAGTCAAAACATCATTTAAAAAATAAACTACTTAACAATTTCAGGAGTCAAAACACTACCGTAGATTCGAGAGGGAGAGACAGTTGAGTTCATTTGCTCTTATAAAGGAATCGGACCTTTTGTCACACAACAACGACTATATTCATCCATGTTTCTTTCAGGGAAAGGTACACACGTACTATTATCCTTAGATATATTTGAGTGGACAACTTGATTGGATAAATCTAACCATCAACTCTCATATCAAGTAGTTTACCGTCATGTAAAGTTTGAAAGTGGTTCTAAATAAACAGTAGGTTTTATTTATTAGTTTTCCCTTTTTTACAGAGACGCGAAAGGTCAAGACAAAAAGAACCCTTTCCAAATTCGTAGCCGAATTTGACCATTTTTTAAACGACAAATTGACATTTAACTTTGCACAGAAATGTTGGAGTCAATGGCGGTTCTAAACCAGACCTTGGGTGTCAGCACGGTCAATCATCGTAGGCGACCGTGGATCAGAATAGCAACGCCGTTGATCCCGATGGTTCTACGCAGAGTTAACGGACAACAAGTTTGGTTGTTCTAAAAAGGGTAAGATGGGGCTGAAAAAATGAAGATGGTTCATTTCAGCTTAAACTTTTGCGTTCGTGTCAGATTTGTCAGTCGGCCCCTCTTTTTCTTTTGCATCGGAATGCAATTCCAATATCCCTCATGATGTATTATATTCAGTTACTTTCGGGTTAGTGTTGGATATGAATGCGCACGCACCAATCTTATGAGTTGTCATAATGACAATAAATATTTATTCGAATATATACATCATGAAAATATACATAATATACAAAAGATGTGTCAACGAAATGCAGTTCCAATATCAGTCGCGATGTATCATATTCAGTTACTTTCGGGTTTGTGTTGGATATGAATGCACACACCAATCTTATCAGTTGTGAAAGTGACAATAAATATTTATTCGAATATAGCATGAAAATAGACATAATACGAAAGATGCACATAGCGTCATAGCATCCATCAACCAATAGCATATTTCCAATCTGACCAAACAGATTTCCCAAGGACGCCATATGCTATTGTAAATATCTTTTTCGACAACATTAAACAGTTTCGTTGTCAACCTACCCCAGCTGGTCCCGTTCCACCCCACGCGAGGTTAACCCTCCTACGAGCTGGCCCATACATCAACGCAGCTAGCTAGCTCTCTAGCTCCATCCCGGCCAACATATTAGCATCGCACAACAGTATAGGAAGACCAAGAGAAGAATCTCCTGTAGCTCCAGCTACCTAGCACACGACACAACACGGCTAGCTAAACTGCTTACCCTAGGAGCTTGCGCTCTTCGACGGCTATGAGCGAGCAAGACGCGCAGCACGCGACGCACAGCCTTCCCGGCGAGACGGCGAATGGAGCCTCGGACATCCACTCCTTCTCGCAGCTCCCCTTCGTGAGGCCAAAGCCGTCGCCGGCGTCAGAGGCAGGCGGGTCGAGCCCCACGTCGTCCATCCGTCTCTTCGGCTTGGACTTCCCGCTCGACGGGGCGGCGTCCTCCGTCACCAACGGCGATGCTGCTGCCGTCAGCGACACTTCTCCCAGCCAGTCGGCAGCGGTGGCGTCGGCCGGTGCAAGTGGCGGCGGTAGCCGAAAGTTCGAGTGCCACTACTGCTGCCGGAACTTCCCGACGTCGCAGGCGTTGGGGGGCCACCAGAACGCCCACAAGAGGGAGCGGCAGCATGCGAAGCGCGCGCAGTTCCAGAGCGCTATGGCCATGCAGGGCCACTACCCCGCCCACGCGTACCCGGCCTTTGGCAGCGGCTATCACCATCACCACCGCTTCGTCGCCGCGCCGGCGCACATGGCCCGCTACGAGCCGCCGCCGCACTACCCTCCTGGTCAAACCACCACATCGCGCCTACCGGGCCGCCCACCGTGCCCAGGTACTACGGCAGCGGTCCCGGCTCCGTGTCCCAGCCGATCAACGGCAGCCCGGTGCCGGCGTCGGCGCTCTGGCGGGTCCCGGGCGTCAGCGTGACGGCACCAGCGACGCGGCAAGAACGGCCAACGCCCTTGACTCTTGCCCGACGTGATGAGATGGCGGTGGCGTGGGAAAGAAGAGGACAAGCTGCCTCGGCGTCATCGGCGTCATCAGCGTCGTCTTCTTCGCAGCATGAAGCAGCAGTACGCCACGGGGGAGACGCCGCCGACAACAGAGCAAACGTGAGCTTGGATCTCACCTTGTAATTCTCGAACAACAACGGGGTGGTACGTCTATTACGCGCGGTTAATTAGTGGGTTCATGCATGCAGAGATTAAGGTCGAAGGTCAATTTTTTCTTCTCTAGTTCGTGAATTTGTTTAGCTCGATCGGTGGAGAGATTCTTTCTTCTTTGGTGCCCATTTTTGTAGTGTTTTTTTCTCATCGTGCAGTGCAGCAGCAGTACTCGATCGTTCGTCTTCTAGCATCGCTTTAGATTGATATGTAAGAACAAAAAAGGAAGGGGAAATAAATGGAACAAAAGCTTGGGGGAACAGGCATGAAAGAGGGAAATGAGTGATGTCATTTTAATCTTTTAAAGTGTATTTTTCAGCCATTCCTGATCTTCTTCTAATTTCATATTGATTGGTACGGACTGATGCTTATGCCTGTCCTAGCACTAATTTGTGTTATGTCTGTCTGTCTGTCTATTCAAACGAAAAGTTTTCCTTTTTATCTTTCTGGAGTTGTCTCCATCCTCGAAATGCTGCTCAGTTTTTGCTACTTTAGCTGACAGTTATCCTTATCACTCGCTTTTGTTGTAGCGACAGCTGCTACTGCAGGAGCTGTTGCTCACAACATTTACTCCGAGGATTTACCCAGAGATGCAAGGCTAACGAATGCATGTCTCCGTTTAGGGCAACTCCACCCGCGTCCTTCATCGACTCACGAAACGGACACAATCTATACATTTGGGGGCGTCAGATATGTGTCCACGGACACTTTTACGATGAACTCAACTCAACGACATCCTAAACGTACATCTTCCTTTTGGCCAGTGAATGACAATTTGGACTCGCCTGTCATACACTCTAATTTCTTATTCTCTCAAATGAACATATTACAAACGCTTGCAACCAAAACTTGCACTGAAACCACATCTTTTCTAAATTACTCTCAAATCTTATTGATCAAATTATAATACATGATAAGGGAAGAGCAATCTCCCAATCTTATTTAGTTTGCTACTTTTTCTATGAAAATGATACATCTTTTCATTGTGTACTCTGGACATTCTGTAGTAATTTTACTTCAATTATATTTCACATACTCACTCGCATCCGTTATAAGTGTTGTACGAATACAACCTAGCTAGTACAACTCGCATGCATGTCTCGCGACACTTTTTACGGATAGGAGGGAGTATCATTTTTGGTTGAATATGCTATGTTTATCCAGCTGTGAATTATCTATAAAAATATTAGAAATGCATATATTTGTATAATTTATAGAGAGTTTGTCTTTTTTGCTTCTAATATCCAGTATTGTATAAGGAACCCCAGAAAAAATAGATATGTGAGCATGTATATACATATGTCGTTGAGTGCTCTTACTCCAATTCTTCTTCATCTTTTCCTAATCATTCTTTTAATTTTGCCGCGTACGTGGATTTCCAAACCAGTAGATCACCATAATATGATATGGTATTATTTGGTTAGGACTACCATGCGACTAATACATACTTGGTGTACATCTCACCGATTCTCCTTCTAAAACAGTATATAACTTTTCTTAGACAAAAGGTTTTCACTATATTTAAATTATAGAAGTCAGTAGGTACATTGTCCACCTCACACGAAAGCATGCCCAAATTTCCACCAAAGAAAGAAAAAAAGATCACTCGAGGAGCAACGAGAAATTAGCAGAAAAAAGACTGAAGCAGCTGTGAAAAGGGCATAAATCCCGAATTGTATTACAATTCAGTTTGGAAGATAAATCTCCTTATCGCTCCAAGTGAAGTCATGACATTATTCCTGGAATCCATGGCATCCAGCTTCTCCTAGCGTTTATCACTTCAGTCGCGATCGGCTCCGGTAGTTTTGTCCACCACTTCAATGTTCCCTTGTGTCACATGTAAAGAACAGTACCCTTCAATCTGAGAAATATCGAAGATGTCGATACTTGTTTTGAGAACACGCAAGATTCCTCGTTTTTGAATTCCGCAAAGCGTTGCTGCAACTTCCACTGCAACAAACTCCTTGTTTTCTTATACTGAACCTCTTTATCCAAACATTGGTACATGTACGAAAATGCAGAATGACTTGACAATGTTCCAAACATAAGAAGAAAACTTGACTATTTGATTCCTCCTTCCGTAAAAATTGTTTTATTTTGAATAAGCCCACTCCTACGCAAGAGAACATCCCTAGTTAAAATACTTTTCTTCAACCAGAACTAGAGAAAAGAATGTGCAGGGGAATTTGAACTTTCCATATTATAAGGATCTAATTCATAGTTCTACATTAAAGAATAAAATGCTTTAATTAGAAGCACCCACGTTCTCGAAGGTGACCGTTAATTACTCCGTCACGGGTGTGGACCTTCACATTAGAAATGGGGCTCGGTCAACGTCGGATTTTTCCGTTTCCGATGAGGGTTTTGACCTGTTTTGTGTCGTTCTGTACTAGTGGTTTTTGATTGATAATGTTGTGTGGTATA
Organism: Poa pratensis; assembly: GCA_947311845.1. Classification (NCBI taxonomy): domain Eukaryota; kingdom Viridiplantae; phylum Streptophyta; class Magnoliopsida; order Poales; family Poaceae; genus Poa; species Poa pratensis. The sequence continues at coordinate 135,965,472 of CAMZMU010000085.1, forward strand.
AGCCAAAATTCAAAACAACTATTTAGATGTTTTTGTGCTTACAAGCCAAACTCCAAAAGAAAAAATCCTGACCAAATACACCCGTATAAATTGTGAAGCCCAATCTAGTACAGTTCGCTTACTCCCTGCAATTCATAACAATAGCAATCACTTTATTATAGATCAAAGTGATTATAATTTGTATACCTAGTATATTTAGCCTTGCCCGGACAACGACTTGTTAGTAGCGTCGCCGTTGCCACGGAGACGAGGCGTCGGGATCAAGTTTATCAGTGCCAATGTTGATGATCGTGTCTCCATCGTTGTGTTAGTATGTGCGCAAGGGTCCGTCTACGTACGTTTAACCATCCGCCACGTGTCTCTACAGTAAATTAATTGCTTAAGTTTTCTTTGCAAAGTTTGAGGAAGTTTTTTCTCTGTTTTGTTTTACTAGTAAACGTGCACGTGCAATGCACGAAATCCACTCCATTCTATCTCGTAAGCTTCATGTACCTTGAAACATTGCCCATGCGTGGCCACTCTCATCCACCGCTGCGCTACAATCTCTCATTGGAGGGCTTTATAACACAACTTTGAGGTGCATTGCCACGGAATAGAAAGTTTACTTATAAAGACATTGTAAAAAATATAATTTGTAATGTGCCCCCTCCTCAAAAATTTAACCGGTTGCTGGTGTCTTTTCTATCCATCCGTACGCAACAACGAAACGCTTGAGAATGGACATTATCAATAGCATTTGTCTAAAAGTACTGGGTGTGAAATAATATAAAGCAGAACATTGTCAATAGCATTTGCCTAAAAGGTCCACACCTTCAATGTTCCAACACATTGCAATGGATAGCTATTTAAAAGATAGAAAATGCTCAATGATGTAAAAGAAAATATGAATGGCTTAAAGAAAACTATAAGAATGAAAGACTCGATGGCAATGATGTTTTCAATGGATGACTCGGCAGAATATCCTAGATAGGCGAATCGACACGTCCACACTCCTCGGTCCTCACTTTTTCTCCCTGGTCAAGACCTATGCCGCCTCCCCGCTACTGCGACGACCGCCACCTCTTTTTCCTCTGCGGCATAGACGCTCGCGTCGTGCAACTTCTCGGTGGCACCCGGCGACCCCACTTAGCCGGCTCGCCAGGCTCACGCTGCTCACCCTGCTCCAGCGGATCGGAATCATCCTCGTCGTGGTCTCCACCATGATGATGGAGGTGAGGCGCCTCCGCGTGGCGCTGGAATCTGGCATGCCCGAGTGCTGTTCCTGAAGCTCTTCTTCGTCAGATCTAGCGAGGGGTTCACCTATACAGGCCAGCTCAATTTCTTCCGCTGGGAATGCCCCAAGTGGATGAACACATCTTTGTCAGTAGCAAACACATCATCGAAATCAAACTGAAGAGAGTGTAACATTGTCACTATCAATTCAAGGCTTATACATAGTTACTGAGAGCATCTTGTATAATTTCAATATCAAGCAAAAAACATATTAATTTGATGATTGACCAAAGTTGCACATGTTATGCAAATTATGGTACTCATAAAAACAAATGATCGACCATTATCCAGCAGAGCATAACCAGAAATTTTGTCCCTGTAGAGTGTATTTCAGAAGCTTGAAGCTTTGGCCCTAATCATTTGAACCACACCAAATTTAATTGGACAGCTGAAAATAGGTAATTACTTGAAAGCGTATGATATGTGCATGACATTCGATAAAGGTTCAGACCAAACATAATCCGGAGTCACACTCTTTCCCCTCTTCTTTCAAGTTTGATAGGGCACAAACAGGAGAACCAATTTTTGAATCTCGGCAGTTAGGTCTTTAAATGGGATCTTAGAAAAACTATCACACGCGCTGTCCTTATTTCATCAAAAGATCAATGAATACACTTCTATGTGCAAATGTTGATTTTTCAACCATTAAGATTGAGAAAATGTATCAACATGAGTTTGCAAACCTCGATTGATTGGCAAGTAATGTCAATTGCTTATCCATTGACACACGTGTGTTTCATATTTAGACTTTATCTAACTATATTAGATAATTAGACACAATAAGGAAGAATGAAAACAGCACTATGGATGTATTTCTAAACTGACACCGCACATGTTAGCAAAAATAAGACTGAATGTTTGTCAGACTCGGTGTATGAACCAGCACGTCTTACCATCAATTCGGCACCATCGGAGCTACCGGCAGCCCACCAGCCACAGCCGGTGGTAGAAGAATTGGGACGAAACATTATACAAGGATTTGGCTCCGCGGAGTACACAATACATCTAACAAGCAGGAAAAGGGCAGGGATGTACCTGGTTCTTGGAGAACTGAGCTTCTGGCTTGAGGTGCAACCTCTTCCCGAGAGCCAAGTCCCCGAGCAGCTGACAGCAACATCATTGACATAGCCCAGGTGGCCAGTACCAGCTGCAATAAAAACAAATATCATAAATCACAGACGAATGTGTTTCCGTGAAGCATGGTGCCCCTATCATCAGTTCACTATGCAAGAAATTCCAGCCATTGGTAACTACTACACAAAAGAAAAGATGTATGGGATCTTATGGTATGGAAATCCATCGCACAAACCTGCACAAAACATAAGTTGTACATATGACTAAACCTCTCCGGTGGATTTTGCGGATATAGACCGGTCTCTCACGACTTGGGGGGTAATAAGAAGATTAGCAGTATTAGCATAAAAAGTAGCAACATTCTCTGTTCTAGAAAAACAATAAAATTCAGTAATCTAAAAAAAACAAAACTTATATGTTCTTCAAAAACAGAGCAAAATTTTGTTTCGACATAAAGCTGCACACTAAAATCAACCAAGAAATTCATGTTCTAGTAAAACAGAGCAAAGTGCAGCTCATAATTAAACTGATCTCGATGTGAAAGATTAATAGTGCATTGTTGTTATACAGTAACAACAGAGCAGAGTCCTCAAAGATAATAACAGAACAGAGAGAAGGATAAGGTCGAAATTTGTACCTGTAGATCTGTAGATCTCAGTGTGTGGGCTGATGTAGGGGATGAAATCGGTGTAGTAGTTGCCGCCGGCGACGGGCCCGATGCTGCGGGTTTGCCGAAGTCCATGGCGATTACCAGCTTGGCCGTGGAATCCCACACGACGATCTCGATGGCGCCCTGGGAGCGCAGCAGCGTCTTCCCGCGTGGCAGCCGGCCTTCACGGTGCTGCTATAGACCACAGCCTGCCACAACATTACGTTTCAAACATCAAATTCAGTATGGGTTATGACCAAATAAACCAGAGAGACTGTAAATCATACTTGGAATTGGAGGGGATGGGTGCTGCGAGGCGAGTGGAGGCGGCGTCCAGGGGGCGAGGGGAGCTTGGCCGCGACACTACATGGATATCGGGGAGGGGGATTAGCGATGCGCAGTTCCGTTCCTGCCGCCAGAGGAGGGCGACGTCGCCGGTCGCCGGGGATCGAGCGGCTGCCAGCGGGGAAGGAACCTAGATCCTACTTCGCTCGTCTCTCGGGAGAGATAGGAAGAAAGGGCGAGAGTCGACTCTCCGACCGGCCACGCCCGTCAGCGTGCTCCTGCCTGGACTCCTGCCTTCGCCGAGGCCGCGCTCCGGTGCTCCTCGTGCCCTCGGCTCGCCCCTGCCGGTCGTGCCCGTCCCCGTTGGTCTCAAAAAAGTCTAACCTGTTGAACCGAATAGTGTAGTTTTTTCGGTGGCAATCTTGTAATTATCACGATACTGAAAAGGTTTAGATTGATCTGGATCGCTGTTTGAGGAAGTTTTTAGGGGTTCTCAGACGCAAATCCTGCGTCTGAGAACCCCTAAAAACTTCCTATAAGGATCTCCCGTCGCGCGTCTTTATGGGCTGGGCCCAAGTTCGTTACGCTGCTTTCTTTCTTTCTCTCACGTTACACGCTGCTTCCTTTTTCTTTTTTCTTTTTCCTGCTTTCGTTTTTCCTTTTCTTTTCTGTTTTCTTTTTATTTTCCTTTTATGTTTTCTTTTTCTGTTTTCGTTTTATTTTTATTTTTTATTTTTATTTTTGAACGATTTTCATTTCGTTTTTCATTTTCGTTATCTTTTCTGTTTTTGTTTTCTTTTCTGTTTTCATTTACTTTTAAAGTTTTATTTTCGCACTTTTTAATTTTTCTTTTCCTATTTCTTACTTTTCATTTACTTTTTTAAGTTTTTCACTTTTTCTTTTCTGTTTTTGTTTTTCGCTTTCTTTTCTTTTTTCATTTTGTTTTTCACCCCATTTTCTGTTTTTAAAATTCGTGCAAAAATAGTTTTCGGTCACCCCCATTTTTCTATTCATTTTTAAAATCGTTCAAAAATAGTTTCTGTTTCACCGTTTTTTCTGTTCTCTTTTAAAATCATTCAAACATAGTTTCTGTTCACATCCTCATTTTTTATTTTTTAAAATCGTTCAAAAATAGTTTTCCGTTTACTGGCCTTTTTTGTTCAATTTTGAAATCGTTCAAAAATAGTTTTCGTTCACTTTTTAAAATTGTTCAAAAATAATTTTGCTTCATAAACATTTTTTGTCACTTTTTAAATCTGTTCAAAAATAATTTTTGTTCACCGACATTTTTTCTGTTCACTTTTTAAATCGTTCAAAAATAATTTTTGTTCACTTTTAAATTCGTTCAAATATAGTTCCCTTCATAAACATTTTTTTGTTCATTTTTTAAAATCGTTCAAAAATAATTTTTGTTCACTGACTTTTTTTGTTCACTTTTTAAAATCGTTCAAAAATAATTTTCGCTCACTTTTTAATCGTTCAAACATAACTTTCGTTCATAAAAATATTCTATTCTCTTTTTAAATTGTTCAAAAATATTTTTTGTTCACCGACCTTTTTTGTTCACTTTTTAAAATCGTTCAAAAATAATTTTTGTTCACTTTTAAAATCGTTCAAAGATAGTTTCCGTTCACCCCCATTTATGTTCATTTTATTAAAATCGTTCAAAAATTGTTTCCATTTACTAGTCTTTTCTTTTCATTTTTTAAAATCATTAAAAAATAGTTTTCTGTTTAACTATCCTTTTCTGTTCAATTTTAAAATCGTTCAAAATATTTTTTGTTCACTTTTAAAAATGTTCAAAATAATTTTCGTTCAAAAAATAACTTTCGTTCATAAACATTTTTCTGTTCACTTTTTAAATATGTTCAAAAATAATTTTTGTTCATCGACCTTTTTTTGTTCACTTTTTAAAATTGTTCAAAAATATTTTTTGTTCATTTTTGAAATCGTTCAAAAATAACTTTCGTTCATAAAATTTTTCTGTTCAATTTTTAAATCTGTTCAAAAATAATTATTGTTCACCGACCTTATTCTGTTCAATTTTTAAAATCGTTCAAAATAATTTTCGTTCACTTTTAAAATCGTTCAAAAAATAATTTTTGATCTGATTCTAAATTTGTTTAAATTCGAAATGTGTTCTGATTTAAAATTTATTCAAAAAAGAATCTGTACAAGTGTTCCAACTGAGTTGGCCAATTCTATGTCATAATTACTTAACAGTCGTTAAAACCAGTTTAGGACATGTTTGGTTCACAGATCGGAGAAGTAACAGACAATTCGCAGTTTTGTTTGGTTCGTAGCTGTAAGGGTATCACGTAGCTCAAGATCTGGACGAAGAGATCTCAGTTGGCCGGCCGGCCGGAAAGAGGAGCAGAAGGGCCGGCCATGGACGCAGCTGCTCTCTTGTGGAGCCTCTGCCTAATCTCCTGCATATTTCCCGCGTGGTTAGTAGAAAATGTTGAGGAACGGGTCGTGGCATGCCGCTCCCGGCGGCGGCGCCGGCGCCGGCAGCGGGATTAGGTGAGGAGAGGTAGGACAAGACATGGCGCCGACGGCGGGATTAGGTGGAGGAGACGAAGAGACATGGCGCCGCGGCGGCCGGCGGGACTAGGTGGGGGATAGACGGGACGAAGACCGCGAGATCCAATCGGGAGAGGAGGCGATGGAGGTCGCGTGGTATCTGTTACCTCAGGGGTTTGACCGGTATCAAGTTGGAGGAAGCGCGCGAAATTGGCCGGCCCAATTTCTAGTCGTAGTAGGCGACGACGCCTCGGACCGTCGCCGTAAAGCGACCTAAAGCATCTCCCGTTCTCAGAGGAAGTAGTGAGTATTGACGTTTTTTCCCGCGGGGTTGTATCAGGCCGGCCCATGAGCTCACGCAGGCCAGTAGCGAAATACTATGGGCATGGTGTTCTCACTTCTCACACGCTGCGCGAAGTATGGTCCAATAGAAGTTAAGCTGTTTGGGTGGGCTTACTTTCATTTTCAAGGACATGGCCGGTTCACTCTCCGCTTATTAAAAAAAGCTCTTTGAGACGAAGTGACGAGCCATGCGGGCAGCACAAGCATCCGTTCACTCCATCTAATCAGACCCGAACAAAGTGAAGTCTAATGAGACGAGGCCGGATGACATTGCACACTTTTTTTTCGAAACACAGTACAATATAAACGTTCACATACACGTGCACACTCATCCTCATGAGCGCATAAATGCATATCTACCCCTATGACCATCTCTGAGAGACTGAGTCGGCGGGTCGAGTCTTGAGATTGACGAAGTCGCCACATGTGTCTCGTTGTTGACGAGAACGTCGCTTTCCACTGAATGATATTCCGCCTAAATAAGAAACGTCAATATCAAACCTAGAGTTTAAACTCTGATGGGATGGGAGTATAACCATCATTCTAATCATCCAACCATAGACATGTTCTTAATGACATGGCACACGTGATCTCCCAGGGACTCAGCAAGCTTCCTTCTAATGCGTTATTAGGCTGCTTGGAGCCTTCTCGCTTAGTAAGCCAGGGACTCAGAGTAGAGAGAGCACTGGGCGGCCTCAGCGCATCCGTACATACGTGATGCCCGTAACATTATACTAGCACTCACTGGCGGAGGCAGGGGGACCAGCAGGGGCCTTGGCCCCCCCCCCCCCCCCCCCCCTGAGATTTCATATTTCTGTCTAAATCCCTGCTAATTTATGCTAAAGGATGTATATTTTTTCCTCTCTGGCCTCCCTTGTAGTTCTAATTTTCGCTCTGCCCCCCCCCCCCCCTGTTAGAATTGTAATTAGCGACTAAACCCCTATGTCATGTATCACGTATACGAGACGTATACGTATGTAACCTGTCATGTTATGTTATATAAGTGGAGACCGTGCGGGGCATTGAACCCACGCACAAAACCCTAAACCTAGTTCTTTTCTTGGTATCAGAGCCACCGCCGCCGCCGCTCGAGTCATCCGAGCCGCCGCCGCCGCGATCCGCCTCCGCAGCCGCCGCTCGAGTCATCCGAGCCGCCGCCGCGATGGGCTCCTCCGCGCTGCAGTTGTCCAGCGTGATGAACACCTTCGCTGCCGCGTCGTCTTCCATGGCCCCCGTGAGCTCCTCTTCCGGGATCGCCGTTCGACTCGACAGCAGCAACTTTCCCCTGTGGAAGGGGCTCATGCTTCCGCACCTCTCCGGTAGCAACCTCCATGTGCATCTCGACGGCGACGTCGCCGCCCCGGAGAAGACTATCACCGAGGGAACCGGTGAGAAGGCCGTCACCACCGGCAACCCCGAGTACAACCGATGGTGGGTTCAGGGCCAGAGGGTCAAGAGCATCCTCCTCGGCTCAATGGATGGCGATATTGCCACCCAGCTGATCGGCTGCGAGTCAGCCGCCGCCGTGTGGAAGGCGGTCCACGTCATGTACGGTGCTCAGAGCCGTGCTAATGTGCGCCACATCCGCCGTCTTCTGCAGAGCACCAGGAAGGAGGAGATGTCCGCGGCAGCCTTCATGCATAAGATGAAGAGCTTCGCCGATGCCATGGCAGCCGCCGGTGCGCCTATCACCGACGACGAACTCGTCGATCACCTCCTCACCGGACTTGGGTCCGCGTACAACGCCATCGCCGCCAACTACACGGTCGGCAACAAGTCCGTGTCGTACTCCGAGTTCTACTCGCATGTACTGTCCTTTGAAGCTCTCCAGGCGCAGCAGGCGCAGGTCGAGGGATGGTCGTCCTCGGTGAACGCCGTGATGCGTCCCAACCCCGCCTACCAAGGTGGTGGCGCTCCGTATCAGCCCTACGGCAATTATGGCCAGCAGGGGCAGGGCCGCAATGGAGGCGGCGGCGGCGGCTACGGCCGCCAAGATGGAGGCGGCTACGGCCGCAATGATGGAGGTCGCCAGGGAGGCGGCAACGGCGGCTACGGCCGCAATGATGGAGGTCGCCAGGGAGGTCGCAACGACGGTGGTCGCAATGGAGGCGGCAACGGCGGCAATCGCCGCTGGAGACCCCGCTGCCAACTTTGCGGCAACTGGGGGCACGAAGCTGCAAACTGTCGCAATCGCTTCGATTTCAACTACCAGCCTCCACAGCAGCAGCGCGGCGGCCACGCCGCCACGACACATCCCAACAACAACCCCTGGATCATGGATTCAGGCGCGACCGACCACCTGACGAGCGAGCTGGCGCGTCTCCACACCCACGAGCGCTACGATGGGAAGGACCAGGTTCAGGTGGCCAATGGTGCAGGTCTGTCAATTTCGCATATTGGTCATTCGCTTTTAACTGGTTCATCTCTTCATCTTAAAAATATTCTCATGTGCCAGATGCTCATTTGAATCTCCTATCTGTTTATCGTCTAGTTTCTGATAATGACGTGTTTGTTGAATTTCACCGTCATTTCTTTTGTGTTAAGGACAAGGCCACGGGGAGGGTCCTTCTTCACGGTAGGAGTCATGGTGGATTGTACCCCATTCCGTTCGTCCGAGCGTCGTCTTCATCACGTCATGCGTCGGCCGGTGTCACTTCCCGGCATTGGCATCATCGTCTCGGTCATCCTTCAAATAATGTAGTTCAAAATATTGTTAGAACAAATGAGCTTTCGTGTTCTCCTCCAGACAATAATTCTTTAGTTTGTGATGCATGTCAGCGTGCTAAAAGTCATCAGTTACCTTATTCTTTGTCTTCTCGTGTTTCCACTGAGCCTCTTGAATTGATTCATACTGATGTTTGGGGTCCGGCCAGTGTTTCCTCTGGGGGGTACAAATATTATGTTAGTTTTGTGGATGACTATTCTCGCTTTTGCTGGATATATCTTCTTAAACACAAGTCCGATGTGGAACAAGTGTTTTATGCGTTTCAGGCTCATGTTGAGCGTCTCGTGAACGCCAAAATCAAGGCAGTTCAGTCTGATTGGGGTGGGGAGTATCATCGTCTTCATAGCTATTTTCAGCGCACTGGGATAGTTCATCGCGTCTCATGCCCTCACACCTCTCAGCAGAACGGAATTGCCGAGCGCAAACACCGTCATCTAGTCGAGACAGGCCTAGCACTCCTTGCACACTCGCAGCTTCCCCTGCGTTATTGGGATGAGGCGTTTCTTACGGCGTGTTACCTCATTAACCGTATGCCCACCCCCGTTATCAACAAGGATACACCCCTTTTCCGTCTCACCCGTGTCCAGCCCAACTATGACTTTCTTCGCATTTTTGGGTGTGCTTGTTGGCCCAGTCTTCGCAAATATAACTCTCACAAATTGGATTTTCGATCTAAGATGTGTGTCTTTCTGGGGTATAGCCCCATGCATAAGGGGTATAAGTGCTTGGATAGATCCACGGGGCGCGTATATATCTCTCGTGACGTCGTTTTTGATGAGACCGTGTTTCCTTTCGCCACTCCCGGCGCGTCGGTAGATGTCTCCACCCTTGAACAAGCTATTCGTTTTCCTTCCGATGAACCTGTTACTAGTGAACCTGTGCGAAATTACGACTTGTCCTATTTGTCGACTGATCCACCTGTGCAAGGTGATGGTGTTTCTCTGCAGGATCTCCCGCCCGCGCCGGCGATCGACGATCATCCGATCGACGTGCATGGGGGCGCCATGCATGATGGGCCGCTCTCGGGTGCTGTGCCCGAGCCACTGCCCCTTCGCGCGGAAGACCGCGGGCCGCAGCCCATGACGCCTGGCCCGCCTCTCCCGTCTCCGGTTCTGAGACAGCCGCGGCTCCTGGCCAGCCCGCGTCGCCCGCTGCCGGTTCGCCGGCCGCGACGCCTTCGGCTGGTCCTGCTGCTGCGCCACAACATGTGATGATTACGAGACATCGTGACAATACTCGGCGAGAGAAAACGTACAAAGATGGTACTGTACGGTATGATCCTCGCCGCCGTGCATTCTTTGCTGCTCCTACGTCGCATCGGGAGGCGCTTCTTGAGCCGGCGTGGCACACTGCCATGACAGATGAGTTTGCTGCGCTACAGCAGACCGGCACCTGGATTCTGGTTCCTCGACCTCCTGGCGTTAATATTGTTGGCAGCAAGTGGATTTTCAAGACCAAGCATCGTCCAGATGGGTCCATTGACAAACACAAAGCACGATTGGTGGCGCGTGGTTTTACACAGCAGCATGGTATTGATTACGGAGACACATTCAGTCCAGTGGTGAAGCCAGCCACTGTTCGTCTTGTCCTATCTCTCGCCGTTTCACGTGGCTGGAGTCTCCGGCAGGTCGATGTCAGCAATGCATTCTTGCATGGTTTTCTGGCCGAGGATGTTTATATGCAGCAGCCTCCGGGTTTCGAGGATGCCCGGTACCCGTCTCATGTGTGCAAGCTCCAGCGGTCTATCTATGGACTGAAACAGTCACCACGAGCATGGTATGCTCGGTTGAGTCAGCTCCTTCATCAGCTCGGGTTTCTTTCGTCCAAAGCGGACACGTCGCTGTTCATATACTCGCATGATGGAGTGCAGATTTTCATGTTGGTCTATGTGGACGACATAGTTATTGCTGGCTCCACTCCGGAGGTTGTGGATCGTCTTGTTCGTTCTCTCTCCGACAGTTTTCCCATCAAGGATTTGGGGCGGCTGGAATATTTCCTTGGATTGGAGGCGACTTACAATTCAGGGGGGATGACGTTGACTCAGCGGAAGTATGCACTTGATCTTCTTCATCGAGTCAACATGGAGAATTGTAATTCTGCCGCTACTCCACTTTCTTCCGATGCTTTAGCTCGAGACTCAGGCACACAGCTCAGTTCAGATGATGCATATCGGTATCGCAGTATTGTGGGAGGACTGCAGTATTTGACACTCACCCGTCCAGATATTTCGTTTGCAGTAAACAAGGTTTGTCAGTTTTTGTCGCAGCCCACTGATGTTCATTGGGAGTCTGTTAAACGAATCCTGCGCTATGTCAGAGGGACATTGGAGACTGGCTTGCGCATTCACAAGTCATCATCGGTTCTCGTAAGTATTTTTACAGATGCTGACTGGGCTGGGTGTGTGGACGACAGAAGGTCTACTAGTGGGTTTGCAGTATTTGTTGGTCCGAACCTGATTTCATGGAGTTCGAAGAAGCAACCCACCGTCTCGAGATCTAGTACCGAGGCAGAGTACAAGGCATTGGCTAATGGTGCTGCTGAAGCAATATGGGTAGATTCTCTACTCAAGGAGTTAGGTGTGACTCGGCAGCGTACCCCCGTATTGTGGTGTGATAATCTTGGGGCTACCTATTTGACGGCGAATCCAGTCTTTCATGCTCGAACTAAGCACATTGAGATCGATTTCCATTTTGTGCGAGAGCGAGTAGCAGCCGGTGAACTGGACGTCAGGTTCATCTCCACTCATGACCAATTGGCTGATGTATTTACTAAACCAGCCACACGACAGATGTTAGAAAGATTTAGATTCAATCTTAACCTTGTTGGTAACGGTTTAGATTGAGGGGGAGTGTTAGAATTGTAATTAGCGACTAAACCCCTATGTCATGTATCACATATACGAGACGTATACGTATGTAACCTGTCATGTTATGTTATATAAGTGGAGACCGTGCGGGGCATTGAACCCACGCACAAAACCCTAAACCTAGTTCTTTTCTCCCCGCGATAAAAAAATGCTGGCTCCGCCCCTGCTAGCACTGCGTTGCACTGCTGTTTACTGCCATAGATCTTGTAATCTTTTGCTGCGGCCAGTGATACCATACACTACCAGACGCGCGTTGCCGCGTGGTCTCCACTTAACAACGGGTTTACTTAACCTTGAACGACGCAGATCTTGGCCGAGCCAAAGGGAACATCGGCTCAGATAAAAATGTATCAGATCCAGTGGACACCTGACAGCACGCACCGGCCAGCACACCGTCGGGCCCGCCACGCGCGCCTCTCCCAGCTCTCCGTTGTGTCGCTGACTGGTGGCCCCTTGCTGGGTGGGCGCGCTTTACTTAGCCACGACGCGCCGGAGCTCGGGCTAAGCAAAGCGTTCGTGCTTCTTCCTCCCCTCGCGGAGCCGACCCCATGTGCGACGCCGACATGCCGGCCGTGTCGTGCTCCATGCTGGGGCGGCTGCTCTGATTGGCCGAGAAGCTTGCCACCTGTCGCTCCAGTTCATCTATAAATAAGCCGACTCGTCCACTCTCCAGCTCGCCATTGCGGTACCTTCGAATCCCAACCATTTCCGCTTCTCTTCAAACCTCGAAAACCACCTGCAAATCCCTCCATCAAGAAACCGTAGCAGCAGTAGGTGAGGCCAGCGATCGATATGGGGAACTCGTACAGCAACAGCAGCTCGTCGACATCGGGCGGGCACCTGCAGGCGCCGGAGCTGCCGCTGCACCTGTGCTTCTTCCTGCTGGTGCTGCTCGTCTTCCTGGCCTTCTCCTGGTACATGAGCTACGAGTCCGTGGTGGAGACCTTCGCCGACCAGGGCCGCCTCCTGCTCATGGTCTCGCCGCTCGCGCTGCTCCTCGCCGTGCGGCTGCTGTCGGGCGGCGACGGCGACGGGCACGGCCACGGGCACGGGCGGCAAGTGGGCAATCTGCTGTCGTCGATGTCGATGCCCGAGAGGGACTCCATCCACCGCGCCGGCGGGTCGCCGTGGGGCGTCGGGCTCCTGCTCGTGCTGCTCCTCGTCATGGTCTCCTACCAGTCCAACTTCCGGGAGAAGTGGTTCGCGCTCTAGTCACCAGGTGTGGTGATGAATGGATCCATCCGAAAATCGGGATCGGGGTGTCGAGAACAATGTGTGTTTGTAACCGTGTACAGATTTCCTGGTTATAATGGAATGCGGATCTTGTTTCTTCTCCGTTTCTCCACTGTAAATTTCTCATGATCCATTGCGGTAACAATCACGGAGTATAGTGCTAATTGTCAATGCGACGACCTAACAAATCACAAGTATTTTTTAGATAGCCTCCGACAGTCTGCATGAAGGTTGTGAAACAGATAATTTCAAATCAACCGAGCCGTTTGTGCCAATAAATACCTTATGGTTACATTATGGGTATTGTTACTGAGACTAATCATATATTGTTTTCTTCCAAAAAAAAACACATTTTGGGCATAAAAAATGATGCACACAACTTTCTTATTATATTATTCAACAAGTTTCACAAAAACAATACACCAATCAATTCAAAGCCACCTTTCTAACTGCCTTAGGACCCCAACTTGAGCCGTCGATGAAGGGGGCGTCGTTGATTTTCTCGACTTGGCCAATGGCGAGATCCTGAATCCCCGGAAGCGAACCAGCCCAAAAACATGATACCTCTGGTCACAAGCCCCACAGTGGAAGCCACCTGTCGTGCGGTTTTCACATGTTGTCGTAGGGTGACTTATCAAAAGTGTGGAGCTAGGCGACTTAAGGCGTTTCGAGTGTGCATCTAAAGAACATGAGAATAACGAGCTACCCAGGTTCACCCCCTCACGTTGGAGGTAAAGATATAATCATGTTAGATTGATATTGATGATGATGATGATACTCTCAATTATAAGGGTGTGATTCCGTTACTTGGTTATCGAGAGCTATGACATGGCTGAGACTTGTTTCTCTGTGACTTGGAGCTAGCCTTATAAATCCGGCGGCTCCAGGGTTTACAAGGTAACATGAGCGGGAGTAGTACTTGGATACGACTAAGTCTTCTTACTTTTGCCAAGTTGATTCTCTGCCTTGTACCGGGACTTTTGTTTGAGTCGTCATGATCTTCAGCCGGCCCTGTCTTAAACGTGTAAGCCCAATGAGGGGTGCGGCCATAAGCGGACCATGAGCCACCTTGGTCTTGGGGGTTGCCTTGCTTTGCAGGCCTACCCATTAGGTAACACCCGATAAATAGTGTGTCATAACATATCTGCAAGCCAACCCTGAACTTTAGCAATTTTGCTCACTGTTGCGCTATCAAAATAGCATGCTACCCGTTAGCACGCTATTTTTCCAGCATATAGGCCCAAAAGTCCGAGCTTTCTCTCTTAGAAAGAATAAGTTGCTTCCGGCTTGTCATGGACTCATGGTGATGAATTGTAATATGCTAGTTCCTCTTTTGAATACGACTAAGTCTTCTTACTTGCCAAGTTGATTCTCGGCCTCGTACTAGAACTCCTGCTTTGAGTCGTCATGATCTTGAGCCGGCCCAGCCTTGAACTCAAAATCTCAGCAAGTGGTGCAGCCATAAGCTGATCTTCAGCCACCTTGGTCTCATGGGCTGCCTCATGGGCCTACCCATTAGGTATCTGCGACAAATAGCGCGATATAGCATATCTGGAGAGACCACGCTAAATTTTAGCTATTTTGCTCGCTATGGCGCTATTTGCAAAATAGCATGCTATATCACGCTATAACGTAGCGTGCTATTTTCTTCGAGCATAAAGGCCCAAAAGTCTGAGTTTTCTCACTTAGAAAGAAGTTGCTTGCTGTTTATCGTGGTGATGAACTGGAATATGTCGGTTCCTCTTTTGAATTGGAAAATGATATCGTTAATGTTGATGATTATGAATAAGTAAGTTATTCTATATTGCTGCCTCATTGGATGTTAATGTTAGGCTTCTAAGCAATTGGATAACTATTTGTATGTGGTTATGCATGTAATTAACACATTTGGATTATATGCTTTATTGTTACTGAACCTTTGTTCCTGCTGCTATATCTGGTAAAAAAAATCTTCAAAATGTTATTTCAAAATTGATATACGTGTACGACTTAGAGATAGATTAGGATTCTAGACTCCATCTTGGATTCAAATTCATAGGATACTTCTTGCGGTCCAAGTCATATTGGATCCATACAACACACATATTCGAGGGTTCGGTAATGTCCACGAGCGTTGCGCGTTTGCGTTTGATGTCATGGCGGCTCGCAGCAATTAGTCGTCGCGAGTGACGCAGAGCTTGGGTTCTTCCTTCGGACCCGTCAGTTGCCCGCGCGCCTGCTCTGATGCTTCGATGTCGTCGTGGCCATGCAGCCGTGTGCCTCTGCTCGTTATGACGCTCTTGGTGATCCTCTCGTCCGCCCACCCTGCCGCTGCTACCCGGCCTGCGCCGACGAACGGCTGGCACTCGTTCAAGCGGTTGCAGGACGCGCAGCGGGGAAGCCGTGTCACGGGGCTCGGAGAGCTGAAGCGGTACCTGGCCATGTTCGGGTACATGCCTGCCGGGGCCGAACACGATGGTGAGCCGACCGACGCCATCGACGAGCACCTTGAAACCGCCGTGAAGCCGTACCAATCCAGCCTCAGCCTGCCGGTCACCGGCCAGCTCGACGCCGCCACGCTCGACCAGATCATGTCCCCGCGCTGCAGCGTCGAGGACGACCACGGCGTGTCCGTCTCTCCATACGGGGCGCGGTCAGCCGGTTCACGTTGCTGAAGAGCAAGCCAAGGTGGACCCGGCGATCGAAGCCGATCGTGCTCACCTACGCCGTGTCGCCGACGGCCACCGTCAGCTACCTGCTGCGTGACGACGTGAGAGCCGTGTTCCGGCGAGCGTTCGACCGGTGGGCGCTCGTGATCCCGTGTCGTTCGTGGAGACAGACGACTATGACGCTGCTGACATCAAGCTGGGGTTCTACAAGGGTAGCCACGGCGACCGTGCGCCGTTCGACGGGCCGCGCGGTGTCCTCGGCCATGCCTCCGTCAGGAACGGGCGGATCCACCTCGACGCTTCCGAGCTGTGGGCTTTGGACTTCACCCATGGAACAACGGAAACATCAGTAGCCTTCGACCTGGAGTCCGTTGCAACGCACGAGATTGGGCATGTCCTTGGGCTTGGGCACTCAACATTGCCCAAGGCGGTCATGTACCCGACCATCAAGCGATTGCAGAAGAGGGCAGAGCTCACCGTCGACGACGTTCAAGGCGTGCAGCTTCTCTACGGATCCAACCCGGATTTCAGGCTCAGCTCCATACACAACGAGCTGGACACCTCAAGGTCACCGGAGAGGAGCGGTTGGGTCACTTCCTCGGCTAGCTTACTAGTTGGCGCAGTCTTGGTCATACTACTTGTGACGCACTTGTAGATAGACATGGACATGTTTTTATAGGCAAAAGGATAGATGAAGAAAAACAGAGTGTTTCTGTTCTTGTATAGATTGCTTTGCAAAGTCCAAGGACAGCATGATGTAACTGTACATAATGTACTCATCAGAAAGTGTAACTATATACTGTTTGCTACCTCGGGATTATGCTTAGTGACAGTGGAAAACTTTGGCTACAGAGAACTACCAGTACCAGTGCATCACATTTCTACCATGACACTTCAGTCTGAAGAAACGCTTTCAGCTCCCGCTTCTTTTGCATCAGCGGTTCTCTCCGCAACTACCTTTGACATCACAAACATGTCTTGTGTTCGTGTATCGGGGCATGAACGAACTCGTGGAAATGATCTCTCAGCTCCGTGTTGCCAAAGTTCTTTTTTGATACTTCTGCATGAAGTCGAGGCGGAGAAGCAAGATGGTTGGGAGCCTTCAGACTGTGTACCGCCAGACATCGTGGAAACTGCGTATGATGGTCGGTCGAGTGAGCCCAATGGAGAAATTGTGGAGCTCAATCTATCTATCATGATAGAGTTACAGAAAAATAGCAACTAATAATAATCAACAAGAAATTCAATATATATTTCAATAAAACAGTCAGTGGTAAAAATGACTGACCATAATCCTAAGCATCATGTTATTCCGGCTTACAAGAAGAGGCAACGTTTGTAATATATCATCTAAGAAATCATCACCATAATTGCAATTGAAAAGTATGAAGGGACTGGCTCCATTATTTATAGAGCAAAAAGCAATTGCCCGAGCTAACTGTGTATATATGTTTGTTAAAAAAGAGCCAACATGTGTTTACTAAGGTTGTTTCAGAAAGGGGGCATCATGTGGTTATGCAGGGACATGAATATCCACTTAGCAATGGTGAGCCAACTGCACGAAATAAATCTACACGATCCTAATCTCTTAATAATCTGACAGTCAATCCCTATTGGTCAAAATAAAATGGTGATCACCCAAGACAGACACCAAAACTATTAGCACAACATCAGATAAGGTGGAACGTAGTGCTACAGGCAGAGGATACATTCTTATCAAACATCCAAAGAGTACGTGATGGACAGCCTGCAATGGAGCTGCCCAGTCTGCAAATTCAGGCTGGAGGACTATTTTTGCTTACGAATTTGCTTATTGCTTCACTAGTCTGTTACCCAAGATGTAAAACAACAGGACTCCATATAGGTGAACATCTACTGCTAGCTACTTACGATAGCCTACATGAGGTTTTTGTTTTCAGTCATTAAGTTCTAACTCAAGTTTCATTGGAGGACTATATGTTCACTTGGGAATTTCCCATTACGCAGTTACACAGCTGGTGCTCAATCTGTGATTCTGTAACTGGGATGTACTCCGAATTCGACATGTCGCTAACTAAGTTGAGGTGGACTTGAACATTCGAGTTCCGGCGATTATGAACAAATGAAGCTCATTATAGGTAGGATTAAAGTTCTGCCTTTACTTTGTCAATAAGGGCTACCAGAATTTCATGTAAAACACAAGTCCGTCAACATGGGTCTTCTTAGAGCCCAAAGAATCGTCTATTGATTAGGCCCCTCAACATTTTTTTCTCATCAAAGCCCATTTACTGATTCAGCTTTGAGATAGTGTGATAAACTGCTTAAAATCTGTCAGATATTGTAAATTTCCGTGTAACCCAGAATATGAGTTATTTTGAGTTCATATTTTCATGTTGGTAGAATACAACATTATATACACCTAGGGTTTTTTCCATATTTTTTTACGCTTTAAAATATGATTTCAAATTTTCAAAAAGAAAGGGTTCAGGCCTCGATTTTCACTTTCCGGTGATGCTTGTTGCTATTCTGGAAAAAAAATTGATGCTTGTTGCTTGCATTTTTAGGCGTCTCTGTACAGATAAAGCAAATATCATTATATCATAACGGTGTGCAATAAATACATTGAATTATCAACCTGTCGAGGTAAAACATATTCGGGTAAAGTTGCCATAATTCACTTCAAATATTCCAACAGCAGTACGTCGCCATGGTAAGCTCGCGTAGGGAGCTCCGCCGCCGGCGCTCGATCTCCTAGCTCCGTCCACCTCCTCAAGTGCCGAGTGCAGATCCGGGACCTCCTCCGCGCCCTCTCTCCGTCCATCCGGAAGTCCAGCGCCGCCGTCGTCGGGGTCGCAGTTTCTGGCGTCGTCCCCGTCCGCCGCCGACCTTGAGCTCAGCTCGCTCGCGTTCGGCCCCCCACCAGCTGCTCTCATCCCCTGCCTCGCGGCAGGTATGTAGGCGTGGGAGATGTGCTCGGCCCCGTCGTCCTGCCGCCCGTCGCCAAGTGTCCTTGCCGGCAGGCTGCGGCCGCCCTCGGCAGTCCCGTCCGCTGTGCTGGCTGCTGGCGGCGCGCTGAGGCCGCGTGCGCGACCGCAACCACGACCTCGACCGCCCCAGCGCCGACACCCGCTGACGTGCTCGCTGCGGCCGTCCTGGCCCACCGCAGATCGGACCCTTCTGTTGGTGGGCGGATGCGTCGTCAACGTCGCTTCCTCAAGCTTGCTTCGGCGGTCTCCATCGCTCCTCCGCCTGCACACCCTCCCGCCGGGCAGGTGTGTGTCCCTGGGTCGGATGGGGAGCATGGGTCTAACCTTGCCGTGATCGTTGAGGGCCTCGGGTCCTTGTCGCTGCCGCCGGCCACCTCGGGCGGCTCGGTCCCTGCCGAGGTTCCGTTTCCTGCTGATGCAGCGCAGCTGGTTCCGAGCCTGCTTTGTGATGCTTCCTTGAGCTCCGTCGAGGATGAAGACGATGAAGAGTTGGCTCTGCAGACGCCAATGGCCTCCACCAAAGGCGTGGATTCTGGCTCGGTTGATGTGCAGCATGTTGCGGAGGCGCCAGCGGAGCCCTGCGGGGGCCTCTCTGCTGCTGCTACCACTCTCGGAGATGAAGAAGGCTGGGTGCAGATGGGACGGGGCGGCTGTCCTGGCCGTGCGACATGTCTTCGCTTCGGGAGGACAGTCTCCAGCGCAGCCTCGCCTTCAAGCGTTGGGCTCGAGGGA
Source organism: Poa pratensis (assembly GCA_947311845.1). Lineage (NCBI taxonomy): Eukaryota > Viridiplantae > Streptophyta > Magnoliopsida > Poales > Poaceae > Poa > Poa pratensis. Next base: position 135,984,787 of record CAMZMU010000085.1, read on the forward strand.
GGTGTTTTCGGTGCCTCGAGCGGGGTCACCGGGTCAGCACATGTCGAGGGCCCTTCAGATGCATCCGATGTCGTCGTCCTGGTCATCGAGAGCGTTTCTGCCGTGCGCGCTCCCGCTGCTCGTTCTTGCTCTCCGGATGCTCGGGCTCATCCTCCGGACGCTCGTGCTCCTTGCCAGCGGAGCCGCTTGCCGTCCGCTCAGCCTTGTCGTCTCTCGTCGCCTCAGAGTTTGGCCGAGGTTGTGTGCCACTCTTCGTTGGAGTCCAAGTTTGCCCTGCTGCGCATGGAGGTCCTTCAGAAGGTTGAGCTGCTTCACTCTGAGGTCCGCGACGCTCTTGCCAAGTTTCAGGTTGCGTCGGTTGTGCCTCTGCCACCTGAGGTACAGTTCGGTTCTGTTGATGAGGGGCCTGAATGCTGCTTTGGAGAATTTTCTCCCTGTGCTCAGGATGCGATGTCGTCTGTCCTTAGGACTGCTGTCCTCACCGAGGTTGTGGCTCCAGTTGTGGAGATCTTGCCTGAGCTGCAGGATCCTTGTGGGGAATCGTCTATGGTGCTTCCAAGTGAGCTGGGCTCATTGGAGCCTTTGGCGGTGGACATGGTGCCATCCCCACCTCCGTCTGAGTCCTACGAGTGGCCCTCCTCTGTGGATAGCGGAGGTCTGGCTGGTTCTGTCACTTTCTCATCCTTGAGTGACCAGATTGTTGATGAGATCACTATGTTGGCGCCTAACTCTGAGTCCCTGTTTGGCAAAGAGATTTGCGATTTGCTTGTCGATTTGGAGGCGGCTTGCCCCGGATATGGTAAGGATATTGCTTCCATTTTGGCCGGGACAGCTGTGGACGGTGTATTCATGAAGGTGGAGAAGTCTCTTAGAAGGAGGACAAGGAAGAAGCTTCCCTTCGCACGGAGATCTTCCGTTTTTTCTTGATTGTTGAGTCCATTTGAGTTTGTTGTGTTTTCGGTTCGTGGTGGTGATAGGTTGGGCGAGTAGCTGTTTGCTTGTGGTGGTTGCTCGCTTTAGATGGTGCTCTTTTGATGTGGGCTCCTCTTGGTGGTGTTTGTCGTTGGTGTTCGTCGTACGGTTTTCATCCGGTTTCTTCCGTAAATAAACCGGACACCATCTTCTTAATTAATATATAAGACAAAGCTTTTGCCTTCGTTTAAAATTCACTTCAAATAAAGGGAAGGAAAAGTTTGTACGAAAGAAGCAATTCAAAAGCTGCCCAGGCAAAGAAGAAAGTTTGCACGCTCAGAAAAGTAAGGTATTTTGGGGACTCAAAATCAGATCCCAGCCATATGTCTGTAGAAAATACCAGGCGTAGATGCCGAACCGAATGCACGCAGTAAAATTCCTTTGAAGTAAAGCACCATGTGTTTTCCAAAGAAAGATAGCACAAAAGGTTACGGAGACAAAACAAAGGTGTCCTACGGCTTGTATTCTAGCTACACGACTGGAACCTATCGCTATTTTTTCGCGAGTGGGCCAATGGCGTAGCATATTCTGCGTCATGATTACCAAGATCGATGCATTTCAGATTGTTTCGCGCATATCTTCACTTATTTTCTAATCGGATCTGTGGATTTTAACAGAAACTTCGGTGACAAAAATAATCAGAAAAATACATAAAAATATTTATTACGAGATAACAACAGATTTATAGGGGTTGAGACAGCGGCACAGCGCAGTTATTGGTTTTACTTTTTTTTTTAGAGAGAGTTACCCGGGTAAAGCTTCTGTTTGACATGGCTACGATTTTCGGCCCATGTTGGGAAAGAGAGAAAGGTAGGCTGCACGCACTTGCATGCGCGAGAAAAGGCCCGTCCCGCAATGATGGGTTTTCATTTTGGCATATATTCCCATATTCCCTCTCGGAGTCTCGGACAAAAGGCGTCGGGCTCCGAACACTCACTCCGTCAGGCATCAGCTCACCTCAGCGAAAAAAAAGACAGTTAGCGCCTTTAACCCCAGCCTTTGGTAAAATCTTAAACTAATCTGCCATGGCTGCTTTGGCAAAAGATGGAGGAATACGATGAGCTCCTAATAACAAACTTGACCTTTTGTCTTTTGTTTGGGCGGGAGAATCCGATGATGCTTCGTGTAAGTTTTCTTCTTTTCGAAACCGATGCTTCGTGTAAGATTGATTCCCATGTGACATCCACACGTAGATAGGGCTAGCATTGCAGATTGCAGGCCATCTCCACAGTTCTTCTACTCAAGTGTAGTTAGTGGACTCTGGACTTTGGACATTGTAGTATGATATATACTTCCCTCGTCCCAAAATAAGTGTCTTAAATTTGTACAAAAGTGGATGTATCTATACATGTTTCATGTCTAGATATATCTATTTTTTGACAAATCTAAGACAGTTATTTTTGAACGGAGGGAGTAGTATATACATAATGCATTACTTCATCCAGTGCACATAAATTTGGTAGAAATCTTGGTAATGTGGTATATAGTCATATACTTAGATTCTCCGTTCTTGCATCATGAGTCGCTGACACTTTGTAGCCTCGTCAAGTTCAGCTAGACACACAAGAGTAACCAGTACTACCACTCTACCAGAGTGACACTGGTTCACTGACCAGGAGCAATCAGTCGTTGGTGTCAGCGTTGAAGAGAACGTTCTATGCAGTAGCTCGTCCCGGCCGGCCTCCTCCGGCGCCCTACCCTACCTTTTTTTTCTGAGCAGCACGGCCGGCTGGTCCGGCACCGGCAGCGCCACCACGCTGGCCTTCCCGGTTCCCGAGACGCCCGCCATCATCCTTCTCCCTAAAGATGACAAAGGAACAAAAGAACGTGTAGAAAAGAGGGGTTGCACCTTACCCGGCCTCCCTCCCTCTGATCCTCATGCTTTCTAAAGCTCTTTTGCCTGGTCCTTTCTCCGCCCAGCAGACGGGCCACGGCCCAAATATTCTCGAAACAGATTTTCGTCCCGCTTTATAAATAAAGCAACATGTCAAGCAAGTCCATACAAAGACACACGCACCCGAGAAAAGCTAGAAGGGTTTGCTGGGGCAACAACACAAGTAAGCCCAACCACAAGAAAACAAGAGCTAGAAGTGCAAAGGGGTAGGGCAAGGTGGGAAGAACAAAAAACGCGGCCTTCCGGCGCTAGCTGCTAGATGAAGAGGAGAGGCGACGAAACTAACGTACCGTTGCTTATGGCCCGGAAAATATTCTTCTATTCTTATCGCATCGCCCTGTTCTTTGTTAGAGACCACTGAAACTAACGTACCGTTGCTTATGGCCCGGAAAAGATACATGTAAGTAAGTAGTTCTGTAAAAAAATGAAAAAAGTGATGCACATATTTTTCAAATTCATGACTAGATTGAGTGGTTTGGATGACACCAACGTGTGTACGCCGCTCCTAGGTGCGGGCCGGCTCGAGCAAACCCTAGCGCCACCCCAGCCCCTCCCCTCCAACTCCTTCTTGTCCCCCTCGTTGTGGCTGGTGACCATCGCGTTGTGTCGGCAACGTCGGCCCTCTTCTCATTAAAATAAGTCTACATGATGTTGATGATTAATTTTCATAAAGTAACTCCCATTTTAACATTAGTAAAGTGACTCAAGAAAGCACCAATGGGCATAATAGTTTGGTAAATACCTTTATTTTCACTTGGCTAATCACACGTTCACGCCCCGTCCATCTAACCATACACAATGTTCCCGCTATTAACTTCTCTATCAACATAAACTAGCTAGGTCTAGCATGAAGAATGGAGAGACATTATGTATTTGTAACATTAAAGCATATGATAGTTCATCGAATTCGACATTAGACCCACCATCAAAACTACGCAAGGATGACCATAATCATGTAGGGAAACTCAATTAATCTAGACATGTTAGCACAAAGAGAGAGATTGCTTCATCGTTACTAATACAAACTCATAAGGGATGGACTACTATACTCATCATAGATGTAGCAGAACGATGATGGATTCGAAGGACAATGTTAAAATTCTCCCGAGAAGGTCTCCGGAGATTGGATGCCTGTTCCGTATGGTTAACTTCGCAGTTGATTGCCCTTTGCGGCGGTATCAATAAATCGCCAAATAAATAGATGAAACTCTTTAGGCTTGGGCAGAGCATTCGAGAGAGGCGTTGGAGAGGTGACGCCCATGGGTCCCGTTTGTATGGATGGGGCTCGTGGGCCTAGCCGCCCAGGCACGCCCCCACGCGCATCAGCACTATGGCCTCTCCCCAAAGAACCCTTCAGCGAGGCTTTGTGATTCTTCTTGAAACTCTTGGGTATACTTTAGTTTGGTTTATTTTTTGTTTGTTAAAATACTTGATTTGACATAAATAGAGGTGGAAATCCTTCTTCTGACATTTATTAATAGGTTAGTCCTAAAATAACTAACAAAAATAGGTAAATAGCAGGAATATATGTAACTAAACTTTACAAAGGAATGAACACCTTTACGACACATCATTAACCTCTTAGAAAGATATATGTTTCTTGATAGTGTAATCAAAAAACCTTACTGACAAATCATATGGTATTTAACCAAACTAAAGACTATTGCATGTATATCAACATTTATAGACATGCGATATGGTATTTTGGAGTTTGGGTTCTGGACTTATTCGATGGCTATGCCTAGTGATTATTAGTATGACTCTTTTGTTTGTGCCTTACTCCATATCTTATCTTAGGGCAACTTGGCTAGGATCTCTCTTTAGGTAAGATCTCTAAGATTTATTAAAAAAATACATAACTTGTTAAATAATTAAAAACATTGATTGCACATTTCCATATTATATATACAACCCAAAAGATTATCGTTTCCAATTCAGTGGAACCAAAAAAATACAAATTTATTCGTGAATAGTGTGAAGTACTATTCACAATCAAATCTACTCCCTCCGTTCCATAATGTAAGATGTTTTAGGTGTTACATATGCATGTCTAGATTCATACTAAAAAGAATGGACACATGCACTTAAACGTGTCTAGATACATGTGTGTGCATGTGCATGTGGAAAAAGACGAAAACATCTTATATTGTGGAACGGAGGGAGTATGTTTTTTGTGTGTCTGGTCAAATTTTGAGTTGAAATTTTTGGAATTTTATATATAGCATGTAGATACATTTGCACACAAAATCAAAAAAAAATTCTCTAAACGTGATTTCTGTAGGTTGATCCTACGATCCAACCTAAAGCGGAGATACTATTCGAGTCTCCCACATCTTACCTTATTACTTAGTTCTATGTTAGATATCACTCCCAGAACTAGGAATTGCTGCTAAAGGCCTGAATAAGAAGATTACATCAATATATGAAAAGTACTTTTACTGGAACGACCCCCGAAGTTCTACAAAAATAGGAACAACCTCAATCCAAAACAATGGATCCATCAACTCTAAACCATTTAACTTGAAAACTAGTACGTTTTTAGATAGTGATTTTGTATCTCCCAGGGTAAAGAAACACCTTTTTGGGCGAAGTAAAGTAACTACATGTATATTGTCCCTTTTTCACAATCAAAATGCTTTATGAAAAGATTCGCGTATAACATATTTGAACATGATTATGCTTATACAAGATTAGGAGTACAATTTTGGTGACAAAGTTTTAACATTGACCCTGTTGTGATTGTCAAATGTTTGTATCTATATTCTATCGACCTTTTGGTGCATGCATACGTGCTGTCATTCAGACTAAAAAACTTTTTTTGTAACAGTGCACACCTTCTTTGATCTTTTCCATCCTCCCCTCCTCCGAGTCTGATCCTCTCTTTATATCTGACACTCCCTTCACCTTGGTTTCATACAACGGCAAGACAAGCGAAACCCCAGGTTTACACTACACTGTTATCCCAAAACCCAAGGTAGCAACAAGCAACTGAGCAAAGAAGGAGCAGAGCAGAGCAAGAGCAAAGCTGAGAAAGCTCCCAGCTTCAGAGTCACAGCAATGGAGTTCTTGTCGCAGATGTGGTCGCTCCTCGGCCTCCTCACCATCCTGCAGAACGTCCTACCCACGCAGCTCCTCACCCTACTCCATTCCCTCTGGCAGTCGCTCCAGGACTCGCTTACTCCCTATTCTTACTTCGACGTGCCGGAGTTCCTTGGCTCCGCTGCCGTCGAGCCCAACGCGCTCTACCGCCACGTTCAACTCTACCTTCACCGCTCCCTGCTCCTGTCCTCTCCATCGCCTCCCCGTCTCACGCTGTCTCTGCCGCGCTCCGTAGTCGGCCACGGCGCCACGGCCGCCGCGCCGCCGTCCGTGTCGCTCTCCCCGAACCACTCGGTGCCCGACGCATTCAACGGCCACCGCGCCGTGTGGACGCACCACGCCGACACGCTCCAAGACTCGCTCGAGGAGCGGCGCTCCTTCTCGCTGCGTCTCCCCAAGAGGCACGCCGCGGCGGTGCTCCCGTCGTACCTGGCGCACCTCGCGGCCACGGCGGACAACCTGGAGCGCTCGTCGCGGGCGCGGAGGCTGCACACCAACGCCGCGTCCCCGCGCGGCTCGGCGTCGTGGTCGTCAGTGCCGTTCTGCCACCCGTCCACGTTCGAGACGCTCGCGCTGGACCCGGACCTCAAGGCGCGCCTCTTGGCCGACCTCACGGCGTTCGCCGACGGCAGGGAGTTTTACCACCGGACTGGACGTCCCTGGAAGCGCGGGTACCTCCTCCACGGTCCGCCTGGCTCTGGCAAGTCTTCACTCATCGCCGCCATGGCGAACCACCTACGGTACGACGTGTTCGACCTCGAGCTCACCCGCGTCACCACCAACGCCGATCTCCGCGCGCTCCTCATCCAGACGACTAACCGCTCGCTCATTGTCATCGAGGACATCGACTGCTCCCTCCACCTCACCGGCGACCGCGGCCTCGCCTCCATGAGACGGCACAAGAGACGCCGCGCCGCCATGGCCGCCTCCGACGACGACTCATCCGATTCGGACGACGGCTGCGGCATCATCGGCGCCGACAGCCACCGCGGGAAGGTGACGCTCTCCGGTCTCCTCAACTTCACGGACGGCCTGTGGTCGTGCTGCGGAGAGGAGCGCATCATCGTGTTCACGACGAACCACGTGGACGGCATCGATCCGGCGCTGCTGCGGCCGGGGAGGATGGACGTGCACGTGCGCCTGGGCCCGTGCGGCGCGCACGCCATGCGGGAGCTGGTGGAGCGGTACGTCGGCGTCGGCGACAGTGAGATGCTCGACGCGGCGGAGGGCTGCATAAGGGACGGCGCGGAGATGACGCCCGCCGAGGTGGGAGAAGTGCTGCTGAGGAACAGAGACGAGCCCGAGGCGGCCGTGACAGAGCTGGCATCGGAGCTGAAGGCGAGAGTGGCCGCGGCCGACGAGCTCCAGTGGGAGGATTCGGCGGCGGAGCTCTCCGACGAGTCGCCGACGAAGAAAGGTAGGAAAGGTTTCGCCGGGTGGGAGGGCAAGGTTAGGATCTTGGGGAGGCTTCGGAGCCTCACCAAGTCGGAGTCCGGCCGGCGAGGCGTGTAGCTTGACTTGCATTCTAGGACAGGTCTCTTTGTCAGATGATTAGTTTAAAATCGAGCGCATCTTCACAAGTTTAATGTATGGGTTTGATGTTTCCTTGTAAGCCATAGCCATGATCGTGTTGTGTTGGTATTGCTGCTTGAGTGACGGCATCTCCGATCATGGCCGAATAATATTCGAACCTGGCACATACGGTACCGGACATAAGAACTGACCTCCATTCGCAAGTCTACTTGAACCTCTCTTACGTTCCTTCTCGCCTATATATCTTTGCTTACGTCCGTCGCCGGTTGCGAATTCCGCCGCTGTTTCGATCAATGGCCACCAGCACCGCAGCAGCTGGCGCCGGTTGCACCATGACCGACGACGAGCACGCGGCCGAGGCGTGCCCAGGACCGCACTCCAGTGGGGTTCGTTACTTCCAGAACTTCAGAATTCTTAGGATTTTCGTCCAACTATCATTGGCAATACCGGTGCTCTTCAGAAACCTGTGGTTTCGGTTGGGAGCACGGCTGAAGCCGATGCTCCCCTCTGCCGGCGCCGCTGGCACGACGGCCATGACGCCCTCGCGGATCGCCGCTGTCATCGGCGCGATCGATGAGCACACCATCGCCGGAACAATGAGCGGTGAGCATGTCGCTGCATTCTGCGGCATGATCAATGCTCACTGCCACGACGACGGCACAGAAACATTTCATGACAGCGTCGGCAGCATCCGCGGCTACAAGCTGATGCGCAGGCTCGGGAAGGGCAGCTGCGGCCGCGTCGTCATGGCGCAGCGCCGTAGCACCGGGCAGATCGTCGCTGTCAAGACCATCCACGGGCGCCGCCGCAGCGGGAGGCGCCCTGACATCGGCGAGCTGCTGAAGGAGGCCTGCTTCCTAGCGGCGTGCCGCGGGTACCCCTGCCTCGTCGGCCTCCACGGCATCGTGCGAGACCCACGCTCCAAGGAGTACTGTCTCGTCATGGACTACGTCGGGCCAAGCCTGAACGACGCTCTGAACAGGCAGGTGGAAAAGCATGGCCGCGGGTTCCCGGAGGCTGAAGTGCGCCGAGTCATGCGGCAGCTGCTGACAGGAGCCGCGGCGATGCATGACCGCGGCATCATTCACAGGGACATCAAGCCCACAAACGTACTCGTCAGCCGCAATCACAAGGTCGTGAAGCTCTGCGACTATGGGTGCGCAATGCCCATTGCCAAGGCGGAGCCCCCCTATGGGCAGGCTGAGACGATCCCGTACATGGCGCCCGAGATGCTGCTGGAGAAGCCGGACTACGATGAGCGCGTCGACTTGTGGTCGTTGGGTTGTGTCATGGCAGAACTGCTCTCTGGGGAGGCGCCGTTTGATTCTGTTAAGACAACTGACGCTCTCCGGAAGATATTTGACGTGCTCGGTGTACCGGGCAAGAAAACATGGCAGGGCTTCAAATCCACGCTCCTAGCAGAGGAGGTGCAGCAATGGCGAGCACGGCAACAAAAAGCGCAGAGCAAAGACCGGCTGCGAGCGCTGTTCCCGGATGAGCTGCTGTCTTCGGAAGGATTCTATGTCCTGAAGGGCCTCCTTACTTGCAACCCCACCAAGAGACTGACGGTGGCCGCGGCGCTCCGGTGTCCCTGGTTCAAAGTCGACGCTCCTGAAAACTGATGATGCTCCTGGTTTCACGTCCGGTGGCACGGAGTTGGCCAGACACACAGGATTGTCACTAGTTGGGTTCTGATCAGTACTTGGGCAAATGTTTTTCAGGCAGGTGGTCCTGTCATTAGTTCGGTTGCCCATTGGTGCGTCAAGCATTGCTCAGGAAAAGGCATTGCCCAAGCACAATGTCTTGTGAATGGCTGATCAGTGTGCATATAGTACATATTCTGCAATTGTGGCCAGGTAGCAATCAGTCTGCACACAAGAAAAAACATAACTGTGAAAACCTGGTGAAGGACAAACAGAAATGCATCCCCTGATTCCACTGGAGCTAATTGTACAATGTCTAGGCTATTGCTTCAACAGATGTGCGTCAAAACAACCAAACACTATTTTGCAATGATGGAACAACCAAGACAGTCTCACCAATCAGTTCACATCTGCAAAATGTTATGTGTGGTTCTATGCTCCAACTTAGGAATTCTGACAGCTTTGTTAGTGATGACTTATTTGTGGTTCTATAATCCAACATTGGAATTCTAGAGCCTTAGTTGGTGTAGAAATATTACCCTTATTAGGAAGAAACCAGATCTGTCACATGACTCATTGCAGACGGACTAACTGCCGATCTGTAATCTGCTCTATTAATATCAATCCTAATAAAATTTCAGGTTGCCACAGTTGTCAGTTGTCCACTACCATACAGAGTCGTCGAGAGAAATAGCATTGTTGTGGAAAAGCTCAAATAAGAAACGTGGGTAGATTATCATGCTGCTTCAGCTCACAATTAATAACGACACATATGAATTCTTAGCTGTTTCTACAAGTGAAATTCTTGATTTCCCGTCCACCCTCTCAAACTACTATTGAACAACTGCAGTATGAACTCAATTAGTACAGTATTATACAGTTTTCTGTCATATTTGAGCAAGAGAGGAAATGACACAAAACCACCACATTTGCGCGTGAGTTGTCACAAAACCACCATCTTTGGATTTTTTGACACATAAATGTCACTATTGGGGCCATGCTGTGACGCGGAGCACTGATGTCTGGTGGTTAGCTGTCTAACCATGTTTGTGGCAGGTGGGACCCACCAGTCAGGTCTACAATAAAAAAAAAAAAACATGTCAACACTATCTTATCTTGTTGCCATTTCTTTCCTTTTTTTCCCCTTCCATCCCGTAGGCCAGCCGTGCGCCGGCCATCCTGACCTCCAGCGCCCCCGTGCTCCGGCCATTCGCGAGCTCCCGCGCCACCTCCCAAGCCGGCAAGCTCCTGGTCACCAGCGCCCCTCCTCTCCGCAGGCCCGAATCCGGCGGCCGATGCGATGCCGGCGCTGGGTGTCAAGCAGAGCCTGCCGCACCGGCCGCTGCGACAGTCTGGGGGCGAGGAGGCGGCGGGGCCCTGGACCAGGTGCTCGGCGTGCTCCGCCGCGACGGAGAGTTCCTCCAGACCGCTGCGTTGGAGGACGGCGCGGGAGATTGGGCGGCGGAGCCCCGGCCGCCGGCGCGCATGGGTGAGGACCAGCGGCACGCTAGCCGGAGCGCATGGGTGAGGACCAGCGGCAGACGGCCATGGCGCGGGCGCGGGTGAGTTCTGGTGGGTGCTCACCGGTTGTCCCGCAAGCTCGCCGCAAGGTCGTGGCGCGCCGTGACGCGCTGAGCCGGAGCAAGCAGACCCTGCTCATGTTCGCCGCCATGCACGACAGCCGCGGCGCTCGCCGCCGGTACAAGAAGATGGCGGGCGGAGGTGCGCCAGGACGCGCTGGCAGGCCCGCTCGCGTCGTGCACGGGCGCGACGTGCACCTTCCTGACGCCGCGCGCGCGCGTCCATATCGGCCTCTGTTACTGCAAGGGCGGCCACCGGAAGTGGTCCCGCGTGGCCCGAGACCGGCAGAGCGCGTGCCTCTGGTGCTCACCCCGCGGTGGCGTGGGGACTGGGAGCATGCGTGCAGGACTCCAGTGAGGACGAGCTGGTTCATGCAATGGCTACGCTGCACACGGAGTGTTTGATAAAATGCTCACTAGAGAGGAATAGTAAGAATAGTAAGAAGAGAACCACGTGCGTTGAGCGGGTGCTCCTCTTTTTCTTTTCTCTTCTGTTTCTGCCACGTAGACCTGTCAGGTGGGTCCAAGCTATCAGAAAACGGGTTAAGCATGCTAAACGGTTGAATCAGTGCTCTGTGTCACAGCATAGCCCCAATAGTGACATTTATGTGTCAAAAAAGTCAAAGATAGTGGTTTTGTGACAACTCGCGCGCAAATGTGGTGGTTTTGCGTCATTTCCTCTTGAGCAAAATGATCTATACATATGAAGCAACAAATTATAGGGATTGCATTTATGCTAGTATCAAACTATCAATACAAAGTACAAAACTGACAAATTTTCTCTAAACCATTGACAGTATCACTATGGAATGAATGGCCATATGATGATTTCCACCCACCTTCTATGGTTTAATCTCTCCTTTTTGAGCACGGGGTAGATTAACATAAGAACACCATGCAATGCATCATCACTAATTCCTGAAAGGGTTTCAACTTTCAGCTTCAACCAGCTATAAATTTCACATCTTCCATTATGCATTACCCACTTTACCAATTGGAATATTTCCTTCAGTATAATGTAACACTGTTAACAATTGACATCACTAGAATCAAGAACAGAGAGACATCTAGGGGTCAAAGAGTAGATGAAACAGAGATTTACCTACATATGAACTTCTAACTTCGAACAACTGAGAATACTACAGATAGAAACTAATTATTTCTTTGACAATGCAAACAGCGAAGGACAGATTAAGTACCGCTAGGCTGCATAACAATTGCTTCCACAACCAGGTGCAAATGTGCAATACTCATCATGGAGTATTCAGAGAACATAATATGGCACTGTAGAATTTGCTTACCTTAGAGCATCTCCAACCATGGTTGCCAAACCCTCCCCAAACGTCCGGGCGGACAGCTCGGACGCGGTTTGGGCTGAAATGTGCCACCCAAGGGCGGCCCCCGAAGCCTCCTCAAACGTCCGGTCGGTCCGGCTCCCCCCAAAGCCAGCTCATATGTGGGGAGGGTTTGGGGCCGCCCGGACGCGTCCGCCACGTCGGATCTGTCAAGGCGGCTCCACCAAATTTGAACCCAAATTTCGGCGCCGACCACTTTCACTTATCCCCTTCTCCACCTCCAATTCCCGCCGGTAATTTTCATTCCTCCCGCCGCGTCCGTCCACCTGCAAATCCGGATGGAGGCGGAAGGAACCATCGATTCGGTCGAGCATGGCGCATCCTCCCAGTCCGTCGAGCAAGCGGCGGACTCGGCGCTGAAGCCGGAGACCGTTGCGCGGCGGGCGCGGCGCCGCAAGCAGCGCCTACGAGAGCAGGAGAAGAAGGAGCAAGCGGCGCTGGAGGAGCTGGAGGAGGCGAATAGGATTGCCAATGCGGAGACACAGGACGAGCCCGCGCTGACCACTCCCGTGCCCGTGGTCCGGCGCCCGACGCAGGCGCCGGTTTCGGCTGTGGGCATGGCGGCGAGAAGGTCGACATCCTCAACGACGAACCGGGAGGAGACGTGCCTCATCGCGGATGAGTACCCGTCGCAGGTTCCGCCGACGCAGGACGAGGAGGCGGTGGGGGAGTCTCCGCCGCTCCAGCGGACGCGAGCTTCTTCCGGCGTCACCGCCACCGACCTCGTCCAGAACCTGTTCGACGGAAGTCAAATTGACTTTGCGGTATGAATCTCTATCCGAATTACATAGTTCCCAGTCAATTTTAGGTCCGTAGTGTAATTCTTAGCATGCTTAGGATGATAAGCATGAATGTATGATGGAATTGATCCGAAATGGGGTCGATCCGCCATCACAGGATCCGTCGGCACCCACATTTCCTCCCTTTTACACAATGGGTGAGGACGAGCCGACGGAGATTGCGACGGCGGAGGTTGCGTTTTGCTTTGCCGAGCTTGGTTAGCCACAAGCATGGATGCTATATGTGGAACCGAGCAAAAGGGCACAAGGTTGTGGGAGAATATACATGCCCACTTCCATCATCAAAAGGAATACGTGCAACCCCACCCAATTGTGTCCGATCGCAATGCCGGCTCTCTCCAACATAGGTGGGCTTCGATCCAAGAAAGTGTCAACAAATATTGCGGTTTTCATGCACAAGTGTTGAACCGAAATCAAAGTGGTGTCAACGTGACTTCCCATGTAAGCTATTGCTTCTACTTGGTTCATTGTCATCTCTTCATTTCATCACATTTCATTGATGTCATTGCTCTACTTTTGTGCTTGCTAGGCAAGTTTGGCCGCCACTTTGTACCATCAAACGGAGAAGAAACCCTTCACCCTCGCACATTGTTGGCTAGAGTTGACCGGGAAGCCCAAGTGATGAATCATGTTCTTCCATCCCAATTGGACTTGATGAAGAAGATGGGCCGTCCGAAACCGTAAGTGGCCGGAAGAGGATGATGATGGGGAGGAGGTGGGAGAAGGATCGAGCGGCTCGAGACGGCGCCGCCACGAAGATGTCCACCACATGGAAGGACATCTTCTCAAAGAAGGATGAATCCATGCAAAAGTTGGAGAAAGAAAGAGAGGACAAGAAGGCCGAGAGGTATGACGCCTTCTTGGCTTTGCAAAGGGAAAGAATGGAGTTTGATCGCCTCCGACTCAAGGAGAGGATGGACATTGAGAGGGCGAGGTTGGAATTGGTGAAGGAGGAGGCTTGGATGAAGCTCCAATTGGAGCAAAAGAAGATGGCGGATGCTGATAACCCCCAAGAGCAAGGGATCACTGTAGCACCTCTCAATGTGGAAGTAAGGTATCGATCCGCAGGAGCAAGAAGGAAAAGTTATCTATTCCCTACAACTAAAGTGTCACAAGTTTTAGTTGATTATGCACTAAACAAGTTTAGAGAACAAGATGGTTGGTTTGATGGATGTAAAAGTGTCCCAATCCTCTTCTTTGCAAGAGGACAAGACAAAGGTAGTAGCAAGTGAAAGCTCTCAAAGAGAGAAAGCCCAATCCTCTATGTAGCAAGAGGACAAGCTCAAGTGTGTGTTTCTTATAGGAACAATGGACATGGTTCATGGGTTCACTTAATCCTCTCTCTCTCATCTACGGTGATCATCATGTTATAGATAAAGTACACACAATTGTCATGTTTTAATGGTAGCTTTTTATGACGGCTATATGTCCTAAAACACATAGTTGAAAGAAATACTCATTTGTGTTGCTAGGTCACCCCTCGTAAGGCTAGCGTGGTTTCTCTCACTCCCACATCATACTCTTTCTTTTTACCCCCAGATAAAGGATGTTGGGCGGTACTGTGTCACTCAATACCTATGCCGTGTCACATCGGCCATCCCGTACCCACATACATCATACTTCAAAGTATGACAAATCACAAAAGCTCCAACACAACGGTAAATGCATAACAAATCATCTCACACCACAATATTCACCACAAAGGTATTACATAGATGACCGTAATCATGTTCAGCAGCTCATACGGTACTAATTAGTGAAGCTCAAGAGAGAGGAGAGATACAAAAGTTACCACCACAAACCCTAGTCCAGGGGGTGGACTACTCCCCCTTCATCATGGTGATGATGGTGGAAAGTTCTTGCTGTAGATGTTGATGATGAACACGCCGGAGGGGGGTGGAGCCCTCCGGAGGCGATTCCGGCGGCGTTTCCCCCCTCCGATCTTCTCCGGCGGCAGCCTTCTGACTCTCTGTTTCGTGGTTTGTGTTTCTCCGCCTCCTTTCGCGAAACGCCAGGGGACCTTTTTTATAGGCGTTTTTAGGTCAAGACTAGTCGGTGGAGAAAGATCGACGGCCACGGAGCTCCGAGGGGAAACGAGCTGGGCCCACGCGGCCAGGCATTTTAGGCCGCGTGGGACCCTCCCATTTCCAGCCTGTTGGGCTTCTGGTCTTCAATTTAAGCCCATTGCGTTCGTCTCGAAAATTCTGAACCGTGCTCTTTGGCCTTGCCCTTTTTGGAGTCCCGAAGCTCCCGGAAAGTCTGAAACACTAAAAAAGACGTTTTCTGGAAAAACAGGGTTAATTCCAAATAAATGGGAAAACTATGAAGTATTCCCAAAATCATTATAAAACATTGATATAACCCTTATATGATGCAAATATGATTGGAATATAAGCAATTAAAGTGCAAAGTTCATGTATGCATTTTACATGCATCAACATCCCCAAGCTTAATCCATGCTCGTCCTCGAGTATGAAGTGATAAAACTAACATGGACTTTGCAATTTAATACTAACAATGATATCAAAGATGATTACAATTGCTACATAAGTCAAATGATTCATTCTTCAAAGGAGTAGCAATATGCAAATAGTTTATGAAGTGATATCAAGTATTCAAGACAAGGATGTTCATTGATAGTTCACAAAGTGTAACATAGAAGCAAGTAATATGGACTCATTTTGCATACATGTGGTCATAGAGTGATGATGAAAATCTGAATATGATAGGTGGACACTTTGGAAAGATGAATAGTGAGTAGAGGTAAAGCATGCATAAGTTTCATCTAACTCCAAACTCTCTACTTAAGTTAATGATTGCAATGTGGTAATACTTGGTGTCAAGCTCTCATTCCCCTATCATAGCATCTTGAATGATTAAGTTTAATGTGAGAGCAAATATGAGTAGTGTGCTTGACAAAGTAAAGGTTGATGTCTCATGCCCCTTGAATACAAGTACCTACACCATGATTACTCAACTTAGGAAACAAAGCAAGTTCAAGTTATATATCATTGTAAGTAATAATAGTATCATCAAGAGCGTCAACTGGGGTACCTCTTGTCCCAGGATATGGAACAAGCCCATATCAAAATGACAAGACAAACAAACAAGATGAACAACCTCAACACCCTTTTTATTTACCATTGGAATAGCTTTTTATTGTAAGGTGTATCAGAATTCACCATAGCATGTAAGTAAATTTCCACCATGAATGATGCATGGCTTAGATTAGCGGCCCAGGCGTCTCTCTAACCATTTATACAAACTCATTTAAACTCTTCATTTCCACCTCATTTCACCATGATAGGCATCCATAAACAAAAGTACATGATATCAACTAAATGAGATGAAGGAGCATGTTGAAAGCTTTGCATGTGACAGCACATATGGGCTAACTCCAACCTCGAACATTTATCAAGCCACTAGCATCATAATCTTAATCACAATGGGTCATGTTTTATTTATTGCAATGATAGTAAAATGTGCATCAAGTTCGTGAGAGCTATATTTCCCATTGCAATCAATAACATAATCATTTTCATTCAGAGGTATAGATAACACAAAATCATGATGAACATACTCGGAATAGCATAGCTAGTAGGTAGATATGGTGGACTCACTGGAATAACTTTGGTTGAAGGTGTTGGAAACAAGTTTTGACTTGTTGGAATTTTGGGCTAGCAAAAGGGAGAAAGTTGACCATCTAGATGCATGCATGAGTGTCCATAGAACTAACTAATCCATGTTAAACCAAGTAAAATAACAATCAGCACCAAAACATGAATAAGTGATAGCTCTACAAAAAGAATTTGCAAACTATTACTCATAAACAAGCTCATGAATCATGCAACTATATGTATCATTAAAAATCAAGTCAAACATCCCTTTTCCCAATCTTATAAAAGCATCCAACATATTTCAACCCATATTTCCAGTAGCTCTCTCATATATAATGATAGTGTGGTGGTCTCTCAAACAAAAACAAACAAAAACGACGCTCCAAGTTTATGCGATAAAGTGTTTCGATCGAAAAACAGAAGTTGGACGTGTGCAAACCGAGAGTGTGTAGGTCCAGCGGGGTTGTCTTCACATCCCCAAGCTTATGGTCTTCACCATCCTTGGATAGCTCTTGGTGCATCTCCTCCAATCCCTGTGAAAAAACTTCAAAACACCGTTTCTCCCATCTCTTTTCTGTGGGGTGCATTAATAGTGATAAACAAATAGGTTCTTGCTGCATATAATCCTTGAACAAAAATTCATATGAATGTCCAGAAAGTGTATAATGTTGTATGCCTACTCATAAACTCAATTGGATCAAAAAGATTCAACTTAAAAGCTCAAAGCATGCATCAAACAAAATGGGACAGAATCTGTCCAGAAAAACAGCAGCAGCAAAACGTATTTTTCTACCCTACCAAACTTTCTCGAAAAATTCCGAAAAAATTCATGCATACAGAGGATGAAAAGTTGCAACTACAGTTCAAATATGAGCTCATTCGGAGTTACAGAATAAGAATTAAAAATCATACCGTGCACTGACTCGTGCAGGAATAAAATCTCCGAACGCTATAAGCAACTTTTTCAAACCAAAAAGGGTAAAACTTGGCACTTTATTGAAAACTCCAGAACCTAAACTATAAACAAAGTCTCTTGTACAGCAAGAGGACACAAAGAAAATCACACAAAAAATAACCGGGTTGCCTCCCGCAAAGCGCTTTCTTTATAGCCATATAGCTAGGCTTGATAGTTTTAATGATGCTCCCATAGGAATAAGAGTTGAATATAAAAGAGCATCAAGAAGCAAATATCAAACACATTTAAGTCTAACCCACTTCCTATGCATTGGGATCTTGTAAGAAAATAAATCAATAAAGCACAAAGTGACTAGCATAGGAAGGCAAAGCAAGTGCAACTTCAAAATTTTCAACAAAAAGAGAGAGACTTAATATTTTTGAGTATATGAAATCATGTCTCCCTCTCTCATAAAAACTTTCAGTAGCATCATTGATAAACCACAATATAGCTATCACATGACATTCTTATCATGATCCATATGCATAAAAGTATCATTACTCTCCACATAAGCATAAACAGTTTCATTAGGAATAGTGGGAGTAAAACATTCATAATAATCATTGTAATCATCATATATAGGAGGCATATCATAATCACAATAAACTTTATACTCAATAGTGGGTGGACTGAAAATATCATATTCATCATCATAAATGGGAGACATAGTATCATTAAACAAGTTAAAGAACCTCCCCAAGCTTAGATGATTGCAAGATATAAAAGGAACCTCCCCAAGCTTAGTCTAGTGCACACAAGAATAGAAACTTAAGCGCTACGCTCCCCGGCAACGGCGCCAGAAAAGTACTTGATAACCCCCAAGAGCAAGGGATCACTGTAGCACCTCTCAATGTGGAAGTAAGGTATCGATCCGCAGGAGCAAGAAGGAAAAGTTATCTATTCCCTACAACTAAAGTGTCACAAGTTTTAGTTGATTATGCACTAAACAAGTTTAGAGAACAAGATGGTTGGTTTGATGGATGTAAAAGTGTCCCAATCCTCTTCTTTGCAAGAGGACAAGACAAAGGTAGTAGCAAGTGAAAGCTCTCAAAGAGAGAAAGCCCAATCCTCTATGTAGCAAGAGGACAAGCTCAAGTGTGTGTTTCTTATAGGAACAATGGACATGGTTCATGGGTTCACTTAATCCTCTCTCTCTCATCTACGGTGATCATCATGTTATAGATAAAGTACACACAATTGTCATGTTTTAATGGTAGCTTTTTATGACGGCTATATGTCCTAAAACACATAGTTGAAAGAAATACTCATTTGTGTTGCTAGGTCACCCCTCGTAAGGCTAGCGTGGTTTCTCTCACTCCCACATCATACTCTTTCTTTTTACCCCCAGATAAAGGATGTTGGGCGGTACTGTGTCACTCAATACCTATGCCGTGTCACATCGGCCATCCCGTACCCACATACATCATACTTCAAAGTATGACAAATCACAAAAGCTCCAACACAACGGTAAATGCATAACAAATCATCTCACACCACAATATTCACCACAAAGGTATTACATAGATGACCGTAATCATGTTCAGCAGCTCATACGGTACTAATTAGTGAAGCTCAAGAGAGAGGAGAGATACAAAAGTTACCACCACAAACCCTAGTCCAGGGGGTGGACTACTCCCCCTTCATCATGGTGATGATGGTGGAGAAGTTCTTGCTGTAGATGTTGATGATGAACACGCCGGAGGGGGGTGGAGCCCTCCGGAGGCGATTCCGGCGGCGTTTCCCCCCTCCGATCTTCTCCGGCGGCAGCCTTCTGACTCTCTGTTTCGTGGTTCTGTGTTTCTCCCCGCCTCCTTTCGCGAAACGCCAGGGGACCTTTTTTATAGGCGTTTTTAGGTCAAGACTGTCGGTGGAGCAAAGATCGACGGCCACGGAGCTCCGAGGTGGAAACGAGCTGGGCCCACGCGGCCAGGCATTTTAGGCCGTGTGGGACCCTCCCATTTCCAGCCTGTTGGGCTTCTGGTCTTCAATTTAAGCCCATTGCGTTCGTCTCGAAAATTCTGAACCGTGCTCTTTGGCCTTGCCCTTTTTGGAGTCCCGAAGCTCCCGGAAAGTCTGAAACACTAAAAAAGACGTTTTCTGGAAAAACAGGGTTAATTCCAAATAAATGGGAAAACTATGAAGTATTCCCAAAATCATTATAAAACATTGATATAACCCTTATATGATGCAAATATGATTGGAATATGAGTAAATAAAGTGCAAAGTTCATGTATGCATTTTACATGCATCAGATGCCTATGCGATGGAACAAGAGAAAGTCAATGTTGCAAGAATTACCGAGGAACAAAGGATCATGTTCCAAGACGCTTCTCTCTTGGATGAGCCTAGCGCAAAGTGGATCCTCATGATGAAGAAGAAGATCTCCGACCGTGACCTCGGCCTAGATGGCTCCGGTGGAACCGCCCATGAAGAAGAAGAGAACACTTCTCATTCTTTATCGGACAACTTGTTAAACTTGTTAATTTCATTTGATTTTGAACCACTATGTTTTGTAATGCGGATCCGGTATGTATCGGATCGACGTTGCATGGTTTGCATGAGTTTGGGGACAACATTTTAGGGGATGTGGTTGTAGGAGCCCAACTATGGGGGCTGTCCGGTCGGTGTCCGCGGACGCGTCCGGACGCGTCCGCGGACACTTTGGGGGCCGGATTTGGGGCTCTGCTTGGAGATGCTCTTAGAGGGGAGCATCCACATCATGGCCCGTTTGTCTCCATTGGCTCTTATATCTGCAGTATGTCTATTAAAATTAATAATTTTGCAGTATGAAAACACTCCGAAATAAATCTTGAAAAAAGAACACCCATAAATAGACAAGTAAATCAATCTGGTAAGCTGATGGTATCTCCATTTTTTACCACATTTGAGCTGAAATATCATCCTGTATTTATATCTGAATGAGAACACACAACATTGCAAAGAAAAACATGTGTCTCATAAACAACTAGCAGAAGGCTAACATCATACTAGCACAATGAGGCACACTGCCGCTTTCAGTAGAACTTTATAGAACAGGATTCAGGTATCAATCTATTCAATGGTACACAAGTCTGAACAATTATTTATCTATCCGCATCAACGGGCTTCGACATCATCACCTTGTGCTTGTACATCCGCCACCAGTTCTCCGTCACCTCGTCGACGGTCCGGTAGGTCCAGATGTGCGGCCTGGCCTTCTCCCGCGCGACGAGGATCTCCTCCACCTCCGCCTTCCGCTTCGTCTTGAGCGAGAGGCAGTCGACGAGATCCCCCCACTTGCCGAAGCAGTTGTCGAAGTCACCGTGGCGGTAGTACCTCTGCATCTGGTGGAACGGCGAGTAGCAGAACCACAGCACGTCGAAGCACTTTATGCAATCTAGCCGCCGCCGCGGCGAGCCGCCGGCCCCGGAGCTGGTCGTCTGGGGCTTCTCTACGTGCTTCGTACTGATAACTCCGCCGCCGGCGCTGGCTGTCTCAGGCTTCTCTACGGGCTCCATTCTTGTAACCCCGCCGCCGCCGCCGGCAGCGCTAGTCGTCTCGGGCTTATCCTCGGGATCCATACCTGTGAACACCAACCACGAACGGGATTTACATGTGAAATTTATACTTCGCTAGAACCACGAGAAAACAGCAAAGGAAAACCGAATCGGAAGAAAAAGAATCAAGTCTTCGCAGTTCTCACTTCCGGCGCCGCTGCTGGTTCGTTTGCTGCGTCGGCTTGGGCCTTGGCCCTTGGGGCGCAAGAGGATGAACTACTGGACTGAACAAGCTTTACTTTGGATGAGATATCAGAGGGTAGGACTACGAAAAGGGTTCCTTCGGAAAGGTCACCTGCGGCTGTTGCGTGCGTGACACGTGCTGAACAGCTGACGGTAGCGGAATCCAATTTGTTCACGTCGTTCTGGCGCAGGAAGCGCGGACCTGGTCGCGAGCGAGGCTCCCGCGCGGGACGGCCGGTGGCTCCAGATCGAAGCCTCCCGCGGATGTACGCCGGCTCCAGCAGGAAGCTCCTCGCACGTACAAGGCGCCGCTCTGGCGCGTACGTGCTGCGTCCACGGACGAAGCCCCCTGTGATGGTTCCTGCAAAACTCAGTACGAGTCAGATTTGTTTTGGATAGACCACGTGAACAAATGGATTAGGTAGGTCAAGTGCGCGTACGTTGGCTCAGGAGCTGCTGTACATTGGAGACCCGCGTCCGTTGCTGTATATCATCGGCCACTGCTGTACATTGGAACTCATGTGAAAGTACAAAAATAAAAAATTACAGAGTACAAAATCGAACATCCCTGTAGAGTTTCTAAAAAAATGAGATGTACACAATACGCATGACCAAAGTACAAGAGTGTTAAACCACGGTGTACGAATTAAAAAAAATGATGTACATGGTTACTAGATGTACACGCTACTAGATGTACAACTATGTTGCTACTAGTTGTACAGACACAAGTTGTAGAACTATACAGTCACAGGTTGTACAACTACACAGACACAGGTTGTACAATAACAGGTTGTACAACTACATAATACATGTTGTATAACTAGCAGACACAGTTTGTACAGACACGAGTTGTACAACTACATAGAACAGGTTGTACAACTATACATAACCGGAAGTACAGAAAAAAGTTCGTCGAAACCTATCAATATGGGATCTAGTTTTGAAGATCTTGACGCCAGGAGCTCAAAAATGAAAACGGTTCGTAATTTGGATAAACGGTTCTCGAGATATTTCATTTCAAAAATTCGGTTTGGAAAAATGAAAGGGAAAAAGCTGCCATTCCACCTCACTATCTCTTCTCTCTCATCATACAAAAGTATAAAGAACAGAAAGTACAAAGTACAGAGAAGTTGGAGTACAAACTACACAGAACAGGTTGTACAACTATACATAACCGGAAGTACAAAAAAAAGTTCGTCGAAACCTATCAACATGGGATCTAGTTTTGAAGATCTCGACGCAAGGAGCTCAAAAGTGAAAACTGTTCGTAATTTGAATAAACGGTTCTCAAGATATTTCGTTTTGAAGTTTCAGATTTGAAAAATAAAAGGCAAAAACTGCTCTCCCACCTCCGATGTCCTTTCTCTCTCCTGCTCCCCACTTTTAATCTGGTTGTGACACTTGCCGAACATGCATGCAACTGTTGGTACCGCATGAAGGAAAAGACGACACTTGTCACCACGAGATGGTCCGCTGAGTTCCCTTCGCACAGGGAACCATTTTTCTAGTGATTTCTCGGAGATCTATTGATTGGTTGCGAAGGGTTGAGTAAAGGCCCAACTAATAGTAACTTGCTTCAGGAAAGCCCACGAGCTCCTTTTCGCTAATTTTTTTTAATAATACATTTATTTAATTAAATTTGAAAATATAACGGAAAACTACGAAATTACAGGAATAATACGGCCTCGGCTAGATTTGGGCCGACAAGATCTCGTCGGCCAGAGTTGGGCCGAAAAGCGCTCGTCGGCTTAACTCCAGCCGACTGCTTTGCATGGCGGGCCACGCCTGCGGCCGACAGGCCTTTCGGCGTGACGTGGCCTCCCGTCGGCCCAAGCCTGGCCGACCGGCCCCTCATCGGCCAAAGCCTGGCCGACAGGGTGCTGAAGAAGGCTCGACCGAGCCTTCTTCTTCCTCGCGTTCTTCTTCTTCCTTTCTTCCTTTCTTTCTCACAGCAGCTCCCTGCTGCCCGATCTGTCAATCCAACCAACAATTCTTCCTGCATGTAGTGTTAGAGAGTTTAGACAGCTCAGATATACATTGGGTTAGAATTTTGTGCAATTTCGTGTTGTTTGGTTAGAGCAATGGTGTAGTTTAGGTGGAGGTGGTGTAGGGTGGTGGTGGTGCAGCGTGGTGATGGAGTGTGGTGGTGGTGGTGCAGCGTGGTGGTGGTGCAGCGGCGGTGGTGACGGTGGTTGTCCATTGAATCGGCACGCTTCAAGGGTATGCATTTTTTTGACTAATTAGGATTTACTGTTAATTATGTACGCATTAGTGTTAAGGTGGTAGTGTGATATTGATATTGCTAGGTATTTATTGCGCTACTAATATTAAGTACATAGATGTTGCCGGTTATAACAGTAAATTGGTGTCACATTAGTGCGCATCCTTCAATTAGTGTGGATCAATGTTTTTAAATTAGAGTATGTTTTTATCTGTCATAAGTGTGGATCAGTGTTTTAAATTTAGAGTTTGATTTCATCTGTAAGTAGTCTGTAATTTAGACTTTTAATTTAGCTGCGCGAAGATATGGAACAAGTATATTTGATCAGTCCGGATGTGGATGAGAACCATCGCGCAAAGATATTACAGGAGCGTAGCCTCGAGCCTCTAATAACTCGAGGACCGAGTGAATATTGGCAGATACACCCTGCTTGGGAGGAGAGGTACATGCCTAATTGATTTTTACGTGTCATATATTATCTGCATTAATTTTCTTGTTCGCTACATATATATGATTACGAATTTATATTTGTTTGCAGGTTGAAGTGGGCTGGGCTTTTACCTTTCGCGCGTCTAGTAGAGGCCACTGCGGACTCTTCATGCATGGTGATAGACAACTGTCTTCTCACATGCTTAGTGGACAGATGGAGGCCCGAGACCCACACGTTTCACTTTCGATGGGGTGAGATGGCTCCTACTCTCGAGGATGTATCTTTCTTGCTTGGGCTGCCGTTGGCGGGTCAGCCCATAGGGCCGTTGCAGGCCCCAGAAAATTGGGAGCACGAGATGTCACTTCGCTTTCAGGGTATAAACCCTAATGCTGGAGTGTTTAGGTCAGAGAATCACGGACCTAAGCTTGGATGGTTACTGGATTTTCAGGTACGCACTGTTTTATTTACATGCGCCAAAAAGCATTTCCATCCAACCAAAATGAGGGATCTCTTTGTTCACAAACTGTCCATCGGCAGGCCTGTGCTGGACATTCACAAAATCAGGGGAAAAAAGTTAGTACGATAACACTAGATTCTAACATAATATAAATTCGGTACTCAGTTACCTTCACGTGAAATGCATAGGCCTCCGGCGAAAAATGGATTATCTTTGACTTCGGTGTCATAGGCATGTCCCTAAGCCCCGCCTCAATAGCTTTTAGCTCATTAATTCTCTGCCACTTACACCGCCACCCATCAATTTCATCCCTAATTTTTTCAGGGGTCATCTGGATTTTGGTTTTTTTGGGCTATAATTTCTCCCACCTCACGAATGTTGCCCCACTCACTAACTAGCTCCCTATGACAGCTCTTGGGCCTACCCTCCCTAATACTACCTTCAGTCCATATTGCGGCGTGATACAAAACACACCACGACCTATGCTCCGAACTAGGACCCGAACTACCAGACATCGTTCCTATCCGACTGAGGAAATAACCACGCACCACACCCCTCCTCCATCACCAAATCTATTGGGGTATATATATAGGCTCACCCAGGAGAAGAAGAGCGGGAGAAAAATGGCGGGAGAAAAAAGGCGGGAGGTATATGGCGGGAAAAAAAAGGCGCGAGAACTATGGCGGGAGAATTAGGGCGGGAGAAATATGGCGGGACAAGAAGGGCGGAAAAAATACCGGGAGCGACAAACGGGAGGGAGAGAAGAAGGCGGGAAAAATAAGGTGCGAACGGGCGTCGCCGGGAAGGGCTGGCGCGAAAAATGCGGGCTGACATGCACTGGTCGGCTGGGCCAGAGCCGACGGGACCTAGTCGGCCCAGCCATGGCCGACAGGGTCTAATCGGCTTAGCCCTGGCCGATTAGGTCCTCTGACACGCGCGGCGTCGGCCGACTACCTAATCGGCCCAGCCCAGGCCGACAGGCCCTTATCGGCCCAGTCCTGGCCGAAGGTGTATTATTTTTGGAATTTCGTGGTTTTCCGTAATATTTTTCGAATTTCATTAAAAAAATGTATTATTAAAAAAAAATTAGCCTCCTTTTCCAGGTTCCTAGAGAGCCGTTCCCTTACATAAATTAAACGAAAATTTTGGCAAAATTACACATCATGAGTTACATTTTGACACAAATGGCACATTTTATATTATTGACAGGTTAATGGCACATCGATATCTCATTTAGTCAAATTCCTGAAAAGGAACAAAGAGCTCGTTTGGTACCCATCATTTCATTATTTGTTAGAATTTCAAATGAAATGACATGTCCAATTCGGTGCCGACCAAACAGGTTGAGCATGGAATCATAAATGAATTCCATAATTCCGACTTAAAATGATGGGTACCAAACGACCTCAAAAAGTAAATAGCCCCACAAAAGTGCAACAAACAAAACAGTGTTACTCGGTCCAATTCCTCAAAAAAGAACCCCTCGTACTAGGTGTTTCCATGTATGGATCCCGAGGAGAAAACAAATTTTATAGAGTGAATAACAAACTCTTGTTTTGTTCTTTTTACTCAAGGGAATGAAAAACATTTTCAAAAAAACAACTTTCAACTAAAAGCAAAACCCTATGAGTTGCAAATAACTTCTAGATGATGAAAAATTTCAAATCAACAAGATGTGACTTCAATTCACAATAACACAATTATAATTTTTCAAAATATAAAGCCTTTTAAGATTGAATTAAAATATAGGAAAGTTTGTATACAAGTTTTTTGTATAAAACCGAATATAGGTAATTACCTTTCCTACACCACTAAAGCCCCAATATAAATAACATGTTGATGCTTCGTTCTTAGCCGTATGAAGAATGGTAAGAGGCATGGCTAATTTGTTCATGAAGTTTTTTCTGATCTTGCACCATCCATAATTATCGAGTTGTGATTATAATCGAAACCCGCATCCCCTTCTAGATAAGGACTCGTGTGAGGAGCCATTCAGTGTTGCACCACATACAAGACACGTCTAGAGTGACGACACTTGAACATGAGGCAGACCGATGTCTTTGATTTCCTACAACACATAACAAGTCATGGCTGGCCAGGACAAGCTCGCACCGCCAGACGGTCCATTTCCATAACTTTTTTTTGCAGGACGGGTTGTGCTAAGAAATTGCTTTTCGTGGGCCCCAAGGGTTGCAAACTAAAA
Source organism: Poa pratensis (assembly GCA_947311845.1). Lineage (NCBI taxonomy): Eukaryota > Viridiplantae > Streptophyta > Magnoliopsida > Poales > Poaceae > Poa > Poa pratensis. The sequence continues at coordinate 136,011,265 of CAMZMU010000085.1, forward strand.
GGGGAAGTTCGGAAGTAGAGCACGTTGATTTTCTCTTTATAGGACAACCTGATGGAGTCGACCCGCACTAGAGTATAAACGCCAAGTAATCGAGTTTTTTTTGGACCATAAGACCGTGAGGGAAGCCCCCACGGTATAATTTTATTAAATGTAAACTTAGTATATAATTACAAAGATAGGTTGAGAGGATCAACCCATCTTGAGCAAGGAAAAGATACAAAACTAAGTAAACTAAATGGTAGCAGTCCAGGTGTGTAGAGCTTTTTTTTAGCCGGTTTGAGACGGTAACAGATCAAGTTGATATATTTGATGAAGAGAGTTGTCCACTTTCTGAAGGATGGTCTTTCTTGCTTAAAAATATAGTCATTTCTGCACTTCCAGATATTCCAAGTTGCTGCCACTGCCACCTCAAGAAAACATGGTCCAATGTGATTGATTTTTGTGTCCATAATTGAATCCAATAAGGATGTTCTCTCACTCTAGTTTGTCTTTAAGAAAGACCAACAATTTTGAGCAAAAGGACACTCGAATAATAGATGATCTCTGGTTTTCAGATCATGTAAGTTAGAAAGAGAGCAATCAGGAGTAGTGTCTAGATGCCAATGTTTTCTAATCATCATATCCCTGGTATTGAGCCTGTCATGTAAGTAATCGAGTTTTCGATGGCAGGGCCACGATGCACAAGATTAACGTGCTCACGGAGATGAAAAGTTCCACAATTTGATTGATAATCACATACGGGGATAGATCAATGTCTCATATACATGCTGAAATAGAGATTATAATGTTATCTAGCTGAGTTTTGTTCATTTGGTCAAGTGCATACCTATGTTTGTGATCCGCCTCACGCATAGCCATTTCCAAACTCGGACCCACTCGCAGTGACACACATCATAAGACCTTCTACACCCTTTTTCAAAACGGTTTTGCTAATTCTCATTCGATTGAGAACTAGCTTAGTTCCCAATCGATTCATCCACCGTCAAAAAACGCGTCGCGGTTCGTGAAAACGCTAGGTCATCTTCTTCCTCGCAACGGTGGCGGCGGCAAGCTGCGGCGGAGGCGGCAGAGGCGAGGAGCAACTTAACTGGGGGGTGCAGGGGTGCGGGGTCGCCGGAGTCGGAGGTGGGCTTAGAGGGATGGTCAGGGCGGCGGCAGACCGACGAAGGAGGAGCTCAGAGCAAGGCGGGCAGCGAGGCATCACGGCAGCACGCCGACCACGGGCGGGGAGGACGGCGATTAGGCCGGCGGTGGCTGCGAAGGGAGGCGCGCTCGCCGAAGACGGAGAAGCACGCCGGAGACGAAGAAAAACGGCATGACGTCACCGGACTGAGAACTTCTCAGAGCGCTAGGCTAGGCGGACCATTTTCAAAAAGATTCATCGCCGCGCCTAAAATATTGAAACTCCCCCGCAATGCATATCCACCCCTCAAAAATACATACAAAACAAAGCAAAGAGAGAGAAACCACCCCCGCAAAATCCCCAAACCCCCCACCCAACTCAGCCGCTCTCGGCTCGAACCCTAGCACCCACTTCCCCCCAACAATGGAGGACCACCAAACCCAGGATCTCGTCAAGGAGCTCGTCCTCCGCCTCGTCTCCGCCGAATCCAGCGGCGGGGGACGCGATGCGGGCGGCGCGCTGCGGTTCGCGCACCGGCTGCTCTCCAGCCGCCTCGCCCCGGCCGTCCTCCCCGACGAGCACGCGCTCGCCGAGTCCATCAAGCGCCGCCTCGCCGCGTCCGGCCGCCCCGACGACGCCCTCGCCTTCGCCGACCTCCACTCCAAGCTCTCCGTCCGATCCCGCCCCGCCTCCCTCTGGCCGCTCCTCTACCTGCTCGACTCGCTCTCCTCTCACCGCCGCGGGGCCGCCGCCTCCTCCTGCCTCCCTAACCTCCCCACGGCCGCGCCGCCGCGCGGCCCGCCCACGGCTGGAGGGAAGCAAGCCTCGAGGGTGCCCGGTGCGCCGCCCGGCGGCGTGGTGCTGGTCTCTAAAGATCCAGACAACATCCGCGAGATCGCGCTGCGGGAGTACACTGAACTGGTGCTCGACGAGACGGAGGTGTCAGAGGCTGCGCTGGTGCGCGACGTGCTGTACGCCTGCCAGGGCATCGACGGCCGGTATGTTCGATATGACAAGGGCAGCGACACCTATGACCTTCCTGACGCCGTCCGCGTGCCGCGCTCCACCCGCACCCTGGTACGCAAGCTGTGTGAGGTCGGGTGGCTGTTCCGCAAGGTGCGAGGTTTCATTTCCGACAATGTCAGCCGTTTGCCCTCTGATGGTGCCACCGAGGTCGGCACTGTGGCTCAGGCCTTCTGCTCGGCTCTACAGGAGGAACTATCTGATTACTATAAGCTACTTGCTGTTCTAGAGTCATACTCGTTGAATCCAATTCCAACACCTGGATCTGATTCGGGCGTCTCAGGCAATTACCTCTCACTGCGGCGTCTTGTTGTGTGGCTTGCTGAGCCTGCAGTGAGGATGCGCTTAATGGCTGTCTTGGTGGATGGATGCCGTGGTTTGAGAGGCGGCGGAATGGCTGGTGCGATCCATGGGCATGCACAGCATGGGGACCCCATGTTTCAAGATTTTATGGGCCGCTTGCTGCGGAGGGTGTGCTCTCCACTGTTTGAAATGGTCCGGAGCTGGGTGCTTGAAGGGGAACTGGAGGACGTATTCAACGAGTTCTTCATCGTTGGGCAACCAGTCAAGGCTGAATCTTTGTGGCGCGAAGGCTACCTTATTCAGTCTGACATGCTACCAGCTTTCATTTCTCCAGTGCTAGCACAAAGGATTCTTAGAACAGGAAAGTCAATCAACTTTCTTAGAGTTTGCTGTGATGATAATGGTTGGGCTGAGGCCGCCACCGAGGCTGCAGCCTATGTTGGCACCACAACAAGTCGAGGCGGGCTTGGTTATGGGCAGATTGATGCTTTGGAGGCGTTGGTGGTAGAAGCAGCCAAGAGGATTGATCAACGTTTGATGGATGTGATCCATAAGCGATATCGGTTTAAAGAGCATTGTCTCGCTATCAAGAGATATTTGCTTCTTGGGCAGGGTGATTTTGTTCAGTATCTGATGGATGTTGTTGGTCCTGAGTTGTCAGAACCAGCCAATAGAATTAGCCCCTTCCACCTTGCTGGCTTGCTGGAGACTGCAATCCGTGCATCTGACGCACAATATGATGATCGTGACATCTTGGACCGGATAAAAGTAAAGATGATGGATCATGGAGATGGTGATCGTGGCTGGGACGTCTTCTCCTTGGAGTATGATGCTAGGGTCCCTCTGGATACAGTGTTCACAGCTTCAGTCATGAAGATGTACCTCAAGATATTCAACTTCCTATGGAAGCTTAAGCGTGTTGACCATTCCTTGACTGGAGTCTGGAAGACAATGAAGCCTAATTGCATCGTTTCTTCTCCATTTTACAAGGAAGGAACAAGCATCAGGGCCCAGTTTGTTTCAGTTCTTCGGAAATGCCAAGTTCTGTTTAATGAAATGAACCATTTTGTTACCAACTTCCAATACTACATTATGTTTGAGGTCCTGGAGATTTCCTGGGCTCGCTTCTCAGAAGAAATGGATGCAGCAAAAGATTTAGACGATCTTGTCATGGGACATGATAAGTATCTCAACGCAATTGTGGAGAAGTCTCTCCTTGGTGAGCGATCCCTGGGAATTTTGAGAAATCTTTTTGCACTGTTTGATATCATATTACAGTTCCGCAGCCATGCTGATAGGTGGTTTGAACGGATATATGAGTTGCAGCTAAGGTTAGATTATTGCAGAAATATCTAATGCCATGTTTTCCTCAAAATCTTTTCACATGTACTGTTTGATTTACTTTGAGTTTTCCTTCTTACTGCAGGGGAAAGGGTAAATCAAAAACAAAATCCAAGGAAACAGGTTCATGGCTAGATGGTGGTAGAAAAGCCATGATTCAACTTGCTGGGGAACTTTTTCGGAAAATGGGTGAAGATTTGGATAGCATCGCGAAAGACTATACAGCTTCTCTTGATTCATTTATCTCCCAGTTGCCTCTCCAGCAGCATGTTGATCTAAAATTCCTTCTCTTCCGTTTAGACTTCACAGAGTACTACAGCCGTGTGTCGTCCAACAAATGAGTGTGTGTTCCTAATGTGGAAGAAATAGGAATTAGATTTATCTTTTGGTTGGAATTTGTGAGGCATTCTTTTGTACACCTTAGCCCCTGGTTGGTATTTTGTTAATTGAAATTCATGGGCACACTCATCGTTGTGGCCTGCTGTTGAAGGTAATTTCTAACCAGGGGTAATACAAATATTCCCAAGTTATGCATGATTGCCAGTATGAGTTCATTTATGACCTTGTCACTGTTCTGGTGCAGATGTTATCCACCCATGCCATGAAGTTGGAACCTGCATCACAAGCAACATTAGTGTACAGAGTTGATGTAAGTTTACTTTGATTTGATTTTCGTTTTGGGTGTATTGGTATACATTTCATGTATCTGCTTTTGTGTTTTTTAGTTAGATTGCATGAAGGTTTACCCTTGCTAGTTTGTATGTTTTAGTTGGATCAAATGAGAATTTAATCCAGCAAGTTGCTGTTTGCTGGTTATCAAAATTGTTACCAAATTATGATAGGATTCCGGTGCTATTCATAAGGAGATTAGTTAAATGCCCGTGTGTTGCCACATAACCCATTAAATCGTGGCGCGAAAATGTTTTCTTTTCATCATGTACATCAAATATAAGAAAATACCATGTGGCCATTTATTAGTTCACCAAAATATTGTCTAAAGGAGGTTAAGCTTAGTGATATACTACAATAAACCATTCATCTAATAAAAAAAGGCTTATTTTAACATAATAAGAAGGCAAGTGCAACATAATAAAAATTGCGCCGTTCTATCCAGCAAACGAAACTATACAACTTACAAGTTCCTCTAAACAGAGGTGCTTTAACCTCAGACAGTATTTCTGGGAACAAGCAGGAGCATCAGCAGCTCCAGATAGCAGAACAGAGATAATAGTGTCGTCGTATATATACAAGAGAGCCAATGAGCCATTGTTTCCTACCTCCTAAAAAAATCAAAAAACAAAATGGAAAAGTTTCACCCTGTGCTTCACACCCTGAACCTATGCCCAGAACGAGAACCATTCTCCGGCACCCTTCTCACGCTCTACCCGCCATGCCTGGCCATTGCTGTAGTAGATCGTAGGTAGAAACCTAGGACATATAGCTACATGGACAAATTTGGAGACATAAAAGTTCTTTGGTAAACTAGGACATGTACAGCACGTTTTTTCAGATCCGTTCGCGTAATCCTTGAAAAGTTCAGGGTGATACTCCAGTATATCCCTAAACATATATTTTTAGGTATTCTTTGGTAAACTTCCTTTATTCAAACTCAAAAAAAAATTCGAAATTGGTTAACATGATGGTTCTCTCGCCACTTCCGCAAGACCCTTAAAATAGAGATAAATCATGATTATATAATTTTGTAAATTAAAAACAAAATACAATAAATTCGATGGATCGCTCTTAGTCTGACGGTGACAATCAGATGCGCACAACTCGCGCACACACCTGCTTAGACCCCAAGCCTCGAGCGCCACTGCTCGCTGTGTGTTCTGCCGGCCCTGCTCCAACGACTACTGCCGCTACGCGCGCACACCTGCTTAGACCCCATGCCTCGAGCGCCACTGCTCGCTGTGTGTTCCTCCGGCCCTGCTCGAACGACTACTCGTTGCCGTTGTGCCGAGGCCACACACAAGGCCATGCCGTAGTACAACCCTGCCTTACTCGCCATGTTTTTTCCCAATGCCATCCCCGTCTTCCACCCTACCTTCCCATCTACACGGTCACGACTGGACCACACCATCTCGTGCTGACACCCACCCACGATCATCATGTCCACTCAGATACCGATCATTACCAGCAAAATAGATCTTGTTTTTTTTTTAATGTAACTATAGAATTTGATACATCCACACAAGTTACAGTTTGTTGGGATGGGAATGATTAAAAAGCAATAAGATTTCCTCACAATTTCCATGAACTGAAGCCCATTTCTCAAGCTCACTATATCAGCACACCATTCTTGTTTTTACTTTAGCTGCTGGAGCTGCAGTATCAACATCCAACTCACTCCATCATCTTCCTAAAATGGTAAGACCATGTCAACGTCAAAAACATCTTGAGCAAGAGAATGCTCCTGTTTTTTTTTTTGATGTGTATAGAATTAAACCGAAACAAGTTTTAACGTCTTGGTGCCAAGCCCAAGACTCCTTCACCATGATCACGTTCTAGCATGATTTTTGAGTCGCTGACTAATCGCTGATTAGTCGCCGACTAATCGCCTAGTCGTTCTGGCGTGGATGAGCCGCCCTAGCGACTTGACCCACGGAGCAAGTCGCGCCACGTCACTGGCTCGACGGCGATTTCCTGCGACTATACAGCGACTTGATGCCTCAGGATTTCAGCGACTTGATGAAAGGGAGAGAAAGGGCAGAGCTCAGAGGAGAGGCTCGAGCCGCCGCCGCTCCTCGCGGAGGCTGGGAGTGGTTGCTGGGCCTGGCCGGCGGTTGCTGGGACTGGTTGCTGGGAGAGGCTCGCGGAGGAAGGAGAGGGTCGCGGCGGTGCATGGCTGTGTTCAAGGGAGGAGGAATGGGATGGGAGAGAGAGGGCAGAGCAGGAGAGAAAGGGCAGAGCAGGGGATGGGATGGGAGAGAAAGGGCAGAGCAGGAGGAGAGCCTTCGTGAATCGTGAGTGCGGCTGGCGGCGCTAGGAGAGGATTCACGTAACTGCTAGGTTTAGCCAGAGGGTGAGGCCGATAGCAGTTAGCTGGGCCGTGTTGGGCCTGGTCGGTCTGGCTGGGATAGATTACTGGGCCGATTTTGCTCATCTGGCCTTATTGGGTTGCTCCCGTGCTTGTGCTGCTCTGCTCTGCTCTGTTTATTGCTTGTGTTCCTGTGCTGGGCGACTCGGGGCGACTAATCAAGCCTAGTCGCTGAGTCAAGTCAGCAAGTCACGAGTCTCAGCCTCGGCGACTCGACTCGACTCGGCGACTCAAAAATCATGCGTTCTAGGTTATCTGATATGTAGCTATGACTTCATGTACAATTCTACAAGCACAGATGACCAAAATCCCCTGTACATTTTAATTGTAGGTGTGTTGTCAATCTAACTATAGTAAATCTGGAACACATATTACCAATGCTAGCTACGGAATTATTCTATTTAAAGAAATGTAGTACTTCTCAGCTGAAAGTTATTTTATTTAGCTATGGGGGTAATAGACACAATACCACCTCTTGCTTACTGATAGTCTAAGTGTTCTACAATTTTTCTGTTGCTTTGGTATGAGATAGATTTTGCACTCGACGCAATTTGAGAAAACAGACGACATCTCAGTATTTTTAATATGCTTATCAGTAATTTTTATGTTGGCTACAACACGGCCGGGCCTTCTTTTCGGTTATATATGTTTCCTCCAGAACTTCATAATTTATTATTTAGGAAACACATGTCGGGGGACGTGTGACTAAAGGGGGGAGCGAATATAAGGGGAGCAATGGTTTGCTTATTACCAGTATTCATCCCTGTCCCTGCTCATATGGGTTCAGTAATGACAACAATGAGTGAATATAAGGGCTACATGTACACATAAGAAAGGTTCATCCTTCCTAATATTTCAAGACAATAACAGTCATTAGGTTCTAAAAAGGCAATAGCAATCAAATTCCAAGTCCCTTCAGAATTTATATTTTGCATGTGTAAATGTTTTCTCTGGAAATACCATGAAGCTGCTCTTACAGTCTGACCATTTCAAGATAAAATTGGACATGTTCACATTTCTAACGGGATGAGATCATAGATTGTGTTAGTTATAACTGATAATACCTCACATATTAAATAATTCTTCTTTCCCCAAGTCCTCCTATAAAAGGACAATTCAAATTAGTATGAAGATCCTCTCAAGTACTCTGTATGGGTTCGACACATCACACTCCAGCAGGGAACATACCTAGCCTCCTTGGTATCCATCTAGGCACAAGCTGCTGCCTGTAGTAGTCTACAATCACTTTACTGCCATCGATGATGGAATGTTGTTCATCCTGGAATAGTTTTCCTTTAGATTTCAGATATACCTAGAATGCAGCGGTAAACAACCAGGCAAAAGAACTTTAAAACAATATACAGTTGATACCTCATAGGCATGTCACATCTCTGTGTCCATTTCATACTCTACAAAGGCATAACCACGAGAAACACCAGGCCACCAGTAACTGCAAATGAATAGTATGATCATTATACACCAAAGTTGCAAAAGGTAAATATTGAGGCGTGTGATCAGTTGCCACCCAATAATGCATTCTATCTGTTGTACAATGTCAAGGATAAATAAAACAGCCGCACAACATTAGCTAGCTGATCTGAAAATTGGAAATTTCATGCTACATTTTGTAGATTATGACAGAACTCCCCATTCAATCTTAGGGGAAAGTAGCACACTGTTTTTTTACTCTCTTTTATCGATGCAACATAGAACACTCCAATTCGCATCGAGGTGAACTATACTGATATTATTTTCGCTACAGTAGCACCATACGATTCATGATGTACAGATGCCAATATCCCGCACCAGCGACATAATCTTCGGCCCTGTATCTCTGCCCATTGCCTGCTCGACACACCAGATTGACCAAATAGACAGTTCCGACCATCAGACAGGACGAGCAACAACATCCCAACACACATCTGTGGGAGGCTGGAGAGGACGAGGGAACGTACTTTGTCCTTTGAGAGGTCGGCGAGGTAGGCGAACATCCTCAGGGCGAACGCCCTCGTCCGTGATGTCACGGCCTTCCGGAGGATATGCTTGGGCTCCGCCGCCGCCTAACCATGGTGTCGTTGGCCCTGAACTCAGTGACGAGGTTGAGGACCATGGTGTCGGCGAAGACGTGGTGCTCGGCGGGAAGGACCCTGGACGGTGGGAGACGAAGGGAGGCCCATGCGTGCAGATATTGAGCAATGTCTGGCCCTTGGTTACCAACTTATCATGCTAGTATAAGTGAAATATCCGCAAACGATCATATTCATTATTGACTAGTTTATGACAACTTGAACAGGTGTTTCCATTCTAAATTTAACTGAAAACTTGAGGTGCAGAAGTTTAATATGACATCTGTACAGTGGAATTGCACGTCCAGTGATATTCCTCTGTTGATAGAGTAGGTCTACATTTCTATGCTGATATGAATTTGTTGACCTGCTCTATTTTTTTCTATATTTATGAGTTCTTCAGCAGTTTAAGATAATGTAGCCATTACTGTGGTAGCTAAAGTCTGCTAATGTTGGATGTTATGCTAAAGACTATGGATACGGTTGGTGTAACTTGTTTTCTAAATTGGCATGCCACTTGGAATGACACCCACTTTCAAAAGGCAGGCTACTTGGGTTTCTACTACAATTGTGCGTCTGTTTGATTTTTGTTTATGTAATACCATCTACAAATTTCTGTGCTATTTCCCGCAGTTTTTTTTACCTGGTAGCGCGGACAGTGATGTTCTTGTCCCGTTGCTGCTTTGGCACCATACCTTTCTCTGATGTTCTGCTCTAGCTTTTACCGTCAAATTTACATGTACCCTGGCTCTCTTGCCCTTTGGTAAACAGATCTGTAGCCCTGTTTCGCTTTCATCGATCCATTGTTGGACTGCTTCCCTGGAATGACATGGTTTATAAATCAAAGTGAATAAACTTGTATGGACGCTGAGTTCTGAATCATCAGAAATGATCAAGTCTGTTGTCCATTTCATTATAGATCAATAGGACATCAACTCTGTTAGCCATTTCTCTGTGATCTGTGTGGCACGACTACAAAAGCGATACTTCTGTGGTAGCCTTGCCATTGGTGTACGACTTGCACGTTGTGTTATACTACTAGTTCGCAAACAAATTTACGCTATTTCTCAGGGATAACTTGCACTGAGAACCACAGTTTTTCTTCTTGAAACGGAGGCAAAAGCTTAATTCAGTCTTTTGATTGGGAAGTGCATGGTGACATTTACGCACCTGTCTTGTAACAAAGGGCGTGCATCCATTGCCGCTATCCGCGTTTGTGAGTCAGTCAATCTTTTGAAAGCACCAAGCAAAGTAGCTCCATAGTGCTCTCAGCTTCCTTGAAAATTAAAAGTACAAGCTCAAAAAACTTGTTAAAAAAAAACTCGAAAGACAACACGTGAACTGGACTTATAGCGACATTTCCGCCTGCTTTGTTTCCTCCAAACTAGTACTCCCTCCGTATCAAAATATAATACTCTCTACCTACTTTCTGTACACATGTATCTCGACATGTTTTAGTGTAATACATGTGTGTAGAAAGTAGGTAGAAAGTCTTATATTTTGATACGGAGGGAGTATGAATATCCGGCAGATCAAAACGACCCTTAATATTCACGAACAGATCTATAGAAGGGTTTTGTGCGTGGTTCATTCGTGCATGAGCCGATGAACTTGCATCATTATTAGTTCTAGCGGTGCTTTGGACAGTTTGGGAAGTTCGGAAATGATCTAGAGTGCAGTTTTGCAAAATTACTTGGCTTTGGCTTGCAGCTTCTTTGGGGCCGACAGGGGGATTGTAAAGCAGCGTCGTCTTCTGTATCAGTGCGTCTAAAGATGTGACGGAACGACGACGGAGCCTTAAACTTTGCGACAGTGATCTGGGGTTTGTAGTTCGGCTTCATGGCCAGATTAGAAATTTTCAGATGGCTTGCAAGAACTGCGTGAACCATGATGGGGCTCCTCCGTTTCAGCGAGAAGCTGGTTCTGGTTGAACAATCACCAACAAACCGAGAAAAATATTAGAAGCCCGACCTTATCCCCTCCCTGCTACAGTAGAGAGAGGCGGAGAGGAGGCGACTCGTGTGTTCCAGCTTCTCACCGGTGAGTCCGCCGCTCCCCTCCGCCTCCGGTCGCCGGTTCGGCACCGCGAGGTGGGGGAGCTCTGGTTCTTGGCCGTGCGTGTAGATAGGTAGTAGATAGATTGTAGGTGTGAGTTCCTGCCGGCTGCGTTGAAGACGGAGGCGATGCTGTCGGTGAGTAGGGTCCTTCCCCTCCGCTCCCCGTTCCGGCCGTCGTGCCGGGGAGGTCGTGAAGGCTCTGGCTCGGGTGCTCTCTTCCTCTTTCGTGTCACCGGCCGACCGTGGTGGTGAGGGGAGAAGGAGGTGGTTGCGGGCGTCCCGTTTTTGGTGGTGGTGCTGTTGGCGGTTTTCTTCTTCGCAGGTTCTGCTCCGGCCGGCCGTGGTGGCGAGGGGAGCTTCTGTGCGAAGATGGGTGATGGTGGTGGTGGTTCTAGGCGTTCTGGTGGCGGCTGGAAGATGGGTGGAGGCGGGAAGACGGTGCTTTGGCCGAGCTCGTTCGTCGAGGATAGATTCCGTCGCTTGCGACGGATGGACTCTGCGGTCTTCTACATGGTGGTGGCACCTTCTTCCTGGCGGACGGCGGTACGGCGTCTCCGGCAACAGCTAGAAGCTTGGGGTGCGGTGGTGGTGGATCCGATTGCTCTTCTTCCTGTTGGTTTGGGGTGGTTTTTGCACTTTCCAGGGGTCCTTTTCTGTTTTTCTGTTTTCTTTGGACCTTTTTGTTAAGTGTACGAACTGTCTTAATATATGTCTCGGATCCTTTCCTCAAAAAAAAAAAAAAAAATGATCACCGAATTTGGCTGATCTGCTCTCAGCGGTCACCATCTTGGGAGCGTGAGCATCCACGTAATGTAGTCAGCAAAGTGACAACAGACGGATATAAATTAAACCATCCTACTATATATAAAAGTTGGAAGAAACAACTTCCGTTCCGCGCGTCCAAGTCGTCCTTCTTTCCCTGGCCGTTCGATCGTACCAATTGACGTCCCAGATCGCGCCAAAATTCGCGCAGCTACAGTATTACAGTATTACTGTAGCTCGCGGATTTCTACCAATCAGAGGTCGTGCACGCTTTTTGGCGCAGACGCTTTTACAAAAAAGAACCTACACCTTTCGGAAGCGAACCCGCGGTCCACGTTCTAACGTTGCAAAGGACCTATTCGCAAATCAACCAAAACATACGGACTTTTCTGTAAAAATATCCTCAGACTGCCCCCTTTCCCTTTCTTCCTCGCGTGCGACGCGGAGGTCGCCGACGACGCCGCCGCGCCCCGCCGCCCCTCCGCTCCTCCCCGTCCAAATCGCGGCCCACCACGGGATCCGCCGTCTCCGCCTCTCCCTCCTCCCCCATAGCCGCTTGCCAGGACGCCGCGGAGGCGCCGGAATCGACGCCGCCGGGCGCGCTGCCCTCCGCCGCGTCTGCGGCCCTCCGGCGACGCTCCGACGACCTATATCCAGCGGCGCCGCCGCTCCCGGCTGCCCTGCGCCAGCACGCGTCCACTGCGCTCACCAGAGCGTCTCAGAACGCGGCGCTGCGCCGCCGCCGTGGCTGTCGCCGTGGTCGTCGCCGTGGATGGCTCTGCCCCATGCTGACGTCACGCCGACGTCAGCGTAGGCCCCAGCTGTCAGTGTTTTCTTTTTTTCTTTCCAAATACATTTCTAAAAAAAAAACTATGACAAGTGGGACCTACCAAATTATTCAAATTTCAATCTATAGTTCAAAATAACAATTACAAAAAATACTAAAATTAAAAAAATTCATATCTACAAAACTACAATGTAAAATAATATAAAACAACATATTCAAATTTCATAATTTTTATAAATTATCACAAATTACCAAATTTTCCACACAAGAAACAAAAAAAAATCTATGACAAGTAGGGCCTACCAATTTATTCAAATTTCAATCTATAATTACAAATTAATATAAACAACATACTAAAATTTTCTAAATTTCGTAAATTACCACAAACTACTAAATTTTCCACACAAGAAACATTCTAAAATTCAAAAAAAAAAAAACAAAAATACCGTACCTTTCAATCTACAATTCAAACCAACAGTTGAAAAAGAAATATTAAAACTTAAAAAAATTATACCTTCCAAACTACAACTCAAAATAACAATAAAAAAAGTACTTTTAAATCTACAATTCAAAATAATATATTTCAGCAAAATATTTAACAATTTCAATTTGCTAAACATTTGACAGTACTCTACAATATGTTTTTTTTAAAAAATCTATGACAAGTAGAACCTATCAATTTATTCAAATTTCAATCTATAATTCAAAAAAACAAATATAAAAAATAATAAAATTCAAAAAATTCATAACTATAAAACTACAGTGTAAAATAAACTCACAAATTGCATTACCCTTAATTATGTAGTTGAAACAAGTGCTTATGATATACTTCAAATATATCCAAACATCCCAATTTTCTAAATATCTGAAAATAGTCAATATGACAAAATATTTCTTCTACGATAAAATATGGCATGATTCTCACAAAAAAAATGCAACACATTTCTAAAACTCAATTTGCTAAAAAAAAGAGAAAATCTAAAATATAAATACCTGACATATTATCTCACATATTGCATTCTCTCTAATTATGAAATTCAAATAAAAATTTATGCCACTTCACCACCCTAAATTGAAGAATATTTGAATAAAATCCAAATTAATTTCCTCTAAATATAAATTAACTTTAACAAACGATAATGTGATGTACATCCTCCAATATAAAATTCAATTTCAATTCAGTTACCATATTTGGAGCTAACATACCTTAAATCCCTCTTATTATGTAGTTACACTTACAACAACAAAAAATGATTACATAAGTACTTGAAGAGAATGCAAATTCATTTCCTCTAATTATAAATTGGAACTAAATTGAATTTAATAGATATTCATACAATGTATTTTCTCTGATTATTGAATTACATTTAAATATTTACAACAAACCACTAACATATTATATCAATTCGAATAAGTTACTAATTATATATGTATGTAATCGACAAAATATAAAAAAATACTAAAATGCTAGGGAAAAAATGTTACCTATTTTCCACAAAAAACAAAAAAGTTCAAACAACTCAAATGTTAACTATATGAAAAGTCCAATCATATTTGAGCATTCCTACTCAAATTAAAAATTTGAATATTCCAAAATATCATACAACTTTCAAACCTGCTCATTTGGTAAACAATAAAGGAATTAAAATTTGAATAAATTCCAAATTGCTCATTTTCTACAATCTATTTGAACATTTCAACTCAAAATTCACATTTACAAATTTCAGAATTTCAAGTACCTTCCAAACCTAATCATTTTGTACACATCAAAAGAATACAAATTCGAATACATTCCAATACGAACCATATTTAAAATCTAACTATTCCTCTAAGCACAAACTTTTCCAAATTCAAATAATATTCACATTCCAACAATTTATTTTTCTTACAAACATACTTAAAATTCATTAAACACATGCGCGGCTAGTTTAACCTGACGCCAAGTTCCTAGTACTGTAGTATTCCCCATGTCACCATAGCGTGGAAAGCGATCGAAAGGACGAAAAAGAAAACGCGGCCAGCACAACAGTCAGTCAATCTCCACCAACTCACCCAGCTCTGCAACCCTCGTCTCGATCGGCGATATAGATACGGGGGATGTAGGCAGGGCGCGAGCCAGCCGCCGGAGGCACCGCAAGACCACGCCATGTCCACTTCCGCCATGGCCTCGGCCGAGACCGTGCGCTTGTACTGCCACACCTGCAGCGCGGGGTTCTCGCTCCCCGCCCCGCCCTCCCCGTTCCACTTCACGCTCTGCCCTCGTTGCCGCCGGGACTACCTCGATGACTCCCCGACGCCCCACCACCAAGCGCCCCAGCCGGTGTTGCCGCCCCCGCCGGTCCCGTGCGTGCCATCTTCGTCGTCGTCGTCGCCTTCATCCACGAAGTTGACCTCGCGCTCGTCCACCGTCGAGGGGACCATGTGGACGTCGCAGGATCTGCTTCCTCCTCCGCTTCCGCCTTGGCTGCTGCAGGCGTCCGTGTCCAACGATACATGGGATTACTTCTTCAACCCCTCTGACTGCCCGCCTCGGCCGCCGCCTCCGCCGATTCCGCACGTTTCGTCGTCGTCTTCTTCTTCCACGACGGCCCCTCGGACTCTGGTGTCCAAGTGCACGCGACCCTCCAGTTCCTCCACAAGGCCGCCGTTGCCGCCGTCGAACCAAGGTACATGGGATTACTTCTTCGACCCCTCCGACTCAGTCGTCGCCCCGGCCAAGGAGGAGCCGCCGTTACTTCTTCGACCCCTCCGACTCTGTCGTCGCGAATTCCGACTTCTTTGCTCCCAGGAAGAGCAACGGCGCCGGTCCTCCCCTGCCGTCTCTTCCCTATCGTCGCCATACTCCTCCGCCTACACCTCCCCTCTGTTGGCGTCGCCGCCTCTCCAACGACAACACCAAGGCGAGATGCAACCCGAGTCGTCTCCTCTGGCCTTGGCCTCGTCCATAGCCGGGGAGACCATGTCGACGTCTCAGGAGGATGTGCTTCCGCCTCCGCCCCCGCCCCCGCCTTGGGATTCTCCTCTCCACGGTGTCTGGGATGGTGAATACATCATCAGTCCCTCGGACTCCGATTACGAAAGCCCGCCACGGCCGCCTCCGCCGCCGCCGCTTCTGCGTGTTAATTCCGCCTACGGCGCCACGTTCGAGACGCCGCTCCAACGCCGCGGGTCGCCAGCGGCGCCGCCTCCTCTTTCCGCCTACGACGCCACGTTCGACATGCCGCCGTTCCAACGCGGCGGGTCACAAGCGGCGCCGGCGGAGTCCATCGCCGCCCTGCCCATCGTCACCGTCACCGACGCCGCGCTGGTCTGTGCCGTCTGCACCGACCCCCTCCTGGCCTCGGCGCCCGCGCGCCTGCTCCCGTGCGGCCACCTGTACCACTCCGACTGCATCGTCACGTGGCTGTCGCTGCGCAATTCCTGCCCAGTGTGCCGCGGCAGCATCCCGATGTCCCACTCCACCGCCACAGATATTGCGTCGTCGCCGTCGCCGTCCCTCCACCCGACGCCGCCCGGCCGGAGGCGATCTCTACCAGGAGGCCGCCGGATCAGAAGAATCTGCAGCAGGTTGCTCAGACGCGATCGTCAGACAACTAGCAGCCACGATCGCCAGACAGGTAGCAGCGGCGATGTGCATGTCTGATGGATGGCATTGTTCTGCACACATAAATCGTCAGTGCCCCCAGCTTATTGCACCGATCTCTGAATGTGTGTCCATTGATTTTTTTTTTCGATAAAGGGATAGTATTAAGCATTACACTCATGCTCTGCATAATTAGGATGCACACAGCCCCAACAAGTTCAAAAGTTCCGAAGTATGCAAAAAATAAAAAGGCAAATTACATATTATAATGAGAAATTGTAAAGACGCCTAAGGTGGTGGAGGGTCGATACGGAGATTATGTGGCCATCGAGAATAACTCCCTCGCCGCAGCCTCCAAACGCGAAGACACCTCCAAAAACAGCTCGCGGTGCTTCACACGCTGCAGGGCCGACCATGATCGGAGCGTAGTTGTGCATCGGTAGATAACCTGCACAACAGAAGAATTTTTATCGTTAAAAACCTTGTCATTTCTACATAGCCACAGCGACCAAATAACGGCAATCGCTCCCACCCTAATAATAAGTAGTTTAAACTTAGGATCCACCCCGTTTAGCCAATTGCCGAAAATGTTTGCAACGCTGCGCGGGGGTATAAGGTAGAACCTATCTGGATGGCTGACCATATAGACCTAACAAACTCACACTGGAAGAATAAGTGTTTAATAGTCTCGTCATGATGACAGAAGACACACTTTCTACTCCCGTGCCAATTGCGTTTGGCAAGGTTATCTTTTGTAAAAATTACTCCTCGACGAAGATACCACGCAAACACCTTCGTTTTTAGCGGAATCTTCATCTTCCAAATTTTCTTTATTATTATCGACTAGAACTTCGGGTTGGATTAAAGCTCTATACATAGAATCAACCGAGAATTTACCATTCTTAGTGAGATTCCATCAAAATTTATCTGGGCCTTCCGTCAACTGGACAGAGTCTAACCGGGGAAGCAAGACATTCCAGGATGCTTGTCTAGGCCCTAATAAACTTCTTCTGAACGATACATTTGGTGGGGAATTACCCATCACCTTAGCGAGCGTGTCGCCTTTGTGTCGCACAATATTGTACAAAGCCGGATATTGTTCTCGGAGAGTTGATTGGCCAAGCCATTTATCCCAGAAACGAATTTATGATCCATCCCTAATTGAGAATGATCCATGTGGGAAAAAGAACTTCTTCGCAGCCATGAGTCATGCCCAGAAGTGTGAATCACCGGGTTTCCAAAGAATCTGAGATAAAGTTTGAGAGTCCACATACTTTCTCCTAAGGAGGGTTTGCCAAACTCCATCTTCAGAAAGAAGCTTGAATAGCCATTTACCAAGAAAGGCTCTATTCTTGACCTCAAGGTCATGAACACCGAGCCCACCTTGGTCTTTTGGACGGCAAACCACACTCCATTTGGTCAGTCGATATTTTTTCTTTTCACTATCCCCTTGCCAAAATAATCTTGACCGAAATAGTCCAATCGTTTTAAGACTCCTTTGGGTAGTTGGAAGAAAGAAATCATATACAGTACCATGTTAGTTAGTACTGAGTTAATGAGATCCAATCTTCCCCCCAAGGATAGAAGTTTGCCTTTCCAGCTATTTAACCGGATTTGAAGTCTCTCCTCCACCAATTTCAATTCAGCATTGGTGAGTCTCCGATAATGGATCAGAATACCCAAATAATTGATAGGAAATTGACCTTGCGTACAGCCGAATAATTCAGCATACAAGGAGGCGTTTTCCTGGGCCTCGCCGAAACAAAACAATTTGCTTTTATGGAAATTTATTTTAAGACCCGACAGTTGCTCGAACGCTGACAAGATTAACTTGAGGTTACGAGCTTTTTTGATGTCATGTTCCATAAAAAGAATTGTGTCGTCAGCATATTGAAGGATCGATAAGCCACCATCAACTAGATGTGGAATCACTCCTTCAATTTGGCCCTCAGACTTAGAGCGTTCGATCAAGATAGCCAACATATCAGCCACTATGTTAAATAGTATTGGCGATAACGGGTCACCTTGAAGGCCTTTTTTGGTTTGAAAGTATTTACCAGTGTCATCATTGACTTTAATGGCTACACTTCCTCCCGAAACAAATCTATTGATGAGCGCACGCCACTCATCAGAAAATCCTTTCATTCTGAGAGTCTGCTGAAGGAAAGACCATTTAACTTTATCATAAGCCTTCTCGAAAATATTTTCAAAATTACCCCATTCAGCTTTTTCCTATGTAGTTCGTGAACTGTTTCATGTAGGATTGCCATCCCATCAAGGATGTTGCGACCTTGCATGAAAGCAGTCTGAGACGGACGAACCACATGATCTGCCACATGTTCAGCCGAATCGTAGCAACTTTAGTGAATATTTTAAAACTAACGTTAAGGAGGCATATATGTCTGAATTGTTGAATCCTCTCTGCCTCGTTAACCTTAGGTAATAGAATTATTTCACCAAAGTTGAGCCGAAACAACTCCAATTGTCCATCATGGAGACAGGCGAACAGTTGAAGCAGATCAGACTTGATTACATCCCAGAAGTTCTGGTAGAACTCAGCTGGGAAACCATCAGGTCCAGGGGCTTTATTGTGTTCCATTTGGAAAACCGCCTTTCTCACTTCATCCTCTGAGTAGGGATTAGTAAGTAGACTATTTTCCTCATCAGAAATCTGGGGTATATCGGCCGTTCTAGACTCATCCAATGTGAAGTTTCCTTTCTTGGTGCTCCGAACAGGCCTTTATAATAATTAGTGATATACGATTTTAGTTGTTCCTGGCCCTCAATCGTTCCCTCATCCTGGACAAGGGAGTGAATACGCTTTTTCCTGTGTCTGCCATTGGCAATACTATGGAAGTAGCGAGTATTCGAATTGCCTTCGAGGATGAATTGGGCTTTGGAACGTTGATACCATTTTAACTCTTCCTCACGCAGGAGTTTTGCTATCTACGCATTAGATTGGCTCTTAAGCTCAATTTCTTGCTAGATAACAGTCGAACTTCTGCTAATGCCTCTAGAGCATCAATTATCGAGGATAGTCGTATCTTTTTTTTTTAAGTAAACCAGTAGTGTGACGAGCCCAACCAACAACATGTGTGCGTAAAGCACGGATCTTGTTGTTCCACCTCTGGTTAGGCGAATCGCCGGCAACCGGTTTTTCCAAATTCTTTGGACCATCTCATGGAAGCCCTCGCGATGCAACCATCCAAGTTCAAACTTGAAACGCTGGTTACACGGTGGTCTAGGCATGCCTATGGTCACAAGAATAGGAGCATGGTCCGACAAACACTCAATACGTTCTAGAGCCCGTACCGATACCAATGGGAACCTAGATTCCCAATCGGTGTCCATCAGTACACGGTCTAATTTCTCGTTTGTGGTTCAGGGAGAGAATTAGCCCAAGTGAACTGTCTCCAACCATTGATATCTCTCTTAAGTTCAAGCGGTCAATGACCGCATTGAACAAAAGAGGCCAACGATTCTCAAACCGACCCCTGCTTTTCTAGAATGGATAACGAAGCAAGTTAAAGACCCCACCGATGATGAACGGGTGCGGGTTATCTTTTGCTAAGTTTACCATTTCACAAAGAAAAGCAGATTTAAACTCCTCCTGGGCCGGCCCATACACAGCGACAAGACTCCAAATGAAATTGTCTGCTTTATTATGGATGTGCATTTTTATATGAAAATCGCCATCCGAAACAGCCAACACATCCATGGTAACAGTCCTGATGCCTAGTAAAATGCCCCCGGAGCGTCCACGCGGAGGACGAGAATACGAAGCAAAATCTATACCGCCTGAAAGCCGGTTCAATAGACCTTGCGAGAACTCCCGCCTGCCCGTCTCAGAAATAGCTAAGAAATCCAAATTATGATCCCGAATGCAGCCTGCAAAGTGCAAATGTTTAGCCAAGTCACCAAGATCTCTGCTATTTGCGAACAAGCCATTCATTTGGAAACAATGGGAGATTTGGAAAACTTTACCCGTTTCCAGGACACCTTGTTAGAGGTAGATTTTGATTTCCGACCGGATGCTTTTAACTCATACAATGAGCACAACCCGCCCTCATCCAAACCAACCTCCGACACTTCACCAATTAGATGAGAAAGAAGCTGACCATCTGATGTGGCATTCGCTTCTTCATCATCCAAATATGTGGCTGTCAACACCGTCGAAGCTTTAGGAATAACCGTAAGACGGTCAAATTCCATATGTCTCAAGACATTAGTTGAAAACATCTACTTGTTTTTTACTACTACCAAGATTAAAACCTACACTATTAAGCTTAGACTGAATCGAATGAGGAGAAAAAGAGAGAAAAGACTTTGGATTCAGATCCGTACCGAGAGAGTCCATGTTGCGCGCCGCTTTGCGATGCATAGCCTTCCGCATCGAATCCTCATCCGTCGTGGAAGCCCCATCCTCCACCACCCCAAACCTCTCACTACGACGGGTCGGAGTGACCCCATCAGCAAAAGTCGTCGCAGTGGGAGGAGGTGTGCGTGGCGAGGCGGAGTCCCCGACCGCGTATGCCGCCACCGGAGAAACAACAACATGGATCGGCAGAGGTGGAGTAGCAGCCGACCCAGGTGCTGCAGTAGCGTCACCCGGAGCGGTGTGAGACGGGGTGGGCTGTGTCGACGTTGAGACCGTCACCGTCCCAACAGCCCAAGTCTCCGTACTACCCAGGGGAGGCTAGGCCGTCGACCGCCGGCAGCCCATCGGCGGCGTAGGCGGGCATCGCGGCCAGGTCCAACTCCGAAGCGGGCCGGCCCAGCAGCAGCCGTGCCTCCCCCGCCGCGACTGGCTCGAGCGGGCCGGCTGAGGCCGCCCTCGGCCCAGGTGGGCAGGCCACTGTCGCCCCCTGCGCGGTGGGCAGCAGGTTGCCGCACCTTCGGCCCAACATGGTGGCCGAGCGAAATTTCAGCTGCAAACTCAGTTACTTGTTGATCAACAGCCGCAATGAACTCCGAGTCCCTGGGTGATGAACTCGATGCATCAATGACGCGCAGCAGCCCCGGCGAGACACGACGAATCCTCGATACTATCTTGTTCCCGCGAGGAGTTTGCGGGTTCGGATTGTACGGAGTTATCGCCACTATGGTCCGGTGAGTAGGAGGATGTGTAGAGACCACAGTCTTTCTGTGATTAGCCGATCCAAAAGATTGACTAGCATCAACATCCATACTGATAGTCTGCGTCCCATTCAAACCCGCAGTATCCAAGGGACCCTCCAAACCCTCCTCAAGTTCACCATTCTCATCATTGACATCATCTCCCTTGCGACGCCAGAAATAGGGGACAAACTCTGTGTCAGGAACAAAATCCGCTACCTCACGACGGAAAATGAAAGCAGATTCCTTCAACTTAACCACACAAGCTGTGCCGACATAAGTTCCAGACGAGTCCATTTGTTTGTCCAGAGGCGCGGAGCTCGGCATCCCAACCAGAATACGCACTATGCCTCGGCTCCTGAGTGTGACAAAATCAACATCCAAAGTCGTCCCTGAATGTGTTATCTGTATTCACGATGACTGCAAGCCACGGAGTGTGTCACCCACACAACTATATATGTCACGGAATGTGGCATAATGCGATCAAATGGGTAACACTATGTATATGTGTGTAAATCGACATAGGTACGAGGATATAATAAAAGTCCCGGCTATGACCCAGTTGACTAAGATTTTCGTGAGTTTTGAAAATTGCAACTTCAGTTCGCAAAAGTGCACTTTTAAAAATAGACTAAAACTTGAGAAAATATCGGTCGATCGAGACTTAACGAAATCCATCTTAAAATATCTTTGTGCAGCAACAATCCGGTCTTTCTTATGATGGTTGCTTTAGTGCTTAGTCAGTCCTACACCATCAGATTTACATTGTGATTCGTGCATCTGTGAGTTGCAAGTTGCGTTGTAATTGAAAATTTTCAGTTGTAAGTGGGGTTGCAACCGAGATAACTGTTTTGGGATGTTGATTTGCTTCGTGATTTGTGTTAGGCATGAGTTGCAACTAAAATTTTATGACGTCACATAACTGAGAACTAATTTATTTCTCATTTGACTGTGAGAATTACTCACACACGTCTTTATTAAATTATCCAATTAATGTGCGAGATAAACAAATCACGACATGCCCAACTAAAGAAACATTTTTTTAAACAAGGCCGGAACTCTGGCTTTGTAAGTTTTTATTGATTTAAGAGGAGAAATAAAAAAATCCAAGGTCAAAGTCAAAGAAGGGCGCCACCATCAAAGAAAGACATGAAACAACAAAACATGCACGATAGCCCCAAGGGCCATAAGGATGAGTTGGGCAAGCTGCCTAGTGCCCGCGTCGAACTAGGCACGACATTCATGTTTGATCCTTAACAACAACATTGTAGTCATGGAGTCTTTATTGGTGAAAACTCCCACGTCGTTATGTTCCTTCCAGATTTCCAACAATCGCATAAAGTCACTTTGTCTCCTGAGATTCAATGATCACTTTATGTAAAAACAAATAAGAATATGTTTATAAATTTCAATGAACTCTGAAAAAAGTCTAGATGTAGTCAATGATGTATTCTATAAGCATCCAAAATGACAACGTGAAATCCTATGTATTATGCGCTAGACAAAAATGATTATTAATGAATTTTAGATTTGAAAATGTACATTGTTCACTAATTTTTGCATTATTTAAAAAATAAAACTTGCACATTTATGTGATACATCATTTAGAACATCTAGGATTTTTTTGAGATTTTTAAAAAACTCGTAAATATGAGTTTTTTTATTGTTCAAGGTAAGGAGATCATTGTAACCCCCTAGCCAAAAGCTCCCTCTTGTAGTCGTCGCTAGTTGGTTTAAAGACCTACTTATAACTATTATTATTATAGTGATCTTTTTATATTGTTGTCGATGAATATTAATAGACCTGTGCAAATTTTCGCAAGAAAAGGAGAAATCCCATCGAAATAATGTTCCTTTGAAATTCCCTCAAAATTCCTTAGAACCGAACAAGGCCTAAATTTCACATGACCCCTTCCCGTTGGACATTTTTAAAGAAGAATAAACATGTGCACGCATTGCAAAATCTGGTCACTAACTCAAGTAGAATCTCTCTTCTTAAAAGAAAATTTTGATTAAATTGGCAGGACCGATTCTAACCGTTGGCCGCGTTAGACCGGCAGCAACAGGACACGGCACGAAACATGAAACATCCACTGGTTTACCCAGGAGCTCAGGCAGCAGCCAGCCACGATAGCAACCCAATCAAAAAAATTATGTGCGCTCACGTATCAGGTGGAACAGTTTCCATCCAACCCCGTGGACCTGGCGTCGCCTTTCGTCGAACCACCCGAACCTCCACACGCGAAGTTGGCGACCATGTCCCCGGCCGGCGGCGGTCAACCCGGCGTCTCTCCGGTATAAATAAGCGCGCGCCCCACATCTTCCGGCCTCACAAACACAACAAGCAACTCATACTCTCGATCAATCTCACGAAAGTTCTTTACTCGATCGATTCGCTCGTGTCGTGTGACCAAAGCTCGGGAGCTAGCGTCAATGGAGTTCGAGATGGCGAGCCTGAGCCAGCACGGGGCGCTGCTCAAGGTCGGCATGTTCGTGCTGGTGCAGGCGCTAATGTACCTCATCCTCGCCCAGTCATCCTCCGTGTTCTCCACCACAAAGACCCTCGGCCTCCGCCCGTCGAGGTCCCTCAGCGCTCGCCGCATGGTCGCGCTGCTCTCCGACCTGCCGCTCGGCGGGGAGCCCTCCCCCGCGCCGTCTCCGGGGAGCCGTCGTCGCCAGTGCCCGCTCACCAGAAGAAGGATTAGTTAGCCAAGCGCGATTTGCGACGACTGACGAGACGGACACAGGCCGAGCTGGGAGAGATGGCGCTTATTCTTCCGAGCTAGTGGTTGACTGTACTGGTTGGTGCCTGGTGTACGTACGTAGGAGTTTTTTTTAGCTATTCACCATTCTTTGATTATTGAGGAAATTTGCTCTTGAACACTGTTATTTCGTGTCCTTTGCCCAAGCATACTAAACTTTCATGTCTTTGCTAAGTACCATTATAATTTTGTGATCATTTGGTGTAACACATCGCATGTTTCAAAACGGAAAGGTCAATATTTATGCGTGTATTAACCGTTTTAATCCTCAATCGAAATTTTGTTTTGGCCATTCAATTATGTTGGGCTGAAGGGGGCGCAGTGATTGTTGCAGCTGGCGGTGCATTGCTTGGCACCCAGCGTCTACGCCGCCGCGAACGAGCAATTGAAATGCCCCCTTCCATTGATCACCAACGACAGCACCAGAATAAGAAACAAGAATCTGACGTACGTTCTTTTTCCTGGTGCTTCAGCACGCCATCTCGGAAGAGCCTGAAGATGGGGCGGGGGAGGGAGTCAGGGAGACGAATCAAACGGGAAGCCAACTGGGAGAGGCAGAGATCAGGGCCAGCAGCACAGCGTCGTGCGGCCGTGCGGGCTGGGGAGTTGACCGGCAGCGCAATGGGCGCGGCAGGCTGGGGCGCCGCCTCCAGTCAGAAGCCATCAGGGCGAGGATTCAGGCCGGCCGCGCAGCGTCGCGCGGCAGGTCGGACGCCGCCGGTCCCTTGGCCCTGTTTCCTCTGCGTGAAAGTTTCGTACTCGGCTCATAAGATGAAGGGATAAGATGGTCAATTCACACACTAATATTAACCTTTCCGTTTTGGTACATGTTGTGTGTTACAGCAAATGACCACAAAATAATAATGGTACTTAGCAAATACATGAAAGTTTAGTGTGTCTGGGTAAAGGACACGTACATGAGCAAATTTTTCCTTGATTATTCGGTTTGTTCTCTCGGGATTGTATATGCGCAAACGACGGCCCAGTTATTTTCGATCTTCACTCGTGTGCACTCGGCTCATCCCTTGCTTGTTTATTCGGACTAGTACTAATCTTATTGCAAAATAAGTGTCTTACTGCATAGATTTTTCTTAATAATACTTCGTAGATTCGAGAGAATAGGAAGACAATAGCTTGAAAAACAGTCGGTTCAGCCGAGTCAACTACCGACGGTTGCTATGGAGGAGCGTTCCCAATTAAGGGACCACTTCTCTCTAGTTAAGCTCACCCTACCTGGATCTGACCTGAGGACGACCAAGGGTTTGAAAAGAAGAAGTAAGTATGTCGTTTGCTTCTATCGAAAAGCCGGCTAAACTCTCGACTTGAAAAGAACCTGATGTTATGAAATCAGTCTTAGGAGCACTGTCATCGGATGTCGGTAGTGCAAAGAATTGCCACCGTCGAGGCATTTATGCAAATAAATATAATGGTTGCCGAAACCTGGTTTGTGCATAAATGGTTTTAGCTGGAGGTTGCTAGAACTAGTGGGAAACAACAGTCCAATTCTTTTCATAATGGTCTGGAATGAGTTTGTATTCTGACCGTGTTGCTAAATATATATAGCACAAATCAATTTATGAACATTGCAAAGTGCTAAACCATAAAACAAAAATAGGATGTCACTGTTAGCTGCAAACCATTCAAAGAGAAGAAAAGGTGAATTTTCTTTCCAACGGAATGAGTACGCTAGTACATAACATTCAATCGCATACGATTGCACTCATTATTCGCAGACGGTTTACCGAACCATTACCATGCAGGGTTGCCGATGAGATGTCTCATCGCACACGATTGTAAACTTGTTCGATGGCGGACACATCGCGCACGATTAATTTCTTTGATACATCTGCGATAACTAAGGGCTTCGCCCATGGTTTTGATGAAAAAATCGTTTGCGAACCTTCTGTTGTCGCTCAAGTTTTCTTACATTTAATCTTCTTTATTACCAGTAGCATCGCACACGCTATGTTTAGCAGAATCTTCTGCACTTAGTTATGTCATCGCAAACACTTAATCATGTGTGAATTTACTGCCAGCGTAGAATGCTAATTTGAGCAGATTTAAATCCATGCAGCACCATAACAAGCATAAATATATAATCACAGAACATCATGACAAACATTCATGAACCATCGTTACTATTTTTGGACCATAACCAGCAGACAATCGAAAACCAACATTAGAACATATCGTATATATGAAGAGAGAGAACAAGTAAAAAATCTTCTAGAAGTGGTATGGGGCTCCTTTAGAAAAGACACGCGCGACAAAAATTCGGCAATGTGGCTCCTAATCTTATTGTTGGTGTATTGTCTCATAGCCCGTCTGGATATCAATTTTACCGTATAAGCGTGTGTATAAGATCACATTCGTGACATTATATGGTTCAAAGAATATAAATATTTAACCAATGTAGACAAATTTACCTTTTCAACCTGCTTATTCAAATCCTTCTTTTTTAGAGATTACCATAAGTTTGGCCATCTTTGTAGCAACATAATAGCCACAACATACATAAGGCTATATATAATCTGTTGTTTTGCAATTTGGTATAAAATAATAATAGTAAATAAAACTGATAACATGGATCAATGAATCTTAAAATCAGCCTATCTTTTTAGTATCAACTATAAGAAATTAATCTATTTATTTATCAACTATAAAAAATAAAGCTACAAATAATCAGTTGTTTTGCTAATAAAGTATAGCACATAACAAACTTAAAATTGAGATTGAGTATTGTACGTTCTTTACAAGCTAGTATGTGTTTCAAAGCAGCCCCCCTGTAAATTTGATACCATATACCCTCACAAAATGTGTTGAACTTTTATTACAAGTTATCAAACAGTAATTGATCACAAAATTCGATAGAGATCTATTTGCTAGAGATGCTCTTATGTTGGACTTTGTTTTAAACAAGGACGAATATACATGCGCCTTGCAAAATCTGGTAACTTCCTCAAGCAGAAGCTCTCATCTTATCGGCAGGACCGATTCTAACTGGTGGGTTTGACATGAGGAACATGCATGCGCATTGCAAACTCTGGTCACTTACTCAAGCAGAAGCTCTCATCTTTTAGGCAGGACCAATTCTAACTGCTGGGTTTGACAGGCAGCAACACGACAGGGCAGGTAACATCCTTTTGGTTTATGCAGGCCCTCCGGGACAGCAACTCAAGCAATATCATATGTCTTCACACGTGAGCGGTGAGCGGTGCACCGAGCAGGTCGAACGGTTTCTGTCCAACCCCGTTGAACTAGCGATACCTTTCGCCGAACCACCCGAAGTTGGCGACTGAGGACGAAGCATCTTGGCAATTGACGGCACCCTGCCGCCGGCAGCGGTCAAACCGGCGTCTTGCCATTATATAAGCGCACACCCCTCTCCTCCCGGACTCACACACACGCAACAAGCAACTCATTCTAGATCAATCTCACGGAAGTTCTCTCTCGATCAATCCGCTCGTGCCGTTTGACCAAAACTCGGGAGCTAGCGGCAATGGAGTTTGAGATGGTGGCGAGCCAGCACGGGGCGCTGCTCAAGGTCGGGCTGTTCGTGCTGGTGCAGGCTCTGGTTTACCTCATCCTCGCCCAGTCCTCCTCCGTGTTCTCCAGCACCAAGACCCTCGGCCTCCCATCGAGGTCCCTCAGCGCCCGCCGCATGGTCGCGCTGCTCTCCGACGACCTGCCGCTCGGCGGGGAGCCCTCGCCCCGCGCCGTCTCCGAGGAGCCGTCGTCGCCAGTGCCCGCTCACCCGAAGAAGGATTAGTTAGCCAAGCGCGATTTGCGACGACTGACGAAACGGACACAGGCCGGGCTGGGACACATAGCGCTTGTTCTTCCGAGCTAGTGGTTGACTGTAGTGGTTGGTGCCTGGTGTACGCAAGGAAAAAAATAGCGTGCTATCAAAAATAGCGTGACCCTCCTCAAGAAGCTATACAAGATATAGCGTGATATAGCGAAGTTACATATAAAATAGCGTGATGAAAAAGTTGTAAGAAATAGCCCAAATATTATGGATTTCAACACTAATTTTTTTTTCCAGAAACAATACATGCATAACCAGGTAACCATATTCAAATGTCAAGACCAAATCCATGGCACAAATACAAATATGAGGCTTAAAACCATGAAAAAGTAATAAACTAAAAGATAAATATTTTAAACTTTAATCAGAATTATTGACATCATCTTCAGAATAACTAGAAGAACCACCAGATTGCCCGTCATCATCATCACCTAACGTTATTTCCAGACTTTTTGTTAGCGTAGCCATAACGTTACCACGTTTAGTGTGGTTTCAAGCGTATAAGACGAAAATAGCGCCGTAGCGTCAACTTTAGGCTAAATATAGCGTAGCCTCTCCAAATACGCTATATCGTGCTATTAACCGGGAAATAGCGTGCTATTTTTTTCGTTGGGTGTACGTAATATAAGATGTTTTAGGTGTTACATATGTTATTTAGATTTGGACTAAAAATTATGAATATACACACTACAATGTGTCTAGATACATGTGTACATGTGAACGTGCGAAAAGGCTAAAACATCTTATATTGTGGAACGGGGGAGTAGGAGTTTGTTAGCTATTCACCATTCTTTGATTATTCGGTTTTTTCTCTCGGGATTGTATATGCAAACGACGGCCCAGTAATTTTCGGTCTTCGTTTATTCGGACTAGTACTAATTTTATTGCAAAATAAGTGTCTTACTTCATAGATTTTTCTTAAGAGTGAATTCCATTTTTTACCCCCTAGTTTCACGTTTATGACAGTATTTACCCCCATTTAGCAAACTTTTCACATTTTTACCCAATTTAACAAAAGTTGTGCCACAAATTACCCCATTTAAGTTTTTTCCCTGTTTATATGCTGATTGTGTATGCCATGTAGGTGGTTTAGTTAACCCCCGGTTTTTTTCTCGTTTATGTCCACCGCACTGAACTGAATGGACTGTGAGCGACGCGTCCGCCAGGGCCCTGTGCACGGCTAGCTTGAGCTCGATGGAAGGGTTCACAAATCCAGCGCTCCATGGAAGGGTTGGCAGCAGCCACTGCTTTACCACACCATGTATCACGCCTTTCTGCTCATGGCTGCATGAAAACATTGACACAGCGAGGCCGGGTGCCGACGCCGACGACATGAACTTGGACCTACAGCCCTGCCTCCCAAGACCTTGCTGCCTCCTCGACTATATGCACTGGTGCCTGGTGGCATGTATATCGGATGGATGCGGCGGATTGGCTACCTTTGCGTCTACGGGTGGTGGTTCTAGAGCCGCTGAGTCCCAGCTGCGGTCTGTCATATCATTGTTCTAGTCCGACCGTCTCACTGTCTGCATGACATTTAGATTACTCGATGTACCCCAGACTCTGGTCTGCTTTCTTTCTATCTTAGTCAACACACAAGTTTTGAGTGTTCGTAAAAAAAACAACAACATCTATATTGTGTAAAAATGGGAAAAAACTTAGATGGGGTACTTTCTGGCACAAGTTTCGTTAAATTGGGTAAAATATGGAAAATCTGTTAAATGAGTTAAATATTGTCACAAACGTGAAACTAGGGGGTAAAAAATGGAATTCACTTTTTTCTTAATAATACTTCGTAGATTCGAGAGAATAAGAAGACAATAGCTTCACAAACAGTCGGTTCAGCCAACTTCAAAGCCAACTACCGACGGTTGCTATCGAGGAGCGTTCCCAATTAAGGGACCACTTGTCTCTAGTTAAGCTAACTCTACCTGAATCTGACCCGAGGACGACCAAGCTCAAACCTTACAGTTTGAAAAGAAGAAGTAAATATGCCGTTTACTTTTATCGAAAAGCCGGCTAAACTCTCGAATTGAAAAGAACATGATGTTATGAAATCAGTCTTAGGGGCACTATCATGGGATGTCGGTATTGCAAAGAATTGGCACCGTCAAGGTATTTATGCAAATAGATATAATAGTTGCCGAAACCTGGTATGTGCCGAAATGGTTTTAGCAGGAGTTGGCCAGAGCTCGTGTGAAACAACAGTCCGATTCTTTTCGTAATGGTTTGGAATGAGTTTAACCGTGTTGCTAAATATATATATCACAAATTCAATTTACCAATGTCGCAAAGTGCTAAACCATAAAACAAAAATAGGGTGTCACTGTTAGCTGCATACCATTCAAATACCCCCTCCGATCCATATTAGTGGGCATAGCTTTGTCTAAATTCATATGTATCTAGTTAAGTATTTAGACTAGATACATGTGTATCTAGACAAAGTTGTGCCCACTAATATGGATCGGAGGTAGTAGAAGGAAATGTGTAATTTTGTTTCCAACAGAATGAATGCGCTAGGTCATAACAGTCAGTCGCATACGATTGCAATCATTATTCGCACACGGTTTACCGAACTGTTACCATGCAGGGTTGCCGATACGTGTCTCATCGCACACGATTGTAAACTTGTTCGATGGCGGACACATTGTGTGATTAATTTATTTGATGCATGTGTGATAACCAAGGGCTTCGCCCACGGTTTTCATGAAAAAATCGTTTGCGAACCTTTCATCACCGGTCACGTTTTCTTACATTTAATCTTATTTATTACCAGTAGCATCGCACTGGTAATGTTTAGCCGAAACTTTTGTGCTTAGTTATGTCATCGCAAATGCTTAATCATGTGTGAATTACTGCCAGCATAGAATGCTAATTTGAGCAGATTTAAATCCATGCAGCACCATAACAAGCATAA
The DNA here is from genome assembly GCA_947311845.1 of Poa pratensis. Lineage (NCBI taxonomy): Eukaryota > Viridiplantae > Streptophyta > Magnoliopsida > Poales > Poaceae > Poa > Poa pratensis. Next base: position 136,041,952 of record CAMZMU010000085.1, read on the forward strand.
AATATATAATCACAAAACATCATGACAATCATTCATAAACCATTGTTACTATTTTCGAACCATAACAAACAGATAATAGAAAACCAACATTAGAACATATCATGTATATGAAGATAGAGAATAAGCAAAAAAAAATTCTAGAAGTGGTATGGGGCTCCTTCAGAATATACACGCGCCACAAAAAACTCGGCAATGTGGCTCCTAATCTTATTGTTGGTGTATTGAATCATAGCTCGTCAGGATATCAATTTTACCGCATGTGTGTGTATAAGATCACATTCGTGGCATTATATGGTGAAAAGGATATAAATATTTAATCAATGTATACAAATTTGCCTTTTCAATCTGCTTACTCAAATCCTTATTTCTTAGAGATTACCATAAGTTTGGCCATGTGTGTAGCAACAGAATGGCCACAACATACCAAATTTTAGATTCATGTGTGTAGCAACAAAATGGCCACAACATAAATAAAACTGATAACATGGATCAGTGAATCTAAAATTCAGCCAATTTTTTTAGTATCAACTACTCCCTCTGATCCGAATTAAATGTCGCAAGATATGCTAATGTGTTGTATTTGTTCAGTTCATTTGCTACGACACTTAAAGTGGATCGAAGGGAGTATATGAAATTAATTTATTTGTTTATCAACTATAAGAAATTTTTGCTAATTAAGTATCGCATATAACAAACTTAAAATTGAGATTGAGTACTGTACGTTCTTTACAAGTATGTGTTTCAAAGCAGCCCTCAAAAAATGTGTTGAACTTTTATTACAAGTTATCAAATAGAAATTGATCACAGGGTGACGCCCTAGTGCTATGGAGACTGCAGGCTCGTCGACCCTGACTGGTTCGAATTCGAGCTATGCGAGGTTTCGTTCTGGTTGTTACGTCGGGGCGGTGGCCCCGGAGCAGGTGGTGTGTGTCTAGTGCGTTTGGTCGACTTGCGTCGTGTGGACGGGCAGGTCGCCTCGCTTGTGCGGTTTTTTGGCCCTGTTTGTTTTCCTCATAAACAGGACATTGTACAACTTATATGGTTTTTGGACCCAGTTTCGCTTATAAACTGGGTCATCTCTACTATCTATTCGGGCAGTGGATATCGACCACTTTGATCTAAAAAAAATCGATCACAAAATTTGATAAAGATCGATTTGCTAGAGATGCTCTTATGTTGGACAAACAAGAACGAATATACATGCGCCTTGCAAAATCTGGTCACTTCCTCAAGCAGAAGCTCTCATCTTATAGGCAGGACCGATTCCAACTGGTTGGGTTTGACATGAGGAACATGCATGCGCATTGCAAACTCTGGCCATTTACTCAGGCAGAAGCTCTCATCTACGGAGTAATAGGCAGGACCAATTCTAACTTCTTGGTTTGACAGGCAGCAACACGACAGGGCAGGAAACATCCTTTGGATTGTGCAGCCACTCGGCGACAGCAACTCAAGCAATATTTTGTATCTGCACACGTGAGCGGTGAGCAGAGCACCGAGCAGGTCGAACGGTTTCTGTCCAACCCCGTGGAACTGGCGTTGCCTTTCGCCGAACCACCCGAGCTCCCACACCCGAAGTTGGCGACTGAGGACGAAGCATCTTTTCATTTCACTGCACCCTGCCGCCGGCCGGCAGCGGTCAAACCGGCGTCTGGCCGTTATATAAGCGCGCACCCCTCACCTCCCGGACTCACACACGCAACAAGCAACTTATTCTCGATCAATCTCGCGGAAGTTTTCCCTCATCAATTCGCTCGTGTCGTGTGACCGAAGCTCGGGAGTTAGCGGCAATGGAGTTCGAGATGGTGAGCCAGCACGGGGCGCTGCTCAAGGTCGGGCTGTTCGTGCTGGTGCAGGCGCTGGTTTACCTCATCCTCGCCCAGTCCTCCTCCGTGTTCTCCACCACCAAGACCCTCGGCCTCCGCCCGTCGCGGTCACTCAGCGCTCGCCGCATGGTCGCGCTGCTCTCCGACCTGCCGCTCGGCGGGGAGCTCTCCCCCTGCGTCGTCCCGGAGGAGTCGTCGTCGCCAGTGGCCGCTCATCAGAAGAAGGATTAGTTAACCAAGCACGATTTGGACCGAGCCGGCACCCGCGGGAGATAGTTAGCCAGCGAATTCCGAGCTATTCAGTATTCACAGTTTCACACCATTCTTTGATTGATTGTTTTGTTCTTTTGGTTTGTATATATATGCAATTTCTGTGCCGTTAGACTGTACACGCGAACATTTGAAATTATGTACAGCCCGTTCGTGTGCATGTGTTACGAGGATAGAAAAGTGATTTTTATTTGAAACGGGGGCAAAAGTTTTGCCTCAATCTATTAATTAAAAAGAAATTTGCAAGAAAGCAATGTCAAGACCAAGTTATTATTACAAGACAACTACTCTTGTGGCACCAAATTGCCCAATCTTTTGACGCCCGCGAGGACCCACGAACGAGTCTCCTTCTTAATTTTGTCAAAGATAACTAATAGGAGAACAACGTAATATGGTGAAATGGTATGACCTCGAGCACGATTGTGTAACTCTTCATCGTGCCTACTAAGAAACAATTAATACATCCTCAAAAAAAAAATTAATACTTTCACAAACTTACTCTCATGAACAACACATCACAAGCCTTTAGGGGAGTCTTAGGCATATATTGTTATGGCAATTTTACCAACGGGTACGGGTACCCGCGGATACCGTACCCGCATGGGTAGGGTATGGGTACAATTTTGTACTCATGGGTAGTACCCGTACCCTATCCGTTAAGTCGCGGGTAGGGCACGGGTATAGTCTTGTACCCATGGGTATACCCATACCCTACCCGTTTATACTAACATGTGGATTTTACCCGTGGAGTTTCAAGATTCATTCTCATGAGCTTTTGAACATATGTTAAAATTGTCATCAATGGTTAATTTGAGTTGAGATAATTGTCATGTACTCATTGAGTTGAGATAAATATTTTTCTTTTGTGAAACATGCTATCGATGAATGTAAAATTATGAATAACTTGTGTACTATTTAATCTACCCATTGGGTACACAATGGGTATGGGTACCCGTCGGGTATGGGTACGGGTAAAATTTTAAACCCGTGGGTACGGGTATGGGTAGAATGTTTTACCCATTAACTATACGGGTATGGGTATGGTATTGCTCTACCCGCCCCATACCCTACCCATTGACATCCTTATATTGGGATCACCTAATGACTTTCCCTCTTAAGTAGAGATAGAGATCTGCGAGATTTGATAAAAACCTGGATAAATTGACCCCGCATAACAAGCCGAGTATGCTGATTAGAGAACTATATTTTTGCTGGATTGCATTGTGGTTTATTATGTTTATCTAACTAGGGCTTGTCTAATTCAAACAAAGACTTCATCTGACATGGTTTTTAAGGCCTTGAAGATAGGGAGGAGGGACAAGACGAAAACGATATAAAGAGGGTTTTTGCGTTCACCTCATACATCAACTAAACATGCCAACTAGTCAAGATGTGGAGTAGGGATATTAACGGGTCTAGCCCTCACCGGGGAGTGTCTTCTCATCATATCTCCATCCCATCAAGTTCGGTGCACGGATCGGGTTCCCCAATAAGGGGTCGAATTCAAATGATATGGTTAAGTTTCAATGTTTCATGATGATACATATTCTACACACATAAATATGTAATTTATGTAACACAGATGTGGTTAAAAGATTATAAAAATAATTCATACGCTAAATATTATTAGAACATAATACTTAGACACAATATTACAACATATTACATATAAAGAATAAAGATGTATATACACACAAGTGTACATTTTGTGGGATATTGATCGACATACAAGTAATAAGGGGGTATAGCGATAATGGGATGTAAAGACCTTCTAATCTGCCCCCTATTAGATGGTGGATCAATTTCCCCCATACTCATCCCGTAATATGTTGTTTCACAACGGGTTTGCAGTGGCAACCCGTTGCTATTCCTAATGTAGATCATGTTGATATTGAATTTTGAAGCTTAAATCTAATGAAGTATGTCGGCAAAACATATATCCGTCTCAAGTTAGTTATTATGTTTAGACATATGTGATTTAAAGTGGAATTTGTTGTTCCCTCAATAACTCTATATTATCCATCGAAGATGGCTTAACTAATGATTGATGATTCACTTAAGAGTAGCAAACTAACAAGTTATTGTTGATCTAGGCTCCAGATCCAAATCATAAGGATCGTAAGGCAAAAATCGTTGATTGTTGGCCTACGAGCCAGTAATCACCAAGTCAATTCATCCCCATCTACAAGCAAAAAAAAGGGCCTCTAAAAAGAAACAGAAAATGTTACCCCTGCATGCTACTAGGGTTTCTCGATGAGCTGACATGCACTCATGCTATCCAAACCATTCAAAAAAACGGTTAGGTCCTCTTTGGTTGAAAAGATGTCTATAAATTTGGGATATTTAGAATCCCGAAGAATTTTACTTATGTTGGTTGTTTTAATTCGTAGGATAGAATTTTTCAGATTTTTTTAAGGATTCCTTTCTGCTACATTTCTTTGGGAAGTTTGCAATAACTAAAACCTCTTCGGGAGAATATTTTTAGTTTTCCGGTGACACGGTCAAACAAAAAAATGAAGTAAAAAATGTTGACCAACAGGGGAAGGATCCCCCATTGGCTTTATGTTGTTGGATAGATGAGACTCCCCGTCTAGTTCGAGTAAACCTCAGTTGCGACTTGAATTTTTTTGAGTGTGCTTCAGCTGGGACTCGAACCTCTGGCGCGCACTCGCTGCCTTTGCCACTGAGCTAGGGCTCAGTTAAAAAAAAGTATATTTAAGTGGACTTGACATTGCAATTCTAGGCTTTTCAGATAGCCTATTGGGCAACCTCGCAAAACAGAGAGAGACCTCACGTGAAAATTGTCCCATATGTGTACTTTGCGTGTGCCGTTTTTGTTCGAGTAAAACCCATATGAAATGTGTGCGTGTGCCTGCATCTCACGGTCACATGAACTAAGCGCTGGATACCGAAGTTCTTTTGCAGCGATGCTCGGGTAAAGTTAATCAGAAAAAGGTTTCCTCACACACCGTGCGTGCGCATGAACTGATTCGAGAAATCCAAGCGGTGCCGCCTACAAAATCGCGCACACTTTGCAGATGCCATCTTCAAAATCCAATTCAGATACCACCATTTGCAGGCTTGCACAGCACCATCGCCCACATCCACAGCTCCCCAAGAACCCCTTATCTTCTCCGCCGGATTGGATTGCAGTCCATCTTCCATCCATCCATTCAATCCGAGATAAGACGCCCCAAAACCCCCTCCCACCCCTCCCAAAACCAAGAACCCAAAATGCTTCTGTTCGTACGATGAATTCGTAGTGTACATTGCCAAGGAGAAGATTCAGGGCAGAGTCGTAGTCAAAAAAGATATACAGGGATTAACTCAGGGTATTCTGGGAGTCCATTATTGGGAGCTGTGCCATGGATCTGGCTGCCCCACCAACCAATTATCCGAAACCTTTATCCTCCATTATCCTACGCCGCCGACGTCCTACGCCATCAGGGGCAAGAATAAACAAGTGCTCCGCGAGCCAACAGCAGCGACTCGTCTCGCCTCCACCGCTCCCTTGCCACCACTCGCTGCTGCTGCTTCGACCCGACCCGCCCGGGCGCGCGCGATCCGTGGTCGCGAGATCCAGCTCCGTCGCCGCGCCGCCGCCGATGACGACGCCGAACCCGACGATCCGGAGGCTCGACGTGGCCTCGCCGGTGCCGGCCGACATCGACATCGCCAACGCCGTCGAGCCGCTCCACATCGCCAACATCGCCGCCGAGCTCGGCATCCCGCCGGAGCACTACGATCTCTACGGCAAGTACAAGGCCAAGGTGAATATGCAGTTCTTGGTTGGTTCCCGGAGAAGGAGTACCACCGGCGTCCAGTGGTGTGATCATGTGATGGCGATCTGATTCGATTTTGTGCGGCTGTCTCGTGGTGTGCAGGTCCTCCTGTCGGTTCTTGACCAGCTGCAGGGGCAGCAGGACGGGTACTACGTGGTGGTCGGCGGCATCACGCCGACGCCGCTCGGGGAGGGCAAGTCAACGACTACCGTCGGGCTGTGTCAGGCACTCGGGGCGTTTCTTGATAAAAAGGTGAGATTTTCAGAATTGTTTCCATTTGTCGCAAAGTCGGCAATTTGTGATTTCGTGTAAGAATGTCGTTTGGGTTGATAAATTTTGGTATTGAGGTAAACGATTAGGCTTGGTTGGCAGACCATTTTAAGGACTGAAAATTGTTTGATGCCGACTTTTGCTGGACTGTAGTAGTCTGTAGGGTTCAGTCTTTTGTTGCGGTGTCGTTTGGTGTTAACAACACAGTAGTTCCAGAGATATATTGCTCATCAATTTGAACTACAAGCCCATGGATTCGGAGGTCCAAGCCATTACAGAGGAGAAGAACACGAAAGGAGGAAGAGAGACACAAGCAGAGGAGAGGCCGAAGCCGTTCCGTTCCTAGCCGAAACATCCCATTGCTGCCTCCGTGGTACTTGTAGTACTTGCCCCTGTAGTCCTAGAGCAGGCCAAGCCCAAGAGTGCTGGCCCATGATGCAGCCCACGACGATAGTAGGGGATGGTCGCTAACATTCCCCCCTCCTTAATTTTCGGCTTGACCTCAAGCCGATGCCCTGTTGGACTGCCTGGATCCCATGGTACTTGATGCTCCATGACTTGGCCGAGGTCGCGCTGGATGTCGTAGTCGAGGTGGACCTTGACGAGGCTGACATAGCCGACGGCGCAGACTTGCTCGAGGAAGACGCCAATGTAGCAGTTGCGGCCGATGTGCGCCTGGTCAGGAATGACGTCGAGGTAGTAGTCTTGATCAGCGTTGGCTGAGACATTGTCGATGTAGTTAGCATGGTCGAAGCAGTGGCCATGGAAGTAGGCTGGAGCTGCAGCATTCCTCCTTCCTTTTTCTTGTTTGCTGCTTCTAACAAGTTCAAGGAGGTGAAATAACCATATTAGTGCTGTAGTATCACTTTGATCGAACCAAACTGTTCTGTTCCTCCACACTATGGCGTGGTTTAGTGAGCTCTGAATGTTGAGGAACCGAACAGCTTGCACTCTTGACCGCATATCCACATCATAAAAAATAGCATCCATGAGCTTCTGATTTCCAATTGTGAGCACCTCACATGAAACATAAGCAGAACCACCATAACATATATGCCCAATATCATAAGATTGCAACAAGTAATCTGGTAGTGAGGGACAAACCCTGTCCATAGCGCAACTCGCTGCCTGGATATGTGCTTGCCCATGTAGAAGAGCATTGTTTATGGTGTATAGCTGAAACCTATCCTGAAGCAATTTCTTTTCTCCTAGCTCTGTTGCAACTGCAGTCAATATAAGGTGACATGAAACATGGCAGCACTGAGTGCAGATATCAACAGTTCTTGCAATGCCTGGATCCCATTGCTGCATTGGTTCCTTCCCTGTTGAATTTCCATTAGCAATAGGAATTAACACTGCAGATCGTGGCCATAAGATGTATGGCCTAAATACGCAGCTCCACTTTTCCCCTGACTTCTTCTGATGATGACCACGACTGCATGATAGATGTGAGTCCATTTTCTCAACACATACATCCCAAGTAATATCTCTGCTAAGCACTGAATCTCTCAATACCACTGGTTTCTCTCCCGGATCCCATGGCAACAAGCAAACTGAATGAGTTGTACCACAACCAAGACCAGAACATGTTGCTGGCAGCTTGAATGCCACTGATACGCTGTCAGTATGAATGCCACTGCTAGGATGAAGTGCTAGTACTATCCTCTGTAATATCTGGTCAGTATGAATGCCACTGATACGCTGTCCAAAGTGCAAGTTAACCATTGCTCTTGCATCCCCATGTAAGTCCTGGACCGAACCCATGCTTCTCATGAACTTCCCATAGGAATGTAGATTGCACTCAAACGAAGGCCAAGGACATGGCCTAGGCACTTGCCTCCTGTGTGGTACCCAGACCTGCAAAGGTGGAGGCCAGCGTTGCCACTTGATTTCATTGTTGAGCAGCTTGTATGTGGCATTGTCCTCGGCACTAGCACCGGCCTTAGACCTTACTTGTTCACGTGGTCGGGTTGGCAAGCCCTCTGGAGGCAGGTTGTCGGATGTACTCTCGCTCCTCAGGGCCATACCTACAGCGCCGGGGTCTTCTTCCTCGGTGATGTTGGCGAGGTTGACAACAACGATGTCGTGGCCCATGTCGCTTATGATAGGAGTAGCAGGCTCAGGGACGACGGCGACGGTGGCCGTGTATGTAGTTGACGCTGCGGTGTGGGAGATCGTAGACACTGCTGAGGCAGCGGCGCGGCCTGGGAAATTCATCGAACAAGTTGTGGGCGGTTGAGCGGCGAGTTTGCCAGCACGCTCCACACACGCAGTGAGGACGGAGGGAGGCGCGGGAGAAGCCGAGGTCGCCAGCTCTGTGACAGGCATCGACATGGAGGGGTCCAGCTCGAGCACCGCAGTTGCAACCCAATCGGTTGCCGTCGTTGCAGGTGATGCGGTCGATGGTGGCGCGTCCGAGAAGGCTGCGTGACGTCTTGCCATCTTCTCCGCCCAGACAGGGTCACGCCTCGCCCTGTCTTCAGCGAGCTCGATGCGACGCCTTCCCGCCTCGCCGAACCCCCTGGTACGGCGTCTTGCCGTCTCGTCTGCTGACTCATGGACGAGGTCGGCACAGGAAGCACGAACCGACTCCTCAACGGCCGCAGAGATGATCTTCCGCAGGGAGGCCTTGTAATCCTCTGTCAACATGGAAGCTACAGAGGCCACCACACTTCTCACTGGATGTATGTCTCACGAATTTGGAAGTAATCGAGATCTCGAACTGGAAGATGGGGTGGGGAAAAAATTGGTGGAGAAAAAAGGTGGAGGATCTATGGCTCTGAATACCAAATGTTAACAACACAGTAGTTCCAGAGATATATTGCTCATCAATTTGAACTACAAGCCCATGGATTCGGAGGTCCAAGCCATTACAGAGGAGAAGAACACGAAAGGAGGAAGAGAGACACAAGCAGAGGAGAGGCCGAAGCCGTTCCGTTCCTAGCCGAAACATCCCATTGCTGCCTCCGTGGTACTTGTAGTACTTGCCCCTGTAGTCCTAGAGCAGGCCAAGCCCAAGAGTGCTGGCCCATGATGCAGCCCACGACGATAGTAGGGGATGGTCGCTAACATTTGGTTAGTGACATATTTTTTTTTTTTTACAGGAGTTAGTGACATATCTATACTGGTGATCACGGTATTCACCGTCTGTGGACTGCTTATTTGTTTTCCATAATCCTGAATTCCTGGTGCTGTTATAGACAGCTTCTTTCTGTGTTTTTTGGGATTGGAAATTGTTTGATGCCGATTGTGCTGGACTGCAGGCTTCAGTCTTTTGTTGTGTTGTTGTTTTGTTAGTGACATATCTAAACTGGCTATCATGGTATACGTAAACAATTTGTTTCATTAGTTTTGAAGTTGTGTTGGCATGAACTCGATGTAGAGCTGTAGAGGTATCAGAGCTTATGGTAGAAGTACATCTTTATGACTATCTGTGCTTGAGAAAGTTTTTTTTTTTCAGTTACCATCTTGTGTAGAAAACATAGTACAGTGATGTAGACGGGCTTAGGTTATCATAATCCTGAATTCGTGATACTGTGATAGTCTGGTAGACTGCTTGTTTCTTCGTCTTTTTCCTTTTTCTTGGGAGACTGCTTCTTTCTTGTGACAGCCATCTTTGTGGTTATACTATTTCAACTATCAAAGAAGCTGTCAAGGCTATGAAAATAAACTATACAATCGAGAACATATGGAACCTATTGTCATGTATGGCTGCATGTATTATGATATTGATATGCTTCTGTTGTTGCTATAGGTTGTCACTTGTGTCCGTCAACCATCACAAGGGCCTACCTTTGGAATCAAGGGAGGTGCTGCTGGAGGTGGCTACAGTCAAGTTATACCCATGGATGAGTTCAACCTCCATATGACAGGAGATATCCATGCAATTACAGCTGCGAACAATCTTCTTGCTGCTGCGATCGATACAAGGATTTTCCATGAAAATTCTCAATCAGACAAAGGTCTGTTCAATAGATTGTGTCCACCAAACAAAGAAGGGAAGAGGCGCTTTGCTGATGTAATGCTTAGACGCCTGATAAAGCTTGGCATCTCAAAGACAGACCCCGATGAGCTTACACCGGAAGAAGTTAGGCGTTTTGCAAGGCTTGATATTGACCCTGCGTCCATTACTTGGAGACGGGTAATGGATGTTAATGATCGCTTCCTGAGGAAAATTACCGTTGGACAAGGCCCTGAAGAAAAAGGTATGGTGAGAGAAACAGGCTTTGATATATCAGTGGCAAGTGAGATAATGGCTGTATTAGCTCTTACAACTTCACTTGCTGACATGAGGGAAAGGCTTGGAAGAATGGTGATAGGGAACAGCAAGGCGGGTGAGCCGGTTACTGCTGATGATCTTGGTCTTGGTGGTGCTTTGACTGTCCTAATGAAAGATGCTATTCATCCTACCCTCATGCAAACACTTGAAGGCACTCCGGTGTTAGTGCATGCTGGACCTTTTGCTAATATTGCTCATGGGAACTCTTCCATAGTTGCTGATAAGATTGCTTTGAAGTTGGTGGGGAAGGGTGGCTTTGTTGTTACAGAAGCTGGTTTTGGTGCTGATATTGGAACTGAGAAATTCATGGACATAAAGTGTAGGTATAGTGGATTGGCGCCACAGTGTGCTATTATTGTGGCCACAATTAGGGCTCTTAAAATGCATGGAGGAGGGCCAGATGTTGTGGCTGGGAAGCCTTTAGATCATGCATATGTGAGTGAAAATGTGGGTCTTGTTGAAGCTGGATGTGTCAATCTTGCTAAGCACATCTCAAACACAAAGAGTTATGGAGTCAATGTTGTAGTTGCAATCAACAAATTTGCATCAGATACTGACGCTGAAATGGAAGCGGTGAAAAATGCGGCAATGGCGGCTGGTGCTTTCGATGCTGTCGTCTGCTCCCACCATGCACACGGTGGTAAAGGAGCGGTTAGTTCTCTTCCCTTGTATAGATTGTTAGTTCAGAAATTCTATACATGACATCTCTTTATGAGGAAATATTAACCGTGTATCCATTGTACATTTCATATATTTTCTTCTAATAATGCTGACGGTTTCAGTACTTATGACAGTTCTTTTATGTTCAACATATATCAGGCCAATTAACTAATTAATGCTGTTGCCTCTTGTTAGGTTTTTTTGACTTTTATGTTTCTGTACTTGTCTACATAGTATCAAAGTGGTCACTGCACCAAACAGTTTTTACATGCTATGCACATGCGTCCTTTTATTGCACTTCTACATTAGTGAGTAGCAACTTATTTTCACAAGAAACATGCTTATTTTTCTGAACATCATGAAGGCTAAAATTTACAGAATTGAACCAGTTGCCTAATTCTATCATTCCATTTAACTTGTATTCAGGTTGATCTTGGACTCGCAGTTCAACGAGCATGTGAAAGTCAGGCAGAGCCCCTGAAGTTTTTATATCCCTTAGAATCTAGCATAAAGGAGAAGATTGAATCGATAGCTAATTTCTATGGTGCCAGTGGTGTTGAATACTCTGAACAGGTACTTACGTGCATCCTTTGTGAGATTTGTTCTAATTATGAGCATGATGACCTCAGATATATTCCACAAATATGGGGCCTTCCAAAGGGCTAATTTGTTTTCTTAATTTCTTGTCCTGTTGCATGGTGTGGCCGATAGAGTTGCCCACAGTTTCATGTTTGGGGAGATATGAAAAAAGTTGAAGGGATAGCATTAGAGAGATATACTGAACACTCGGCATCCACTTGCACAGCCCATAGAATCATACGATTTTTCTCTCTATCCTGCTGACTTCTGTATCTCTTCCCTGTAGGCCGAGAAGCAGATCGAGATGTACACCAAGCAAGGCTTCTCCAACCTCCCAATATGCATGGCGAAAACTCAGTACTCGTTTTCACACGTTCCATCCATGAAAGGCGCGCCGTCCGGCTTTGTGCTGCCGATAAGAGATGTGAGGCAGCATCGGGCCGGTTTCATCTACCCACTGTCGGCACGATGAGCACAATGCCCGGTCTCCCTACAAGGCCCTGCTTCTATGAGATCGACATCGACACGGCCACGGGGAAAGTCATGGGTCTGTCATGAGCTTTTGCCAGCGCCATTTGTGTTCTGGCTGTGTGCTGGTGCGAAATTAACTGTGTGCAGTTACAGTTTTGGGAACATTCCTGAAAGCAGAATAAATAAATAGCCTCATCGGCTTTCCTGCAATTGTGGTTCAGTAGCTTGATGGCTGTAAATTTGTGAACCATGTTGTTTGTGCTCTGTTCACATGCCCTGTGTTTGATGTTTCAGCTTTCTTAGCGTCGTTTTCTTGGTTCTGTTTTTGCTGCATTATTATTTGCGTTGCCCGACATTGAAGTTGGGCTGGGCTGGCTCCAAGCGATGCGAAATCAAAACGTTATACTGGGTCGCTACCTTCGTGGGCCGCGCCACAACGCAACTAGGAAATGGCACGCTGCTGCCTCCATCAACTTGTCCAACGAAGCTCTTTCTTCGGTAGGATTGACTTTCCAAATCAAGTTCAAATTGAAAAAGAAACTTCCTCTAGAATACACAAGATAAAGTGAGCTCCACTACCAGCTCACAGCAGCAAGTCCAATGGCCGAGTCGAGCGCGTCGCATAGGAGCCACAAACGGATACATCTGGAACTCGTCAAGAGTCAAGAACCTCGCCGGTAGGGCGACGGCCGGTTCGTCGACATGGACATCAAAATGCCTCTGTTTCCTGGAACGACACCAGTTCGCTGTCGCACACGGACTGCCTGTTTCTCCGCGGCAGAGACCCACGCAAAGGGTCACTTCGCCGGTCAAACGCAACGAAATTGTTGGTAGCAACAGGTGCAGGGACTTGGTCAGACGACCCGAGGTTCCGTTTAATCATGTGGAGAGAGAGAAAATGACGATTGCTCCGGACGCAGCCGGGAATTTGAATCTAGCGCACAAGTGTGCACCACATCCATATGATTGTAGCATTGCCCAATAGCAAGGAATGCTTGCTTGCACACCAAGTAATTTTATTGTACTCATCAGCCTGGTACTTGCAAGAACGGGAGCATGCTACACCGTCAAACACTACTAAGGCCCCGATTGGTTGGTCGTTTGAGCTTCGTAAGACTAGTCACAATGGGAGTAACATGAGGGGTAACATCAGTGCCACGTAGGCAAAAAATGTGATGTGGCGGGTAATTAATGAGGAGAGTGATGGTTGTGGTAACTAGCTATGTTACCATACCATCACACATTTCAAGGCAAGATGAGTGTATAACCTATTAAATATGACACTACACACATGTTACTCTCCACTATGGAGGTAGTAATTTAGAGTAGTAACATATGCATGTTACTGGTCTAAGGTACTCCCCATTGTGAGCAGCCTAAAGCGTCGGACGGACCACCGGACGCTCCGTCTTTTTTACGCTAGATTCTGTCGTTTTGCTACGGAGGGAAATTTCTACGGGGTTCCCAAGCGGGGCCTAACGTGAGAATCGACACCTCATGTGTGGAGATCATTGGTCGGATGTGAATGCAGGACTTGACCTCGGCCGGCGCAGTGACAAGTCTCCAGAGAGGCCAGAAAGAAAGAAACGACCTAATATGAACCGTGACTGCACAATCGGGACGACTGAAAGTACTGGACTAGTAGTAGAATACACCCGGGGCCTCTTTAATTCAACGGATTTGCATAGTGATTTTATAGGATTTAAAGCATTAGTAATTTCTCCTACGGTACTTGTTTGATTTGTAGAGTAGTATTCAATTCCGTAAGATATTTTCCTAAGTGGTCCTTTCAACTAAAGTTTATAGAAAACTTAACTTCCAATCAAATCACCTTTTCAAAATCTTCTAGGTTTACTGTGATGGATCAAATAAATGTGCGTGCATATAAAATTATGTGAGTGGAGGGTATTCTTGCGTTTCTAAAATGTTGTGAATAAAAGAAGCCCTAAACCAAAATTTGTAGGGTCATAGAACTTTTGATCTTAATCATATCGATACTCCTACTCAATTTTAGTCTGAGACAAATCAGTCAAATCTGGGATATGGATGGGTTAACATGCATGTCTTTTTTTTTGCGGGGTCAGGGTTAACATGCATGTCAAAGTTGAAATTTATATGGCGTGAACGTTTCAATTAAGGACGCGCGGGGCGACGAGTTGCCGGACATTGGATCTCTGAAGCAATGCGACGAGTTGGCATGACGTCATGTTGACACGTGACAAATTCGGCGTTCCCGTCGACAGCGAGGAGCCTGTGGTGATTTCGTCAATCTCAAGACCCGACCGTCGGCTCAGTCTTTCGGAGGTGCTCATAGGGGTAGGGTGTGCGTACGTGCGTTCATAGGGGTGAGTGTGTGCACGTGTATGTGAGCGTCTGCATTGTACTGTGTTTCGCAAAAGAAAAGTTTTAGTTACCTCGTGCCAGACATGCAAGTACGAATCCCAGACTGGAAAATGTGTGTCATGCGTGTTTCAACGTTTATAGGTGTGTATTGAACCATGTACGTTTACCTTTGAGGAAGGAACGGATTTTTTGCTGATGTGAAGTTTGTCTTGATTGAATGTTCACTACTCATTAGACTCTCGGTTTTCTCATATTCGTATGCATCTAGACTCATTTTACCCTGTATGTAGTCCACGTTGTAATAACTCTCTCCGTTCATAAAACGATGTCTCAATATAGATCAAATTTGTATTTATATAGATATGATTTAGTGTGTAGATACATGCACATTATAACTAGGTTGAGACATCTTTTACGGACGGAGGAAATATAAAACATCTTATTATAATTAGGGAACATAGGGAGTATTTCAGTAAACCATGACCAGACTCGATCACGCGACCAGAGTAGTCGAATCACATCACATCAAGCCACTCACACTCCTCCCTAATTAACCATAAACCACACCCAAACATCGGAGCTAACGTGGAGAGCTCACAAACTCGGTACTGCTACCTCCGTTCCGAACTTCAATCTTTAAAAACTTCAATCCTTAAAAAAACTATGGAGCTTCCTTTTTCTCCACATGTCAACCTTTTATTGGTTTACATAAAGGTAAAAATAATATTATATCACTTTAAAGTAAAACTCACTAGAAATAGAGCTCACTTGTTGCTCCACATGTCAATCTTCCACTGGTTTAGGTAAAGAAAAAATAATATTATTTGTGTACAAAAACTTATTTTCTATCTACTGCATACAAAACTACTGTGCTTCCGAGTGGAGTGTTTTGTATCCCGGTCTAAATGTAGCTCCCTAAAAATGGAGCTTCCTTGTTGCTCCGCATGTCAACCTTCTATTTGTTTACACAAAGGAAAAAATAATATTATATCACTTCAAAGTATTAAACTCACTAGAAATAGAGCTCACTCGTTGCTCCACATGTCAACCTTCCACTGATTTAGGTAAAGTTAAAAAATATTTTTTTTTTCTATACAAAACTTATTTTCTATGTACTACATACAAAACTAATGTGCTTCCGAGTGCAGTGTTTTGTATCCCGATCTAAATGTAGCCCTTTATTTTGAAGATTCAAAATATAACTTTTAAAGTGTGATTTTTTTTTTGAAAAAATATGTGCATATAGCCACGGATATATCCTACAAGTGCCGAAAATCTTAATCCGAAATAAGCTCTATTCTACGCTAAAAAAGGTATAGATCGGGTGTGTGAGCAGGACTTCCAAATTCTATCAGAATTTGTCTTTTTACATAACCCAGAATATAAAGAATTTTGGATTGAAGATTTGCACAACTGTAGGATAAGGTATAAGCTACGTGCAGATTTATTTTTTAGAATTTTTGAAACTTTAAATGTTGTTTTAGAAAATTTGAAATATATGGATACATGTAGCACAGGCTACAAATGCCTTTTCGTGGTGTTTCCTCTCTTTTAGAGAACCTTCAGGGCTTCTTTGATTTGTAAGAAAGGAAATTCAAACGGATAGGGATGGAAAAGGATGCCATGTGAAAACCTGCCCTCGTTCCTTTTGCATAGAAAATGAAAAATGAGCTCTGAGTGGATTTTCACTTCCTGTACGTTTTGCCATGAAACTGAGATTGGAAGGAAACTTTCCTGTAGTTTTCCTTTCCACACTTCCTACGAATCAAATGCGTGAACAGTAACAACTTTGGAAAATTTCCTAACCCTTTAGGATTCCTCTACATTTCCTCCAAATCAAAGGAGGCCTCAATAGCTGGCTTATTTTAGGTCATGACTCTTTTTAGGTCATTTGAGATAAAAATCTTGCTCCAACAGCGGTATTTAATGTAAATTTTGTCATTTTTATGTTGAAAACAATACCAAGCGTTGCAGATATAAAAATACTTGAGCCAATGCTATATAATAGAAAGGCCAACACGTGCATTGCTAACTGTTAATCGGAAATTTCATGTCGCCCTCACAACTCTCCTACATGGACCACCGCCGCCTCTTCTCACTTCGTTTTAACTGTGCCTCCTCCTCCTTCCCTGCCAACACGGGCATGAGTGACACACGACAACTCTGCCTCTGGTGGCACCTCGACTAGCTCTGCCTTGTGCGGCTCCTCCGCCTCTACACACCAGTTGTCGGGTTCGCCTCGTTAAGAGATTAACAAATCCAAAGTTGTTAATTTTGTATTATACAGTTTATATTGTAGGTGCTACGTACAATATTTTCTTAAAAATGTATGAATTTGTACCTGATCATCAACATGTCATGTATTGATAAACACAATAATAATACCCACGGGTCAAACCCTTCTACTAGTATGTTTTAAGTTTTTTGATTCGTACATATGTAGACGAGTTTCATTACAAAGATTCGCTCATTATTTCAATCGTCCATATAGAAATATCTACTCCGTATATAATTTGGAATGGAGGGACAACAACCCGACGTGCGACGGGCCGGGGGCTCATCGCTTGCACCATGCTTCTTGGGCCCAAAAATACAGACAAATAGCGGCCGGCAGGAGGCAGCGTCCGGGCGAGATCGACATGAGGCGGCAAGCAGGGAACATCGCAGAGAGACACGACGCAACTTCCCAATCAGCTTGCTCCCTTGCCCAAGAGGAGGCCCCTCCTAATCTCGTCGTGCCCCTGCTTCTTTCACTGCCGATCCTGTAGACTGATCGACGCTCCGATGATCTTGGTGTCGCCTAGCGCGATCGCTTCTGTAGTTCTGTTGCAGGCAGGGTTCGATGGAATCTGCGCGGCCCATTTTGGAGCTAATAATTGGCACGACGTCTCGTGTGGGAGAAGAAAGAGATTCCGGAGTTGCAGCCTTGTTTTTGAAACTACTAAGTTGAAATCTTGTAGGCTACCCTGTTGTAGTACCGGCCTAGTTTTGTCTAACTAAGAGAACGTGCTAAAGTAAACCCGTTCCTACTTGTGCTGTCAGATTGGCAGCTTCGCTGGGTGCTCGTCAGAGGGATGCTTGATGCGTGAGTTGGAAGCGTTTGCAAATTCCTAAGATTAATCGTGCGACCTCCCAACTAATGAAGCTCATAACTGCCTTGACCAATGACCAGCACCACGCAAGCTCGACACTGAGATAGCAGCTACTCCTGTACAAGTCTCAGGAGCACACTCCATCGCCCCCCTTAATCAAAAGCGCCATGATGCAAGCGACGTTACTACCAGCCAGCAGAACGGGAACGTCTACCGGTACCATTCGATCCCGGGAGTAAGAGATCCATCAAGACGAAGACGAACTCGCGCAAGAAGATATCGTGGCCGAGGGGTCTCGTTTCCCTCGGCCGATCAATAAGAACACTGGACCAAGTCTCAGCCTCTTTGACTGACCGGTCACCGTAATTTGCTGCTGGTCGGTCACTGGTCAGAGCCCAGGCCCCGGGGGGGCGGCCGGCATTGATTGATTGACGGGGAAGGGCGGCCGTGATCCGGGGAAGAAGATCTTTGGGGTCTGGCCTCGTCTCACGGTGGACTCGTCGTCTAGAGTGAGTGATTGAATTCTTTGCACTCCAGCTCGTGACACGAACTCCGCATTCATTCATCGGCACCCTCCCTCTTTGTCACGCGTGAAGTGAACGACGACTCCGAGGCGAGAAACCCTTGCCATTTTCGACGGCATTTGCTTGCTTCTCCGGCGTCGAGATGAGAGCCAAGACTGACCTGTGCTTGATGTAGTGGGTATGGTGGTGGTATCGCGAGCAGATTTTGATTGTGGGTCTGAGCCGTGAGCGAAACAAGAGCGATGTGATACGACGAGGACCACCTGTACGTACAACGTAGTAGTGATAGTATTCCTTTGGGCTTTGGCAGGCCTGCGATAAGTATGATGGGCTCTAGACATACAAACAACTGTCTCGGTCGTCGGTGCTATACTGTTTTCGTTTGGACAATACGCTACTGCATATACGGTAGTACTACCCGCAAACCGATTTTGTACTGCTGCTACGATTGAGACATGACATCTCTATCCCTCTCTTCGACAAGAGAAAATCTCGCTACCGCTTTTATTTAGTATTTTACTCTAGTGCCAGTGTCCATCTCAAAAAGAAGGAAGAGTAACTGTCAGTGGTAAAGACTCGGCTAGAGAGTCATGATTTCGCAAATCAGCGGCCACCAGCATCGCCACTGTGCTTCCAGCTACTCCCAAAAGTGAAACCAAACCAGCTGCAAAAATAACCGGAACAACTAAAACGAAATAGGGCGAAAAGTTAACAAGCTCTACTACAACATTTCTGCTTTGGGCATGCATCCCGGCCGTCGACGAGACCCAAATCCGACGACAGGCGCGGCGCCAGTTGGGGTTTTCATTTCTCACAAACCCCTTGGCGAATGCAAGCCACAAAAAATCCCGGGGCAGAAAGATTGGGAAGAAAAAGGTGAGCGTATTTACAGACAGGTCCTTCGCCGGAGGCGAAGACGACCTGGCGAAATCACTAGCTGGACGGTGCTTGCGTTGGCGGGAAGTTGCGGGCCGACGAGAACAGCGCGGCGAAAGACGACGGTCTACGCTCCGGTGCGGCAGCGGCCGCCGCAATGCCGCCCCCGGTGACGGTGGGCGTCGGCGGCGCGGAGTTGGAGGCGACGCGCTCGCAGGAGGGGCACATGGAGAGCGTGGTGGCCGGGAGATTCATGTAGAAAGGGTGGACCGTCTTGAGCGCCCGCAGCTCCGCCAGCTCCTTCTGCAGCCGCCGGTTCTCCTCCGTCAGCGTCTCGCAGCACCGCTTCAGGTACTCGCAGTCCACCTCCGTCTGCTTCAGCTTCGTCCTGCCAAAGCAAACACGCTTTATAAGTTAGTGTTTTTCCTTGACTAATTAAGATTCTTGTCTGAGAGAGAGAGAAAGACAGAAAAAAGGGATGAAATCTTTCATGGAGCAAGCGTGCGTGCACCTACCTGGCTCGGCGGTTCTGAAACCACACCTCCACCTGGCGCGGCCGGAGGTTGAGCTCCTTCGCCAGCGCCACCTTCTGCCTCTGCGCGCGACACGGCCATGGAACCGTCAAACACGAGACGAAATAACTAATCAAACGTATTTCTGTCCGATCGAGTTGATCTGCGCGCGTACGTACCGGGTTAAGGGTGCTGTGCTCCTTGAAGCTCTCCTCCAGGAACGCGGCCTGCTCCTTGGAGAGGCGCAGCTTCTTGCGCGCCGACCCGCCGTCGTCCTCGTCGCTGCCGCGGGACCCGCCGCCGCCCGGAGCGGCGTCGCTGGCACCGCGGTCGCCGCCCGCGCAGAAGTCCATCGGGAAGGAGCCCCCGCTGTCGTTGGGCGAGGACGACACGGCCGCCCCCGCCGCGGCGGTGTCCTCCTGCTCGTCGTCCGCCGCCGCCGCGTAGGCACCCCACGCCGACGCACCGGACGACGGCGCCTGGTTCACGTCGAAGCCCCGCGTCGACGCCTCCAAATGCCCTGCGGAAACAGAACGGATCGCCCCATGTTAGACATGCAAAAGATCCAAGAAACGATCGAGAAGGGGAAAAAAACTCATGCAAACACTCACTGCTCTCGGACGGCCACGGGAAGCCGAGACTGGGCGCCATGGGCAGGAGCGCGAGCCGCATCGTCGGCTCCGGGCCGGAAGAACCGCACCTCATCGCGGCGGCGGCGACCTCCTGATCTCTCCTCCCCTCCCAACCCGCTCCTCCCTCCTCGCCCCGGCTCCAACCCCAAGCCCGAGAACCAGCTCCCTCCCGGCGTCCGCCATGGTGTCCCCCAAGCTCAACCCCAGCTCCATGGCACCAACCCAACCCAGACCAGATCACAACCGCCTACCAACAAGATGATGATGGTATGGGGCCGTGTAAATGCGCAAGGATTCCGAGGTTTTATAGGAGCGGGGACAGGGACAGGGACAGGGACGGGACTCCCCTCCTCTCTCTACCGGGTTCTACTCTGTATGTGTGAGCTATAATGGCGAGTTTGACCAGTTGACGACGCACGCACGTGACCCGGAGGAAAAGGAGAGCGATTCGCGTGTTCGCCGGGGTGCTTTGTGGCAAAAGATGGCAGGCGGTAATAATTATGTTAATCATTATCTACGACGTATCTTTACCCTTTTATAAACAGCACCCGCGATCTTTTTCAGAAAGCTGGCGACGCAGCTGCTGCTGCCGCTCCTGCACCTGCACCTGCAGCCTTGCCTCTTCTCTTCCCCACATTCTTTATGATGGAATTTATATCTCACAGTCTAGCTAGGGTCGTCTAGGTAGGAGTACGTACTGCATGTGTATCGTCCGCCAAAAGAAATTTGTGTATCTTCTGCAGGTGCATGCTGTTAGTGCTACCCATAATTTTGGAGTGGAGACAAGTGCGATTCTAGAGGTAGAAGACAGAGTTGTTGCATGCACCATGAGTCAAGCGACTGTGTCGCTATAATTAGTAGTGCTAGTCGTTATTTAACAAGAGGATTTCCCATATTTCTTTTGTTATATAGGAGTATGTATGGTCACAAGAATGCATGATGCATGACATGAATGATGGTTTCCTGAAGAAAAATGTCGTCTTCATCATCTGAACTGAATAGAGAAAAGACACAAGTATTGCAAACAGGTGATGAAATGATTGAATCTGCAGTACGTAGATAGAATTTCGTGTGTTTCTATGATATCTCTTCTCCTTGGCATGCATGGAAGTTCATGATGATAATAAGGCCCTATAATTGCATGGAATGGAATGCGATCTACTATACTCATGCATGCGTGAGCTAGCTAGCTCCCGGCCGGCCAGGAGCTGCGCCGGCGCCGGAGTCGCTCGCTCGATCGAACAATGGAGAATGTAGGACTTCTTTCTCTGCATGCAAACGCATGATTCCAGCCATCAATTCCTCATCCAGCGCCATGCATCATATCATCATGCTGTATGTGTGGTGTGCTAGCTACCTGCGTGATATTAAGCAATCACGTTGATGTGTACATCGGGGACAAGCCGATGGGGTCGTTCGCTCGCCGCAATCATGGGGCATCATGCATACTGCCGGCCAAGCAAGCAGAAGCTCACCTTGTGGCCAATCGATCGACCCTGCCTGCTTGGTAGTACTCCTGTCCTGCGATGGCGATGATCATCGTGGGATTTTTTTTACAAATATAGCCCCCTGCCCAACATAATTGTTAAAAGTAGCCCCTTTGAAATTTATTTTCAGACCTTCCGCCATCTCAAACGGCGGAAAGTGGCCTTCCGCCATCTCAAACAGCGGAAAGTCAATTGTCGTCGAGTTTCTCCAAACTCAGGTGGCGACACGTGACGCTCGGTCGACTTTCCGCCAACAGAGATGGCGGAAGGTGGCTTTCCGCCGTTTGAGCTGGCGGGAAGCCCACGTGTAGCTTTTTCACCTTTCGATAGGGCTATTTCTGACAATAAATTTTAAAGTGGGCTACTTTTAACAATTAGATTGGACAGGGGGTCATATTTGTGCGGTTGGGTGACGTGTGATGGATGGTTGGAGAGTGCTTGCAGGCAGGCGCATAAGGATGCAATCATGCTTGTTTGTACAAGATGGTACCCGGCTGTTCCTTTCACCGCAAAAGTAACCCCTCCGGTTTTCTACAAGTGTGCAAAGGATGAATCATGCATGCATGGCCACCAAAAGGTCAAAAGGATGGGATCATGGGCATGCAGCACTAATCTTCTTCCTCTTCTTTCTCGCTCGCGCGTGTGATTGACTGACAAAAATGAAAGGAGTACTTGTCATGTCACAGTTTCCATGCGGTTACATATTTTGGGATGGAAATGTGAAAAAATTAGTACTAAAACGCGTTTAAATCCCGTGGGAAAATGTATAGGGCACCTTGATTTTGCCATAGCTAATTCTTATATGTGGAGTAGTTCCAAAGGAAAGGATATGTTTTTTGTTGTTATTTTTGTTGATTGGTTCCTTTTTTTTTTTTTTTTTTTGAGGAAAGGATCCGATCCAAATACAGGCAGCTCAGTACACTTTACAAGACAGTCCAAAAGAAAAGAGAAATTACAAAGGGACCCAGGCAAAGTGCAAAGAGCACCCCAAGCTACCGGTGAAGACCACGATCAGATCCTTCGTCTCTCCCAAAGCTCCGAGACGACAACGGAGGGGCCGTACCACGCACCGCCGGAAGAACAGCACCACCACGCATTGTAGAAGGCCGCAAGAGCCACCCGCCGCCAGCGCCGGGTTCTGGACTCGCTGAACGTGCTCGGCCACAGCGCCGTCTTCCCGCAACCGCCCATCATCCAGCCGCTCTGCCACCGCCACGGACCACCACCACCAGCACGCCGGCACCGACAGACACCACCCCCCTCGCCACCAAGGCCGGCCGGAGCAGCACCGTCGACGAAAACCACCACCACCAACAGCACCAAAAGCAGGACGCCCACCACGACCGAGCCCTCACCTCGCCACCACGGCCGGCCTGAGGAGCAAGGGCGAGGAAACGCACCTGACGAACCGCCTTCACGTCCTCCCCGGCGACGAGGCCGCCGGAACGGAGAAGGAGGGGAAGGACCAAAGCCAACACACCGGCTCCGCCGCCCCGTCATCGACGTCGCCGAAGGCACTCACACCTAGAATAGGGACCTATCTACACACCGGAACGACAACCAGAGCTCCCCCCCACCTCGCAGCGCCTCGACGGCGGCCGGAGGCGGAGGGGGAGCGGAGGATTCGCCGGCGGAGACCAAGCTCGCGCGGTCGCCCCTCTTCCGCCTCTCTCTACTGTGGACGAGCAGATAAGGACAGATGTTTTTGTTGTTTGTTGATTGGTTCCGATGATGAATATTGGTACATTTATTGGGAAAACATTCAAAAGCCAAAAATGATGGTGTGCAAAAGTGTGTGGGTTTGATGAGTTTGTTCATGAAATGCTAGGAATCCAATGTATCATCCTTGGAGTTCATACATGATCACCGGCGATTTTTCAGTAATGATACCAATGAGCTCATCGTGCGTACGGATTTGGTAGTTTGATGTTGCTTTCCTTATTTGATCCATACAAACCAACGAGAAGTTATATTATGCTCTTGTTATCTTGCGTAATTATTGGATTGTGCTAAAAGTTAATTATTGCATCGTGATAAACTTTCGGTGACTTTTATTCATCTTACAAAATTAATTGAACTACTTACGGGTACAAAGTTTAGAAATTTCTGAACCAACTATGGGGCAAACGGCCGAACACCTCGAGTGTGGGGCGGGTGGTGGCCTCGTATGCCAGGTTAACGCGTTGTGGGGGAGGGCGTCTTGCAAAATGAGAACGGTGAGCGACGGCAAATCGGCCTGCGTGATCGCTGGAGAGTACCAACTGACAATTGGCGGATACAAGGGGTGACGACGGCAAATGATCGAGTCGCTTGCAAGTTGTGCCCGCCTGTCGGGTTCTACGTGGCGGGAGTGTCGGGTTCTAGAAAAGTTTTTCGGGATGTCAGAACCAATATGGGCACTGACATGGTTGATTTCTTCTTATTGAGTCAGGACCCCATTGAACTGAGTAAGGTTTTTCGGGGGACGCCGTTTGTGATGCTCTAAAGACATTAAATTCGGGACTGAAGGTTAACTGGATCACAGGTCTGGTGGATTTACTTTGTCAAAAGAGAAGTTAATTTTTTTGAACAAACAAAAAAGAAGATGTATTCATCCATTCCATTTTATTTACATGGTTATACTTTCTATTGTTTTCCCTCTGCCAGTCACCCTGCCTACACACCAAAGGAAAACCTACTACTCCTATTTGTAGCGAGTAGACCATACGTGCATGGGCTCGCTCATCCCTTTCATTGTGGCCTCCCAGACCGGCATACAGTGGCACCGGCGTCGAAGCCGCGGATGCATGTGCGACGCGCAGACAGAAGCGGCAGGCTGCAAATCATTTTAACCACATCTCCGAATCATATTTTCTAAATCGTCAGAGAAGTCCATCCTGAACTCCTCCCTCCTGCCGCGACCACCCGCTCCGGTCGGCTTCGCCCCGCGCCGTACACCGGCCGCTGCAGGACGCCGTCACGTGCCCCGCCGCGGGCCTGCCTGCCGGCCTCTGGCCGTCGGCCAACGAGAAACCTCCTCATTAACCACGGCAAGTCACGCGGCGCTGCTCAGAGTCGCAGACGCAGGGGCCCTATCGCAGCTGCAGCTAGCGTTGCTGCGCACTGACCCGCGCCTGGGCAACCCAAGCAGAGCAAGGGCCAGCTGCTTGTTATTATGGCTGCTGCTGCTGTATGCCTACCAGTGTGCTGCCTCCGTCTATTTTGCCCCTGTCCACTCCCACGTTGGAGTATACTGCATGCCCCGCCAGCGGCCAGCCCTGTTCAGTCCACGTACGTACGATCACTTCATGGATTCGCGGTTATTATAGAATTATTATTCATGGAAATAGGCTATAGTAGTACATACAGTAGCGAATAGCGGTACATGTCGCATGCAGACAGCCCCTCCGATAGAATGACCCACATGTCAAAGGCGGCCAGTCTTGATTAATGGCGTCGGGCAGGAGACCGTTCCATCGTCATGCCTGCCGCTATGCCGGGAGCTTCCTCAGCCGTTGCGACCGAGCGGGGCGGCATTACGTCTTCTTCACACGTCGTATTTACGACAACGCCATCGTTAGTCCCGGTTTCAGGACGAACGTAGACGTCTGCCACCGGGTAAAGCAGGAGCATCACAACCCACCTTGTGGTGGAGGTGGAGACGGTGTCGTCACCCACGGCGTGCCACGAGGTGGGCCGGTGATCCACGACTTTGGTCCACCGATTCACGACGTCCCGGCTCGCTGTTTCACACACCGCGGTGGCTTGTTTGTACCTATGGCAGCCGAAGGGGGAACCACTGCCGCTGGAGGTGGTGCCCGTAGGCAGGGACGGAGCCAGGAATATACTATCAGGGGGGGCCAAGTGAAGGCTACAAAACATGGAGGGGGCCATATGGATGATTTTGGACAAAATTTAGTGTCAAATCCACATAATATAAGGGGGTATTCAGAAATTTTTTCCAAGTTGGGGGGAGCCATGGCCCCAGCATGCCCCCCCCCCCCCTAGCTCCATCCCTGCCCGTAAGCTACCTTGTTCCGTCGTAAATTGTGCAACGACACTCGTGATGGCAATTGGCGGGCTTGAGCAAGGCTTTGATTACGTGCTCGAAGAGAACTCGTCAGGTTTATGAAGACCATCGAGTTCACGGCTCAGCAAGCATTCTCCTCGGACGGCTGGGGCAGCGCTTCCTCTTCGCTAGTGGCGGAGCTAGTGTACAACCGTTGGGTTCAGGTGAACCCAATAGATTTTCCAAATCACACAATAAATATATATTTTTTATGCAAGTTTAGTGAAATACTACACCTAAAATATGGAGCTAAACCCAATGATTTGATCTTTTAGCTTTGCCACTGCTCTTCGCGGGCCCGGGGCTCGAGATGCCGCCTCCACCTCCACCGTTGTGTATCTCGAGACATAGATAACAACGATGATGGCAATTCAGCGTTGATTGGGACGCCCACGAGAACGACGACGAGAAATATGGGTAGGTTGATGTCGTCATTGTTTTTAATTTTTCATATGAATCCTTGTGATAATTTAAACTTATTTATTCATAATTTTTTTGTTTGGAGAGTGTCGGTGTGGACATTATCCTGAGATTGGCCGGACAAGTGCCGAGCACCCGAAAATGGACACAATTTAAATGGCGCCGGACAAAATTCCGGGGATGCCATTCGAGATGCTCTATCTACCCAAGTATTTCCTCCGTATCAAAATATACAATGTCTTTTTTGTTTGTTGTTTCATCCAAACGAAACAACACATCGACCAGGCACAGTCAATCTGCCTTACGAGAGACATCAGACATCTAAGCAGAGTGAGCATGCATGCATGGCCGCGCGCGGCGGGTCAGGCATGTCACGCCAGTGGGGGCAACGTCACTTATTGTTTGTCATGAAGCAATCACGCGCTCCTGCCCATCGACACGGACGCAGAGAGAGAGGTCGCAATACCCAACGGGGTCGTACAGTAGCTACGAGAACAGGGTGACGCACAACGCGTGCAGAGATACGGCACGCCGGCCCACGCCGCTTGCTTAACTAGCTAGCTAGAGCGTGCATGGGGCCCGTCACGTCGCCGGTGCCATCGGACGGCCGACCGGCCGCGGGCGGCGCAAGTTGACAGCGCCGCTGGCACTGTTGCGGCATGCCGTATGATTGGCGCCCGCCGCTGCGAGCTGAGCTGCGCAGGAGCGGCATGCATCTCTCGCCTCGCCCGCGGTGGCTTGTGGGCTGTCCCATCGCGGCTGCTTTAATTGGGAAGAAGAAGATCTTTCGGCCGCGATTCGTTCCTCGTTCCATCCATCCGTGTCGGGTCGGAGCCGACTTGTCCACGCCATACTGTGCATGTCGACCCCGTGAGGAAAATCCAACGGCGATGCTCGGGACGTGCTCAAGTTAGGGCATCTCCGCCCCCGACCCCGAAACGGCGCTAATTCGGCGCGCGTGGGGTGACGGCGCTATTCCGCGCGTTGGGGGCACCGATTCCCAGCCGTGGAAGCCAGACCGCCCTCAGACGACGATTTTCGCACAAATTTCACATACAAAAAACGCCAAATGCCACATATTAGCTTTCGACTAAGTTAGATCTGGGTACCGGATAACAACGAATCGAGACTGCAGCGCACCAAATGCCCACTCAACATCCTTCCTCCAAGCCTCCTAACACTGAGAAAACCAAGCTTTCGCGCTTCCTGGCACAGGGTTGGGGATAGTCTTCACAAATGTTGACCACTTTGGGTAGATGCCATCTGCAAGGAATGCCAAATCCATAAATCTTGTGTAGCCACGGCCTCAAGAATCACACTGCAACCTCCTTTGTGGCCTTTGTACATCCTTGTCAAGCAAATGGACAGCTCTTCCATGCCCAATGCATGCAGTCGATGTTTCCAAGCATCTCAGGGAAGCCTCTTGCTTCATTCATGGCTAGGATCCGAGCAGTGTCTTCCGCATTGGGTGATCACAAGTAGGTTGACCCGAACACTGCAACCACTGCCCGGTAGAACTTGTTCAAGCAATTAATGGCAGTGGAATCAGACATGCACTGATAATCATCATGCGAATCAGCGGGAGCACCGTATGCAAGCAACCTCATCGCCACCATGCACTTATGAGGTAAAGCCTACTGTGCCGGTGCAGTCCTTCTTAAATTCGAAGTAGGTGTCGAACTCCCGGATGGCATGCATGATGTCGAGGAAGAGCTTGCGTTTCATCCTGAAACGGCGCCGAAACACGACCTTATCATACAGGGGCTCATCGGCAAAATAGTCGGAGTAGAGGATGCAGTAGCCTTCGTAGCGCTGCCTCGGCTTGCTCTTGCGGCGGTCGGGCGCCGAGCCACCACGCCTCAGTCGCGCGTCGTTTGCGAGCAGGCCGGCAAGGGATCAGCAATTGTTCTTCATCGTCGACGGCGGCGTCGGCTTCCTCATCCAGCAGTTCGGCGAGTAGCTCCTCGTCATCGGAGTCCACGACAGGGCGGACAAAACGCCGAACACCTAGCGGGCGAGGTGGGCGCGTTTCGCCCCGAAAGTCTTCCTTGCGGCTAGATCACGGCGGAGGGGAGTGGGCGGCGCCGGCGACGTGGATGGGGCGAGATGGTGGTCTTCCTAGCTGCTTGTGTGCGGCAGAGGGGGGAGGGGTAGTGCCGGTGGCGACATGGCGGCAGCGAGACTGGATAGAGGAAAAGGGCGAGTCGGGTGGGGAAAATGCGCTGTCTCGCCGACATTGCTGGCTCACACGTGCTTTCCTTTCCGCCGGCTCCCCCAGGCGGAACCCAGTGGGCTGGGTTTGGCCTCTGTGCACCGGCGCTATTTTCGGCCGAAACGGCGCTATTTGGGCTCCTGGGGGTGACTGGGAAAATTTCAGCGCTATTTGGCCTCCTGGGGGACGGCTGGAGATGCCCTTATGCCCAAGGTTTTCTTTACAATGCACGGCTATTCTGTATTCTGTACCATGCAGAACATTGACACGTTGAGGCTTAAGAGAGAGGGATAAAAGTTAGTTTTTTTTAAAGGGGGGCAAAAACTTTGCCCCGTTCAATTAATTGAGAAGGAGTTTTACAAGAAAGTAAAAAGAGTACAAAAGGCCACTACTCTCCCGGTAGGAAATCACTCAAACATTTCGCTCCCGCGGTAACCCAAAGGCGGGTTTTTCTCTCTTGATATTCTCGAGGATGATCATCGAGGGGGCATGCTTGTTTCGAAACACCCTTGCATTGCGCTCATTCAAAATCTCCCACGCCGTTAGCAACGCGAGGTATACCAACCCTTTGCGCGGGTTTGAAGTGCCACAAAAAATTTGTTGCCACCATTCGTGAAGAGATAGGGATGGCCATTGGGAGGTGTCAAGATTGTTGAGCCCTACCCAAGTCTTGATGAGCTCCGAAATGCGTCTTGTGTATCGTCAATGAACAAGTAGATGGGAGATCGATTCCGGCGCTTGCTTACACAACGGGCACACACCACAATTTCGCCATCCCCTTTTCGCAAGGCGGTCGACCGTCCAAAGCCGATTTTGGAGGGCAAGCCAAGCAAAAATTTTGACTTTAGGAGGGGCCCAAAACTTCCACACAAGGTGTGATTCCACAGGTAGTGTGCATGCGCGCCGTGACCCGGCCCGGGCACGATACGCTACGGAAAGGAGAAGATCTGCCCATGTCTCGTTTCCAGGAACAACAGCCACAGTCATCCCGCGGGCCTTGACAATGATAGTATCTGTCACCGTTGTGATACCACCACACGGCACAGCAGCAAGCAGGGATGAACCGTCGACCGGCCTGTCGCTACGCCCCCTTCACTGCCAATCCACCGAGACAAGGCGCAATGTGTTTCTAGTTACTGGAAATATTGTCGCGGTCGAGTTTTGTTGGAGTACTGCTGTATATACAGTATATTCCAAATGGGCATAACCCTTTGTTCCTTAGTGCAAAATAGATCTTCCGACCATAGTTTTAAAAACCGGACCTGATCGAACCGGTGAGGCTGTCGGTTTAGGTTTTTACCAGTGCGACCGCTGGTTCACCGGTTCACTGGTTTTTTAAGATGTAAATTAATATATATTTACTTTTAAATGTTCTAATAAATAAATAAATATGCAAAAATATTTTAGACTAGCAATTTGGCATGATAATAATATAATTAAGTAGTCAACATGAGCAATGACTATGCGAGAACAAACTGTCTCTTGATAGAACATAAAGCAACTGCAGCTGAACTGATAGGCTGCGTCTCCGTTGCTAGCTTGTTGGCTAAGTGTGCACACGCCTAAAATAATTTTTTAGAGAACTCTGACAACTGAACCGGTCGACCGGATGACCCGGTTTAGTGTGAAAACAGCCGGTCAGACCATGTTTTACCCGGGTTCCGGTCCGCTGGCGCGTCCCGTCCAGTGCGCTTATAAAACCGCGCACGCCTAATTTTTTTTTTTAGAGAATTCTGACGACTGAGCCAGTCGGACCGGATGGCCCGGTTTAGTGCGAAAACCACTGTCAGACCGTGGTTCACCCGGTTTCCGGTCCGAGTCATCATGGATTAGGAGACGAGCGATAAAGTTTTGGACAGCGTCTTACCGCGACTGCTCGCTTCCGTCCGAGTCCAGTTAAGCCGACTCCATGGCTGACATCAACGACAATACTGTGGTGCGGATCTTACGGGTCAACACATATGTGCAATTTCTACTTTTGTCTGCACTAGTATTTGGTCCATATATATACAGAGGTGTTGTTACATCTGCTAGTACATCTGTAACGCGGATTTCCGTAATTAATTTCCTATGAAGATTGCCAACATCGATTTCCACTACACGAACCCTATCCCTCTTCCACGCAGTAGGCACATCCTGGATCTCTGACCAGATGAGGTGATGGATGGAACAGCAATCATATCCGCAACATTTTAGCCATCGAAATGAATGAATCAATCAATGAGATACTAGTACCTCGCGTGAAACCAGGAGTGCGTTGTCGTGCTGAAGCAGCCTTTTCCTCCCGTGCTACTCCAGTAGAGTAAAGCCAAATCAATGCGAACACAGAGCGAGCCTGCAGGTGCAGTCGATCAGCTTCGACGACATGATTGATGTATAACAGCAGATTGATGTGTGCACAGTACAGCCCAAGTGAGCTGCCATTAGCCCGTTGGGCAGTAGGGAGACCCCCTGCCTGGAGGGAGGGAGGCAGCACGGAGGAGCGAGCTCCACTATGAGCACGTCGCCGGCGAACTTCGAGGTGCATGCATGCTTGCAGTCCGGCCGTGATTATGGTGGCACCGGCTGATATCCCGCCCTAGCCTAGGATCGATCTTGGCACGCGGTTGGTTAGTCAATGGAGTAATGGCGGATATGGAGTTTACAAAATATGCGGTGCTGCTATAAGTGTCCATCACTGGCCTCATCGTCCTGGGTCATCACCATTTGGTGGTGGGAAGTTATGGCAAAGGCCAAGGAAGGTGAAGATCTTCAAGATCTGCCCTGCCGGGAATTTATGGCCGGGTCCTAGCGTCGGTGACAGTGGCTACACAGGCTTCGCTTACTCGAGACAGTAGCAGCACTGGAGGCAAACCTGAACAGCTTTGTGCATGCAAAATGAAAGTTTCAAATAATTTTGGATGCACGAATTTTGCCGTAAAAATCCGAGAGAGGAATGTAAAAGCCCAACCAAGCCCAGCGGGTAGAGCTCAACTCCCACCCAGCAGCGGGTAACCCACCCACAATCATGGGTGGCCGGGCCCGCAAGTCGGCCTCGGGCCGACAGCACGCCAGGCGCAATCATTAGTACGGTCTCCGCCCGATCGCGCGTGGGCCCCGCAAATTATTTCCCGTGATTGGCCCGGTTCCGCTTTGCCTCCCTCCTCCTTCACAAGCTGAGCTGGGTCGGCTCTGTTGTGGAGCAACGCGAGGCCCCGGAACCCGTTAGCGGTGCCGTCCGGGAGGCGGGAGTCCGTGCTAACGTGACTCGTGACCGGCGGTAGAATCCGATGACAAGGGGAGTAGCGATGGTAAGCCCAAGGCTCTGAATGATATGACAAACGGATCCTCGACTTGGATCCGTTTCCGTAGCGTATCTGCTACCGGCTGGTACGAGTTGCTGCTAGCGGGTACCCCTCTCAAAATCGCCCGAGACCCAGCACCGGGAGCCGGCACGCCTCGTCCGTCCCCGCGTGACGTGCTGGCCGGCCGGACGACCCGTCAGCCCGTTCGTTCATGAATCATGATGGCCCTCGTCATCGCTCCATCCATGCGTCCTTCCTCGTTTCATCATCTCTCTTTTTTCTCGCTGTTAACATGCATGGCGGCATGCCCTGGTCGGGCGGAATCATTGCTCGTGGGATGGACATGGACACACTTTATCATTCACGGGCCACCAATCTGATCTGTTGATCAACGCTTGCCTCTTGTGCATGTATACTGTGGAATTCTGCTCAAAAAAAAAAAATGTATACTGTGGAATTTCTCCGATAAATACTACCTTACCTTTTCTATCTATTACTCAATATATTAAGGCGTTACACTTTCGCGGCCTGAGAGTTACTCGACACTGTAGCTGCTACAGTATTAGCTGTAGCAGTCTCCAGTGCTCCAGTCCCAGCCCGTTCTCCGATGATCCGACGGTCCACACGACATGTCCTTGATGATTTTGCAAAAAACCTCCTCAAAGATCGCAACGTCAACCCGCAGTCCACTCTTTCGCGCTGCAGAGAACCGATTTGCAATTTTCGCCCAATCCAGGGTCCCCGCTGGAAAATTGTCCCCACACCCCCCCTCTCCTCCTCTCTCTCCCGCGCGGCGGGCGTCGCCGCCGCCGCCTGCGCGCTCCACCGCCGCATCGCTGCTCCTCCGACGAATCGAAGCATGCACGGACCTCCGCCGTCCTTGCCTCTCCCTCCTCGCTGAGCGCCGCTTGCCGGAGCGCCGCACGCGGTTCGGAATCGTCGCCGCCCTCCTCCGCATCCGCCGCTGCGGATTTTCTCGCCGGCGGCGACTCCGGCGACCCAACCTCAGTAACGCCGCCGCTCCCGCCCACCCCGCGACCAGGCGCACGCTCCACACCGCGCGGATGCGTCGCCGCCATCGTCGTCCCCGTGGGCACAGCACGGTCATTGATGACGTCATTGCGACGTCGTCAGTGGGCCCGGCCTGTCAGTGCCTCATTTTTTTCGCCTGCAAAAAAATACAGAAAATAAAAAAACCTGACAGGTGGACCTAGTTCGTTTAATTTTTTTTCCATAAAATTAATAATACTGCAAAATTAATAAGTTCAAATCTACCCGTCGAAAAAATATGAAAAATATATCAAAATGACCACAAAAAAAAACAACTACTTATAACATAATGCAAACATATTTACAAAATTTAATTCGGCGAATATTTTCAAATAATCAAAATTCAATTCCTCTAATTACGAATTAAATTCTAAAAACTGTACATTTCCAAAATTGAATTGCACCGCAACAACACGACATACAAATTTGAATATATTTAATAAATTTAGATGCCCTCCACATCTAACAATTTTTAAAATCTAAATGTTTTTTAGACGTCAATTTTTCCAATTACAACAATTTCAAAATTTGAACAATTTCTAAAAATCCGACCATTTTTAAAATGAAAACTTTTTTTGAATTCCAATGATTTCCACCCTTAAACAATTTCAGAATATCGCCATTTGCAATTTCGAAATTAAAAACACAAACCATTGCGCACAACTCAAAAATAGATGAAATTCCCAAATTCAAAACAAAAAACAAACTTTCCACACGATCTAATTAATGACCATACTGTCTTTCCAAACAATATTACCCACTGTAAATTCAAAAAAGAGAAAAAAAAACCTAACACAATAATTTCCAGCCGACAAATGTTTAACCGCATCAGATAAATTAATGTGAATTTCATCCTTTTCTAAAACATTTTTTAAAACCGTAAGATTTCTTACAGGTGGAACCCTTTTACTACAACAATTTCCAGAAAATAAAAACCGTTCAAACTAACTTGCTTTTTAAATTTCAACAATTTAAAAATACAGCGGGTGCGGCGTGTCGTCGCACCAAATTCCACTAGTCTATATATAAAGGAGGAGCAAATCCTCGCGCTCTCCTTGCTCGGGCACTGTAGCTGCGCGAAGCTACAGTACGGTACTGTTCGCATGACCAGTGCCCATGTCTTCTTTTTTGTTCTGTTTAGGTTGAAGCTACAGTACCGGGGTACTGTTCACATAAACAGTCTTTCACACGAACAGTATATATATAAAGAGCGCGACCATTTCTCGTGCTCTCAGCGCGCCTGGCACTGTATATTCCATTCGTGATCCAGAAATTCGCGCGGAATGGAGTAGATGTCACTGTGATCTCGTACAGTTTTTTTTTTTCCAAAACCGCCAGAAAATATTTACATGAAAAATTTGCGCGGCGACAAGTATATTTCATTACCGTAATCGGTTTCGAGTTTGGTCGACTCTAACTCCTTAATTTGTGATCTAGATTCGCACAAACATTCGGCGAGTTTTGTCAAATTCGTCGCGTTCGGTCAGCCGTTTGAATTTTCCTTTCAAACAACTTTCGTGTTTCAACCTTCTTATTTTGACGGACATATAGATGTGTACTTTGCTCGCCGCTTTTTCGCAATAAAGCCCTATCGTTTTCCAAAAAAACATGAATCGGCCATCCGGAATAAAAGATTTTTGCATCAAAAGTCCCCGCGCGCCGCTTTTTGCGGAAAAGTTCTCGCGTTTCCTACAAATTGTGAATCGACCGACCGGATTAAAACCACGCGGTTCTTTTGCACAAAGGTCGTTGCGTTCTCCATATATTACAAACTAATTTTATTAACATCATCACCAAATAACTTAGTAACATTATTTTTAACAGCATATATATTTCATATGGGACCTAATGACACGCATTTTTTAAAAACGCTCCTTACCTTTCCAACATTTTAGAAGTTTCTAGTTTTTTTTCTCTCTACTCATAAATCACAATTTTCATCAAATTTCTTTTCCATAAAAATGACAAAACAACCAACAAAATATGAATTAACAGTACATTCAAAAAATCACAATAATCTCTTTTTTTCCCAAAACCGCCAGAAAATATGTACACGAAAAATTTGAGCGTCGACGAGTATGTTCCATTCCCGTAATCGGTTTCGAGTTTGGTCGACTCTAGCTCCTTAATTTGTGATCCAGATTCGCACAAACATTCGGCGAATTTTGTCAAATTTGTCGCGCTCGGTCAGCCGTTCGAATTTTCCTTTCACGAGTAGATGGATATCACCCTTCCAAACAACTTTCGTGTTTCAACCTTCTTATTTGACGGACATATAGATGTGCACTTTGCTCGCCGCTTTTTCGCAGTAAAGCCCTAGCGTTTTCCAAAAAACCATGAATCGGCCCTCCGGAATAAATTTTTTTTGCATCAAAAGTCCCCGCGCGCCGCTTTTTGCGAAAAAGTCCTCGCGTTTCCTACAAAATGTGAATCGGCCGACCGGAATAAAACCACGCGGTTCTTTTGCACAAAGGTCGTTGCGTTCTCCAGATATTACAAACTAATTTTATTAACATCATCACCAAATAACTTTAGTAACATTATTTGTAACAACATATATATTTCATATTGGACCTAATGACACGCATTTTTTTTAAAACGCTCCTCCAACATTTAAGAAGTTTCTACTTTTTTTTCTCTCTACTCATAAATCACAATTTTCATCAATTTTCTTTTCCATAAAAATGACAGAACAACCAACCAAATATGAATTAACAGTACATTCAAAAAATCACAATAATCTCTAAACCAATAAAAATTTAACAAAGTTGGACCAAATATCCATTGGGTACAAAAGTAAAACTAAGAAATTTTTAAATTTAAGAAATTACCAAACTTCCAAACTTTCCACAGAAACTAAGAAATGTTTATTTTTATTCAAGAATTGTTGGATTAGTTTTCCAAATAATTTTTCTTCCCACAAAATATTCAACAATTTTTATTGCTTTAAAATAGTTTCCGTACAAAATTTGTTGGATATTTTTACAATAAATATTTTCCCAAAAAAAATATTCAACAATACAAAAATTAAAAATATCACCACTCTTTTTCACTAAGGCCGCGGCATGCCGCCTCGCCGAAATTACCTAGTAAATATATATGGCTGGCTGGACATTGCCGTATGGGGACGGCCTCCAGATGCGAGGAGCAGTTTGCCCAAGACCGGCAAAGTCACCGCCGATCGATAGAGGAACAGTGACGTACTCCCTCCGTTTCGTTTTACTTTGCATTCTAGCTTTTGCAAAAAATTTCGTTTTACTTTGCGTTCTCAAGTTGATTCCCCAGTATACCCCCAC
Organism: Poa pratensis; assembly: GCA_947311845.1. Lineage (NCBI taxonomy): Eukaryota > Viridiplantae > Streptophyta > Magnoliopsida > Poales > Poaceae > Poa > Poa pratensis. The sequence goes on from CAMZMU010000085.1 coordinate 136,077,865, forward strand.
ATTTATCTCCGCATTAAAGTATCACGCGGCGCTGCAAAGCTAAGAGAGGCGCACAATAGGCCATGCATGCGTTCAATAGCATAGGAGGTAAGGCGACGACCAATGCATGCGTGGGATTAACGGCTGATGTGCATGCATGATTTAATGGCAGCGTGCCAATGTGGGACTGTATTAGGGGCAGCTTAGTCCATTCTTCATCTAAATTGAATCATCGAAGGCTTATCTTGGTATCCGTTATTTCCTCAGAACGCAAAGTAAAACGAAACGGAGGGAGTACGCCCGTGCCTTGGTGAGTGAGTCGGGGGCAATAAATTCCGATGCGGAATGAATCATGCGTGCAATCACTCCTCTAGCTCGATCCTTGCCGCGCGTACCGCTGCCGTGCCATGGCATGTGCGGGCTCTACTCGAGCGAGCGGCCTCCCCGCGCGCGTTTAAGAACAAAACAAGGCACCCCCATGCATGCTCAATCATGGCCCTCATCACGCCATCCAGGATGAGGGAGGGCGTGTCAGTGGCAAAACGGATCGACTACGCAACGCTTCAACGCGGTGCGATCATCGTACTACTATGGAGAACTTGTTGGTACTCTACTACTCCCTCCGATCCGAAAAAAGATCCGCGACAGTTTTTTTTGCAAAAAACCCCCCTACTCTTTTCTGTCTGAACCCGCACTCCCTCTGACCCTCTCTGCACCCACACCGCACTCCTCTCTCTCTGCTCGCCCGCGCCCGCACCCGCACCGCACTCCCTCTCTCTGCTCTCCCCACCTTGCCGGCGATCCCTCGCCGGCGCGCAGCCGACCCTCGCCTCCTCCCCCTCCCCCCACCTTGCCGGCGCGCTCCCCTCGTCTCGCCTCGTCGCCCGCGCCTCCGTTGCCTCGCTCCCCTCCGTCTTCCGTCGCCGCGCTCTGGTCGACGTAAAGATTGGACCTTTTGGTCCAAGCCGGCGAGGAATCGCCGAATCCGGTGGCTGCGAGGCCGGATCCGGTGGCTCCTCGCCGGAATCCGGATTTGCCCCCAAATCGGCCATGTCTAGCTCTCTTTCGCCATTGGCAACTTCCGGCGCGCCGTCGTCGCAGGGTGGGAAGAACTGGTGGCGGAAGGAGAAGCCGAACCCGTTCACCGCGGCCTACAGCCGGGCGGCGCCGGCGCGGGCGGGGCTGGTGGTGCTGCGAGACCCGACGGGGCGGGACCTGGGCGTGGCGGGCCACGCGCTGGGCGGCGAGCTGGGCCGCGGCGAGTTCAAGCGCAAGCTGCGGACGCCCGTGGACGTCGAGGACATGCGCCACATGCCGCCGCACCCCAACATCGTCACCCTCAGCGCCACCTACGAGGACGAGGACGTCGTGCACATCATCATGGAGCTCTGCGAGGGCGGCGAGCTCTTCGACAGGATCGTCGCCCGTGGGCACTACACCGAGCGCGCGAACCATCGCCGAGGTAGCGCACGCACGCACATCTCCCTTGTACTATGGCCGTGCTGAGATTAGCTACGGGTTAGCAGAATCTTTGATGTGATTTTAGTGCGTTGGTAGGAAATTTTGGAAGAAAAAGATCATGGCACTTTGCTTCTTTTTCTTGGTTTTCTTGCCTGTTGCTTACTATGCTCGCAAGTACGATTGCTGGTACTGGTGGATGTGCCCATAGATTTGTTCATGTCAGAAGTAAAGTGTTGTTGCTTAAACTGAAAATTAACTTGCTGGATAGTCTCTAGGATTCATGATTTTTGCCACCGTGGTGTAATGTGTGCAATATCATTGCAAGATTCATCAACTAAGAGCACATTTTAGCATGCAATATCACAACAGTAGTCTATAGGACTCCTATTCTTGAGTATAATGTGATAAATTTGTAAACTCAATATGAATTGAATAAACAAGCAAGTTCACAACACAGATGCTTGCTTGCTGTCTCACTTGCAAGTACTGTATCAATATTTATCAGTGCTTTCTGCAATTGAGTGAGTACATATAGAGCAGGAGCACATATAGTGCAAATACATACAGATTGTAGTGATTACATACACTCCTAAACATACATGTTTGTTTGCAAAATATTTTTCTCCTTCTAAACAATGACCACTCCTTCTTGTACTCCTTTCCTCTTTCTTTTCTTGCTTGCTGTTGCTCCATTTGACAAGGATAATGCCTCTGCTTCATAGGCAGCTATAATTTCCAAGGTCTTTCGGTAGAGTTCACCATCAATCCTTAGAGCCATAGGTAGAGTTCCTTCCCTCAACATCTTGTCCTTGTTCATGTGTGGAGTCTCATATTTATTGCCACCTCTAGCATTCATAACTTCCAGCATAACTGACTGTAAAGTTATGAACACTTTGTCAAGATTATCCACTGGATAACTGTGAAAAGCATCTTCAACTGATTCTATGAGGCCACTCAGATTTTTTGGTGCAGTTTCTAGGGTTAAGGACTGAATGGACCTAAAATATGCAAGGTCCAACACGTTCATATCCGGTGAGTTTGCAGGTTGTTGCATTAGCTGGATATCCATCCCTGTTTTTGCTACAGCTGCTCTAAAAGCTGGATCACTAGGCAAAACATGTGTTCGTGCATTGTCTTGTTGAATATAGATCGTCCCTTCGTCATCATCAGGCCATAGGGCTTCAATCGCTGGAATTACTTTGTTACATAGGTAGTCTCGATGGACATCTCTTGTAACTGTCACCGTCTTGACTTCCAAAGTTCCTTTGACTCGGTTCTTAGATTTCTTTACAGCTGGAGTTAACTTAACAAATGGTCAGATACCAATTTTTCCATCAAAGGTTACTCCATCGGCATCACGCCTTGGCCTCGCCACTGCACAAAGGAACATTACCTTTCCAATTCTGTTTTTGCTTTGGATACTGCGCTCAGGATTACCTTCTTCTGACGATAGGTAGTAGGTCCTCTTTTTTTTAGTCAAGTCAAACCATTTTTCATCCGTATGCAGTATCTTTCGCATGTCTATGAATTTAGGCATAGCATCAGACACAGTTCTTTTATCCACCATCGAGACAGTGAATTTGAGCCTGTCAATTTGGTTGGCTAGCTTGAGACACTAGTACAGAACGACACATCGGATACCCCTCTATGAAAACGGCAGGCGTTAGGCGACGGAGAATCGCGCTTTCCGCGCGGCCAGTGCGTACAAACCTGACCTGGGCCATGGCTGGCCCGTCAACATAGGTAACGGGGAAAGTATTAACTCCATTACCCATAGTATTGGCAACGGTCTTAATTCTGCCTCCGTTTCCGATATGTGCCTCTATAGCAACGGAGACTTTTGTGTGTCCGTGTGCAATGTGGACACGTTCCATCTTCTTGGAATTCGATGCGAGCGGAGTAACTGCTATGGCGTAGTGGCGTAGTGACGCCGCGGCACCGCCCACTACTCCTTAAAAACCCACGATCTCCCTGCTATCTCAGTACGCCACTTCGCCGTAGCCATGGATACTCCTAGCAACTCCTCGGGCGTTCGCCGCAGCAGTTTCCCGCTTTCGCTGAATTGGAACCGCGTCGTCGTGCCGGAGGCCGTCGCGCAGGGGCACTGGCAATATCGGAGGCCAGTGCCCTGGTCAAATGTTAGCCTCCCCGCTGGCTGGCGCGTCAACCACAGGAGGGTGCCTACGCCGCCGGAAGAGGACGCGAGATCCTCGGGCGCCCGCGACCGCAGCCGCTCGCCGCGGCGGAGAGATGCTCGTCCGCGGTCGCCTAGATGGAACCGCGTCATCGTCGGGCAGGCCGTCGCGGAGTGGCACTGGCAATATAGGAGGCCAGTGCCATGGTCAAAGGTTCGGCTACCCGGTGGCTGGCACCTCAACCGCGCGTCGGTGCCTATGCCGCCGGAAAGAGTTGAGCTGCTTCAGAGCTGCCGGCTCCTCCTCCCGCCGGAGCTGCGCGACGATCCTGCCTACGACGACGACGAGATGTGGGAGGGGCGCACGGGCGGCGATGACATCGTCGGTGAGGAGCCGCGCGAAAACACGGACGACTACGCGGCTCTCCTCACATACGAGCAGGAGAAGGCGGAGGCCGAGGAGTAGTTATAGTTATTTATTTTTATGTTCTTCAGCTTCAATACTAGTAGAGATCAGTATAAGCCCAGTGTGTCAGTGAAAAAATCAAAGGAAACGGTTGTTTATACCCTCCGTTTCCGATGTTCTACTTTGCTATAAATGCGCCCTTCACACAGCCCTAAACTCCATCGCTCTCACTCTCAGCCTCACTCTCAAAGTGTGGCGGCGCCTCCACGCAGCACCAGATCTTAGCTACACCGTGGCGGCGCACATCTCCCTCCCTCCGACCGTGGCGGCACGCATCTCCCTCCCTCCGACCGTGGCGGCGCGCATCTTCCTCTCCTCCGACCATGGCGGCGCGCATCTCCCTCCCTCCGACCGTGGCGGCGCGCATCTTCTTCTCCTCCGACCGTGGCGGCGCGCATCTCCCTCCCTCCGACCGTATCGGCGCGCATCTTCCTCTCCTCCGACCGTGGCAGCGCGTACCCGTTCTTTGCTCCACCCGGGCTGATCTCGTCGCCCGATCTGTAGCTGGAGGGCGCATGGCGTGTCGATCCGAGGACGACGAGGACGACTACGTACTCCCGCCGCCAGATCCAAAGGTAATACATCTATTTGTGACCGGCCGTCGTGCCGACGAACTAGGGTTGTTGTCATTGTTCTGCTTAGGTTTTCTTCCATAGGACACTCATGAACAGAACTAGAACTAGGGTTGTAATACATCCGAGGACGATAAGGACGACCACTGGCGGATCCACCTTGAGCCAGCCGGGTGCACAGGACACCGGGAGAAGGAATTTTTCTTTGTAAATTAGCATTTTTTCATCACATATGCACCCCTAAAAATTGTTTTAAATGTATTGTGGTAACATGTGTGCATCCTGGTTCAATATGTTCTAGCTCCGCCACTGAGGACGACTACGTAGTGTCGCTCGAAAAGAACATAACTAGCACAAATCGGTAGTGTATGAAACTCATGGCTGACTTATCTCCTTTGCAAAACAGATGTACATTTCGGTGACACTGTATAAAAAGCCGGGTCCTTAGCCAAGGTGCGCTTGTCGTCCGGCATAATTATTGGTACACAACAACTATGCAATGGATTTGTAAGTTTGTTATTCTGTCTTATGCATCCTTTTGTGTTGTATGTCCTTTATGCTAGATGTATAGTGAGCTAACATGGAGTCATATATTCTCTCTTTGCATTTCAGTGACCACTTTACAAAAGAGGCACCTTCAGTACATCAGCACTCGCTTATTGCACTATGTGCAGAGCATGGTGCTGATCCGTTTAGCTCATTTAAATGAGCTAACTACAAGGTCGGGGACAAAGCGGCGAGTTGATTATATTGTGGCGACACCGTCCAAGAAGAAGATTCAATTCATGAACTCTAACAGCAAGTCATGAAGATAAATTAAGTTAGAAATGACAAGGATAAGTTTAGAGAGGCATGACATAGATATATTTAGCTAGACATGTCAATGATAGATTTAGAGAGGCATGACAATGAAGATAAGTAATTGGTTGTCTTGTGATGCAATGTATCAGTGACATTTGTTATACCTTATGAATGAATTTGTTAGCATTTTTGTGCTTCTGCTGTGAAATTTTAAATGTCCAGTGCCAAATCTATTTCTGCTCTAGGCTTATGAAGAAACCTCAATGCAAATGAGCAGAAACAGAATCTCCGTTTCTGATGTCCAGATACATCAGCAACGGAGACTGGATGGCAACCGTAGCCAAAATCAAGCCTCATCGGTGACGGCTTTTCTTGTCCGTTGCCGATGAGAGCCTTCACATCAGTGACAGGGTCGGGGACACGGACCCTTTTTTCTGTTTCTGATGGGCTTTTTGGCCCGTTTCCGATGTGTCGTTCTGTACTAGTGAGATAGGACTTTATAGTGCTTGTATGCTTCCTAATCTGGCCCCATTTTAACCTCCTTTGCAATGATGTATAGGGAACTTTCGAAGACAGTGCAAGTGCCCTCATGGTTGAACGTTTGTTGTAAGGAATTGTTGGTATCCTCTCAAGACCATGGTCCTTTCTCTTTCGGCCAGATCTTCCTTTCTTTTTGTTGGACACATCAACTTCTTCCCCTCTCTGAATTTGCTCTCTTGCCTCTTTCCAAATTTTCTCAACAGTTCGAACACTTATTTGCAATAGCCCAGCTACAAGTTTTTTGTCTGCTGCATGGTCAGCAGGGAGTATCTCTCTTGCTTTTTTTAGTGCTTCGAGTGCAAGATAAGCTCCAAACCTCCGATCATCTCGCATGTTTTTCTTTCTTCGATTGTTACAAATTGCAAAATGATGAAACTGTGTTAGAAACTGAAACTGAAAAACTGGAGTAGAAACATAAATATAGCTTCAGCTGAAAATACTCCAACAATTGCTTCTTTGCTTAGTTGGAAGTTGGAGAACTAACAATTATTTATGTTGTGTTCTTCAGGTGGTGGCAGCAACAGAAACATGCCAATTCAAATGCATGCCATAACAAGAATGGTCATTCTAGCAAGACATGCAAAGTTCAACATGCAGACGACACATGGTATGTTCTCTATGTTTATACAGACACAAGTTGTCAACTACTAACATGCACATCAACTTATGTTCATTTGTCGAAGCATAGCCAGGTCTTCTGCCTTTTCTATTTGTGTCCTTTCATTATATCAGTTGGTTAATCACATTTCTGTGTGGTCTACTATAGGTACTCCTGTCCCAGATGGAGCACAGCTACAGAAGTTTCAAGTACTTCTGCTCGCAGGATTGTGACACCATCCAGGTGACCAGTGCTGGGAGGCTTCGGTTGTCCAAGCCCAACAAGGCGATCCAGCCTGGTGGCCAAGGCATCGATTTCACCGGTACTGGGCCTGTTCTTACCATTTGCTACTCGGCCTTTGTTGACTACATTTAAGTTGACCACTCGCAGATCTTAAATTTAAGTTGCTATTGGAGGCTTTGCTGCTTTCGAACCTTCCATGTTTGGAATAGTATGTGTGTGTTTTTCTCATCAAACTGTTGCTTTCATGCTTGTTCCAGGTTGAGAATGGCAAGAAGATGCTTATCCTCCATGGTACAAACACAACCAATTTGGTCACTCAAATCCCCACTTCAGCAGGCATGTTTTCTGGTATAAACTGGAGTACAATTTGAGTTTCTACTGTGAAGTTTGTATGCTTTTATGCTTGTACTGTCAGGTTTTATAAACTGGAGTACAATTTGAGCAGTGAGATTAGCTGAATTCTTGTGCAGCAGGGAGGACCTGATGATGATCCGGAGGCCGCGGACGAAGAAGAAGATCTCGAGGTGGAGGAGGAAGGTGCAGTTGAAGATGCACTTGAGCCCTCCATTACCCGGTGACCTGCCGGTGGCCTGGAGTGGAACTGAGGCTGTCGGCGACCTGCCGGTGGTCTGGAGTGGAGATGATGCTGCCGGCGACCTCGCCGGCGACCTGCCGGTGGCCTGGAGTGGAGATGAGGCTGCCGGCGACCTGCCGGTGACCTCGCCGGCGACCTGCCGGTGGCCTGGAGCGGAGATGAGTCTGCCGGCGACCTCGCCGGTGGAGATGAGGCTGCCGGCGACCTGGAGTGCCCGCGACCTGGAGTGAAGTGCAGGGACGGAGTTGCTGCAGGGAGCTGGCCAGAAATGGAGATCTGGCTGGAGATGTATAGAGATGGTCCGGCGAGCAACGCGGGCTATCTAGGCTGGCGAGCGAGCGATTGATCGAACTGGCTAGCTCGGCCCGCGTCGCTCGCCGGCCGATCGATCTGAGACCTGGGTGAGGCGGGCTGGCGATCGAGCGAGGCGGGCTGGCGATCGAGCGAGGCGAGCGATGTGTAGTTTGTTGTCAGTTTTTGAATCGCTAGGGACCTTTCTGTAAATTAGACTTTGTACAGTCGGTGCGCCCCTTTTTTCGGATCGGAGGGAGTACTATACTACTAGTGGAATTTCGTGCGGCGTCACGCCGCACCTCTTTTGAATGTTTTTATTGACAGTGTATGTTGTTGTTGATTGTTTGAACTGGCAGTGTATGTTGTTGATTGTACTGTATCGCATATTAGGTGGATGATCGTGTATTTCTGTATGCATATGGGTTGTTTGTAGATAAGTAATTATGTGGCAGCACCACAGCCATCCCGTCGGTGGCAGCAACACCACACCACCACCATCACACCAGACCCGAAGCGGATGCAGAGAAAAACAGAGGAGGCGTGGCCGAGTTTGGGGCTCGAGGTGGAGGTCCTAGCCGACACGGAACCGAGTCGAGGAGGCCATCGTTGTGAATGTGGAGGCGCAACAGGAGGTGCGGTCAAGCAAGAGCGGCGACACCCGCTTTCTCTCGAGGGCGGCAAGCACAACCCTGAGATGTTGTGGTGGTGGTGACTCGATGGAAATATATAAGGGAGGTAAAAGGAAAAAAAATATAGTAGGGGATAAATAGGAAGTGGAAATAAATAAGTAATTTTGAAGTAGTTATTCGTGTGCAATGTTCGTAAAAAGAAGTGTGAAAGAATAAACAATAGGGAAAAACTAAAACGGGGAAAAAATCTATTAGAAGCCAAAAAAAAAAAACTATTCATAAGAGATCGGTACTATTCACGCGTGATCAAGAAAATAGATAAATAATTTTAAAGTCGCTGTTCATGCGCAATGTTTGTAAAAAGAAATGCGGGAAAAAACAGTAGTAAACTAAAAGGGGGTGAAATATATTAGAAGGGGATTTTTTTTTTCAATTGTACCGGAAGACTGATTCACTTTTAGTAGAAAATACGGGGACTTTTGATGTTTTAAAGAAACAACTATGTAACTTACTCTGTCAACAATGCGATTTTATGCAACAACTATGTAAGCGCGGTGTCGGAGATTCCTGTTTGAGGCCAAGACAATATAATTATTCATGCGTTGTAGAAATTGGTGAGAAGAAAAAGAGATGTGATTTTTATGGAGTAACGGTGGTAGTATTTGACAGAGTAAGTTACATAGTTGTTGATGGTAGTATAGATGTAATATTCTATAATCACTGTCACTTAACCTGAAAAAAGAATGCAAATAGAATAACATCCAGCTGGTAGCATACAATCCAATCCCCAGGTAATAGCGACGCCAAGTCAGGTTACTTTCATGCGTTTTAAAGAAACAACACAATTTTAATTTTCTAGTTGGATACAAAAGTGAACATGATACTACTGCTACACAGATACATAACATGGAATCAGACCTGAGATTTTAAATAAAGGACATACATTCTTATCAAAGTAAAAGTTTATGTCGTTGTTGCCACTGAAATGCAGTACTAAAGCCTCAAGAAAGGATCTGAAAAAAAAGATGACACCTGACTTAACGGACTCGAGTATCTGGAAGGCAAATCTGTAATTTACAAAGGAAATGAGAGTTCTTCCGAAATATAAGGAATGAAATAATTGTACATACATTCAAGGTACCAATACTTTCCTAGGGAGTTCGAATATGGAGCATTGGGGAATAGCTATTTTTTCAAAAGAATATGCAACCATGTATGCATCTAATCAAGCTACTGCTAAGAGAAAATACGTGCAGAAGAAAAGCATTATATATCTACAATGACCCAAACATCTTTTTTCATGTAAGACCACTATCACATGAAATGAATTCACTTAAATGACGCGATCATTTATTGACTTCCCAATCCTTCAAAAATAAATGGTATTCCTCCTCTGAATTTTTTAACTTATTTAAAACAACCAGTTGCATAGTGACATAAACTGGCACTATGCACAGAAGAAATTCATTGGTACAAAATCAGGTCAATTGATCTAAAAATCATCTAAGGAGAACTCTGATTCACCAAACTTCAGCGTTTGTGAGATAGACGACGGGGTATAATTAAAGAAGGGTCAAAAGAAAATGCACAATTTTTAGGAATTGTACCATCATGAAAACATGGGTATTCTTTTTCATAATATATCAGAAGAGAGAGGAGGATTACAGAATATTATATTGACCAGTAAACGTGTCTCTATAAATCGAAACATCAAGTAGTAATGCATCTACTTGGTGCATTTCTCTAGATCACTCAGGATATAGGTCCTCTAACATCACCAGAATCCATCACATAATTCTGTAACAACCTACACTAATCCGGAAGAATTGTCTTGTGTCAAGTCCAGTTTCGAATGGGTATGCTTACCTATTTTTGCCCTTGCTCTTTATTGGTATCTCGTGCTTAGATTACTAACGACATCTTTTCTGTCTCCACCTTCACAGGAAAAGGATCCGGTATGCGAAGTGTGTCAACTTGAGATTTCATCTTTGTTGTTTCCAAACAAAAATAACACTACTTGTAATACAATGAGAAAAGAAAATTGTTTAATATATAGTTGCAATTACTCATTAATTTGCTTGAGGTGCTATAGCAAGATACAGTCATACTTAAAGTGGCTGCAGGTGAAAACGATGAGACAGCAAGAAAACCTCTTGGAGATACATCAGTTGTTATCGATGTTGAATCAAAGACATCCAAGGTGTGTTGCATACGGGCCCAATTGACGCATCCAGAGGAGAGATGATTGCGCCATCGAGGTTCGACAATAAACGAAGTTGATGAATTTATCAAGAGATACCTCACCTGATAAGCACTACTTGTTTGTAGAAAAAAGAGCACAACTCTGAGCTTAGGAGGGTAATAAAAAAAGGATAGCCACATTAAAGAACCAAAATAAGGGCTCGGGATTTTAGTAATCGACTAATCATGAATAAAACTATGTAGACGGAGCTGGCTTGCCGCTAGGGTTCCGCTGATGGCAAGGGGAGTGGCGGAAGTGTAGAAAGACTAAAATTTGGTAAATTTGAAAAAAAATGATATATTGTTTTTTTTGTGCACAACGTATTTTGGTGCAACTTTTGTGTTAAAAGTGCACGGTGACACGCCGTGCACATTCGGAATTTTTTGAAATTCGTTGGAATTTTTTTTAAGCGGGAAAATAGAAAAAATATATGGAAAACTAATCCAACAAATCTTCAACAAAATGGACATTTATTAGTTCGTGTGGAAGTTTGAAAAAAAATTGTACTTAAAAATTCTTAAATTTTTAAATGTGCACAATGTTTTTTTGTCGCAACTTTTGTGGAGAAAGTCTAAAAATTTGTTAATTTTGAAGTTTTTTGATATATTTTTTTCTTCTGTACAATGTATTTTTGTTGCATCTTTTTTGTGGGAATACTAAAAATTTGTTGAATTTGAATTATTTTGATATATTAATTTGCAGTACCTTGAATCGTAGGTTAAAAGATATGAATTTTACGAATTTCAGTTTTTTTCTGTATGTGTAAATTTATGACAGGTGGGTCCCACACGTCAGTTTTTTTCTATTTGGAAAATCATCTACGAAAATTAAAAAAAGCTGACAGTGGGGCCGCGAGTGACGTCAGCGTGCGACGTCAATCGACGGCGGGCGCGGCGGCGCTGCCGAGCTCGCGCTCGAGCAGCTGCGCGTGCGCGCGTGGCTGGGAGCGTGCGGATCCGCGAGAGGGCGTCGAGGGGAGCCGAACGGGCGGCGCCGCGGACTATTTGGTCGCCGACGGCGAGCAATTCCGCGACGGCGGAGACCGAGGACGGCGAGGATGATTCCGGCGGCCGTGCGACGTTCCAGCAGATGATGCTCGGCGAGGATGGAGAGGAGGCGACGGCGGAGCTTGCCGTGTCCATCGATTTGTCCGGGGAGGAGCGGAACGGTGGCGTCGAGCATCGGCGGCGGCGGCGACCTCCGGCCTCGCGCGGGAGAGAGAAGGAAAGGGATGGATCTGCGGACATTTTTTGCTGTAAGGTCCCTGGACTTTGCTAAAATTACAATTTAGTCCTTTGCGGGGGTTTTCTGCAAATTGCCGAACACTGTAGCTACTGTTCCTTAGAACAGTAGCCGAGCGCTGAGGGAGCTAGTAATATGGCTGGCTCCAATAGAAGAAAATAGTACGCCTACAGAACGTCAGCTGCTACGACGATTATCTTGTTGGTGGCATCGTGGAAATACACTCTGAAAGTAAGTTCAACAAGGAGAACCAGATGATTACAAGAGTCAAACACGAAGATTCATTGGGTACGTACTGGCGTGCGTGCGTGAAGCGCAGCAATCATCTGGATCTCTCGAAAGAAAAAGCACGGAAACGAGATGAGGAGATGCGGGAAAAGCCTTCCGGCTCGTGCTTGCTTTGACCAAAGAGGTAGTAAAGCTCTCGCAAGTCTCATGTCAAGTGGAGTACCATGTCGCACAGCGCACGCACTGCACTGGCCCTTTCAGTTCGTTCGGGCTGATAAGATATGGCTTGGGCCTGCATCAACTCACCACTTCAGCAGTGGTGTCGCTTTGCTTACGTGCACTTGTACCAGTTGTGACATGGATGAGGCACAAAATCTGAAGTTGTTGAGGGGGCTCTGAGGAAAAAAAAAGGGTTCTCCTTCGGAAAGTCGTTTACACTCCCGATCTCCAGTGACCCCGCCCATTTCAAAAAATTAAAAAACATATTTAAAAGTTTCAAAAAAATATGAAAAAAATCATGCATGTTCCTACTGATATGTACTATAATCGTGCAAAATATCATGCAAAATACTTTACGATTTGAGCTACACAAAAAAGACAAAAGTTGAAATTTTGAAACTTTATATTGTTCACTATACTCAGATCTGCACATTTCTCTTTTTTGTGTAGCTCAAATTGTAAAGTATTTTTGCATTGAGATTTTTCACGTTTGTAGGAAATATCAGTAGGAACATGCATGTTTGTTTTCAGAATTTTTTGAAACTTTTAAATATGGTTTTTATTTTTTTGAAATGGTTAGGATCACTGGAGCTCAGGAGCACCAAATCTGCACTCGTTCTCTTCGCACTTTTCATCTCTTTGCTCACTCTTTCCCTCTTTCTGGAAAGTAATGGAATTTTGTTCTGTTGAAAAACGTTAACTAGATTTGTCTACAAAATAACTGTACGAGATCACAGTGACATCTACTCCATTCCACAATCATGTATAATGAGTAATGACTAAGTTTCAATTAGTTTTATTGTCACTGAAAAAATGAACTCGACCAGGCTATGGACTAGTATCATAACAACTTGTTTTTCGCCTTCAACTTTGTTGTGTTTGGTGTGAGGGCAACAGTCTCAACATGTTTGTCCATGCCTGTTGGCGCAAACAGAGCGAGAGAAACAAGCCAAGCTACTTTTGACGTATAATTTCCTGATAAGATGTCTCGGCCAAAGCTCGGAAAGATACCCTGCGCTCGTGTACTTGTGTTTCGACGGGCTCTTTGACTTCGTGCAATCCCTGATGATTCATCGTTCCACGGCATTTGATGTTAAAATGTTTCTCGTGGCCTCGGCGACCTTTTTTTCTCCCAGGGAGAAAACAGAGTTCACTGAATCACTGGTGACGAACTTCGGCATAGCCCCTTCATTTGCACAGGTAAAAGTGTGGTTACTTTTCTGTGGCACCTAAAGCTGATGATGACACTGTCATGGAAAGAGTGATCGTAAATCTCGAGTAAATCCACATGCTTCGCGAGTAATCATGGAGAAAATCATGGCGATTATACTTTCACGATAATTTCTCCATGCGATCAGTGGCCAAGTTACAACATTTGGAACTAGAGTGCGTAGAGGGTACCCTACAGGGGCGGAGCCAAGATTTGACCATAGGGGGACGACACTCACAAACCTGACATAGAGAACTTTTTTCTGTATGGTAATGATATATGATATATTGCGTATGGCATGACTATATGTAACACCCCGAAAATTGAAACCTAATTTTAGTGGTGTTTTATGACACCTGAAAAACTTTTTCCTCTTATCCTAAATATTTCTTCAAATCTTTTGAGGATGAATTGACTTGGGAATTGCTCCCTCAAGAATTTTCCCAGTGATCCACGAATCACTCCATCAGCCGTGATAATTTTTTATACTTAGGTTTTCTCTCAAAAACCCCAACCATAATTATCGAACCCTTTAAACCCTTTTCCCCACCTACCAAAGGGAAGCCTCTTTTCATAGATGGAAAAATTCCACTAAAAATACCAGATGAATCCCATATTCATATAAAGACAATCCATGCAAAAATATTGCATACTTCAATGCAATATTTCAAAGTTGGGCATTATTTTCCAAAAATGACATTTCTGATCCAGAGATGTTTGAGTCAAGCTATGCCTCTCCAAAAATTCTCATAAATTTAGGGGAGGAATAATTTTCCATTCCCAACACTTCTCCTTTTGGGACCAAAATTATTTGGTCAACCTATCTACCACTTCCTTTGTAAGCCCGAAATGGTGCCCTTTTTGAGATCTTCAAGCAAACCTATACCTAGACAAATCCTATGACCAAGAGACTTGGTCACATTTACCACATGGTCCCTAGACACACATATCCAGAAAATCACCCCAAGGTGAAGTGTGAAAAATCACTTTGCCATGACCATGCCATTGTGTCCATTTTTTGACATCTTGTCGAAACCCAATTTACCAGTACCCATTTGGGCTCAAACTCCATAGACACCCTCCTTATGCCACAAATACTCAGTGGTAATTTTTGGGGATTTTTCTGAGATGTGCAAGGCCCTTGTCATTTCATCGAGCACCTTCGGTGCCTTTGGTTTTCTGAAAATCTTACTTTACAAAGTTTGGAATCCTTGAGCGATTCTTGTTTTAATGGGTTGCTCTCGTCGTTACGAACCCAGTGGTGGAAACCGTTGTCCGTTTGGCGCCCCGAGTCTCCGGGGAGGCGACGATGCCGCTCGCGTCGCGCTCTAGACGCACGCTTTGGCATGACCTAAACTCGCTTAGCTTAAACCTGTTTAGCCTAACCGCCGTCACAGTGCAGCCTCGTGCGACACTGTGCGTCCAGCACAGCAGCCTCACCCCCCCCCCTCATTCTTATCCTCCCAGGTGGAGGAGAAATATCTGGAGGCAACCATCCCTCTGTGTAAAGCCACCCCAAGCAGCCCGAGCAAACCCGAGCCACAACCACGCATTCCCTCCCTTCCCCTGGCTCTCTCTCTGGTTTGCTCAAGGGCAGGGCTGCTCTCGGTGGAAAACCACCGTTTGTCTACGAACCGAGCAAGCTCACCGCAGTGCCGCTGCTCGTCCAAACCAGCAGGGTAGCCTCCCCTTGTCCCTACACACCTATCCCCACCCTCGGTCCATCCTAGAACCAACGGAGGAGAGAGATCAGCGAGCTGCCGCCATGGCCGTGCAGGCCGAGCTGGGCGAGCTCGAGGGCGACACGACCCCGGCCTCCCTCAGCCACCCAGGACCCCTCCTCGGGCGCGGCGCTGTCCCACGGCCACGCCGACGTCCTCGGCTTGCCTCGCTGGGCTGCCGGACGCCGCCGGCAACCTCTCCCGAGCCGCCCGTGCGGCCGAGCCGTCGAGCTCGCGCGCGACGCGAGGGGAGCACCCCCGCCACCCAGCTCCTCCTGGCCACGGCCCACAGCCGCCACTCCGTCCCCGCCGTCGGCCGGCCTCCCAGAGCGCTCCTCGGCCGCCCCGGCCGGCCACCATGCGTCCAGTGCGGGAGCAGAGGAGGTTGAAGACGAACTGGATCGATCGATCTGTTTTTTTGCCCTACCAGCGAGCAGCCTAGCGCAGCGTGCAGCAGGCTGACCGGCCCATCCGCGGCCCAACCGCACGGCCAGAGCGGCCCGTGCAGTTTTTTTTCCGCCGTTCTGTTTTTTCTGGGTGAGCAGCAGATTGCTATCCGTCGCATGTCCATATCTTTTGAACCGTAGGTCCGATTTAGGTGATTCAAATTCCTAAATTCATAGTTCGAAGGGATCTCTCCAGTGGTACTGTTTCTTTTTCCATTTTAGGAATTAGTTAATTTCGTGGTCTATATTTATGTGTTGTATGTCCCTCCATGTTTAGGCGTTCTCCGGGTTTTCGACCCACGACGAGTACGAGACTTCCCCGAACCATCCAGAGCCCGTGTTCGCAGGCAAGCTAACCCCTTGCTATGAGCAGTCCCGCAATGTTGTTTGTTTATTTGTTTATTTCCATGCCGAGTGTTTTATTTGTCTACGTAATGTATATATTATGTCGGTCTGTTATTGTTTGTGTTCAATATGTTACTTTGAATATTGCTCCTGCCATGTTGCATATCACGTTGCATGTATATTTATCGCACTTGCTTGCGTTATCAAACACACATCATTCTTGAGACAACAGGCTGGGGGAACCGCCGCCGTCGATAGAATGGTGGAGTGATGTACCTCACTAAAACATTAACGTTGATCTGTGATGGCGCTGGTCGGAGATATCTCCGCCATAGTCACCCGATCGACGATAACCAACTGTGCTATCTTTTGTAGTTGATCTGTGATGGCGCTGGTCAGAGGGTTCTCCGTCATAGTCACCCGACCGACGATAACCAACGGTGCTATCTTTTGTAGTTGATCCGTGATGGCGCTGGTCGGAGGTATCTCCGCCACAGTCTCCCGATCGACGCTAACCACTTATGCTACTTTTGTATTGATCTGTGATGGCGCCTTAGTCACCCGGTCAATACAAACTACTATTTCTTGAAATATTGTGTTGCTAATGTCTTGTCGTCTGATGATATATTATTATGATATTGTGATTGTTGTGTTGGACGGAACATCTGCTGTTTGGACTCGTGAATGATGAAACTTGACTAAAAGAAACACCCCTCCAAACAACGATAGGGTCAGTCCATGGTGCCACTAATCTGAACTTTGAAAGCAGGACCATCGTCGTCTCATAGAGGACCGTGACCTAGTAGGTTGTTAAGCCCCTTTTGTGCCATCCATTGGGCGCAGTCGTTCGGTTGTGCTGTCCGAGGAAAGTGGTCAACAGGCACGCGTTTGACTGTGATAGGGAGTCCGGAGCTAGGCATACCCGGTAGCGCCGGGGGATGTGCCGGATTTACTTGCCCGTTGTGCCATGCGTATAGGGTGGTGCAGGAGAGTGTCTTAGCAAGTGGACGGTCATGTGAGTGTATTTTGCTTAGTACGACTTTGGCGTGACAACCTGAAGTGCCGACTGAGTAAGGTGCATTCTGATAGTTGGGAACGCAACCTCTCGAGAGTGTCAACCTAGGAAGCTAGCATGGTTCCTGGGATATGAAACAACAGTTCAGTGTCGGTCACACTGTGTGTCTTTGTCGTGTCAGGAGGTTAAACTTAATATATGTTTGAAAGAAGTAATGAACGACCTGATTACACTAAATGAACAAATAAGATGATGCAGGGAATGTTGCCTTGAGATGTCGATGGTAACCCGTGATATGGGATGGCGGTGTGATCGTTGGGAGCCTAGAGTTAGGCCTGAGCCAACATCAACCGTGCATGCCCAGAGTGGAAAGATGAGGCCAGTGGGCCTAGCAGTGATCACAGGTGCTGTTGTGTATTATTTGGTACCAACTGGTACACTCGTTTACTCGTCACAGGTAATCTCTTTATATGATTGCCGGTGCACGATCCAACCCCACCTGGCTTGGACTCTGCACTGGTGATACCCCGTTGTTTGCTTATGCTATGTTTTGCTTATGATGCCATGCTACCTTTATGTTATACTGTATTTTGGTCTGTCTAGAGTAGACACTTGCCATGTTGTAGGATTTTATTTCCAATGTATATCTTGTTGCATGATTGTTGGACTGTTCGTGTCAAGTGGTTATATATTCTTGCGAGTACATCATTGTACTCACGTTGGCTATTCAAATGGCTAGATTTTTGGCGAGGATTCATCTTCCACCTTAGCAAGGATTTGGAGCAAAAGCGTGCTACGATCAGTAGCCCAGCCAGATGCCTGTGCAATGAAGCCGCTCCAAGCCGTTGCCTTAGCCGTCTTCCGCTGCCAGTTAAACTCTGTCCTGAGCCATGCTTGGCTTGATATTTTTGTCATGCCTTGATGGCCTTGTAAACCATTTGTAGCACTTATTGTGCCTGATTGTGTAATGATTTCCATTATGTTGCACTGTCGTGACGTGCGGCCAGATATCGTGGGCTGGCGCACGGGGCGACCGCCTCTCTGGTGATATGTGCCAGGGAGGGGTGTCACATTATACAAAATGACAATGTGACAAATTGTTGGTCTGTTGGTGTGTCTTTCTATTCATTTTTTGACGAGATGTCTTTCTCTTTATTTCCGAATCATAAGTTTTCGAAGAATAAATTGTATTTTTCATTTCTAATCTTGTTTTTGTCTTTCAACTCAATGGTAGTATACAAATTTACATATAAGTTCTAGTCAATCTAATAAAAAGAACTAACTAGTACTACCTCTGACCCGGAAAGATTGACGTGAGAGGTGAGCTACATCAGTACAAAGTTGTACACACTGCTTGACACAATCAAATCGGATTGGAGGGAGTAGCATCTATGAATTGAATTGTAATGATATTAATAGGATGGGTTCGTAGCATAGAAAAAAAATCCTACGATAAGAACGTCCAAGACACCAAGATCTAATCTAGTGGATGCAAAGCAACGGGTAGAACCAAGTTCCAAGAGAACTCACCCTCGAAAACCGAAAGCATTTCGAGAATTAATGATTCTCGTGGACGGTCTAGTCGATCACTTGCCGATCTCAAGATCGCGAAGATGAACGCTGCAACGGGCAGCGCTTCCGTACTCGGTCACACATACGATTTGACGACGACCTCCGTCCCATCAATCCAGCGGGCAGCGGAACTAGAAGATCCACCGGAAACTCCAACAGCACGACGGCGTGGTGTGGTGGAGAAACTAATCGGTCATGGCTTCGCCAAGCGGATGACCAAGAGGTGGAGCAGCGGGAGGAGGGAGATGGAGATCACAACTAGTGTGTCAAGTGCAAGAGGAGAGGGAGCTCCTCCCCTCTATATATAGGAGGGAGGGGGCTGCAGCCCCAAGGGGTGGCGCATGCCCCCACCTCTCCCCTCTTCATGTGAGTGGAGTCTCCACTCACACCCACTCATGCCCTCTTTATTCTCCACTCAAAATTCCAAGGGTTTTTCTTTATTAAATAAATAAAACATTTTCTTTCTTTAATTTAATATTTGTTAATTCCATTAACAAACATTAACACATACCCCCTTGTCTATTTGTTAATTCTATTAACAAGCATTGACAAATATCCCCTTGAACTATTTCAATATTACCCGAAACAATTTCGGTGCTGTCCAAACTTTTCTCCAATATTTCGCATCTTCTCAATATCACCGAGAGGGCCCAGAGTATATCTCTCCGTCATTTGGATGGACAAATCCCACTCTTGATTCATGAGCCTCAACTAACACT
Source organism: Poa pratensis (assembly GCA_947311845.1). Taxonomy (NCBI): domain Eukaryota; kingdom Viridiplantae; phylum Streptophyta; class Magnoliopsida; order Poales; family Poaceae; genus Poa; species Poa pratensis. Next base: position 136,097,136 of record CAMZMU010000085.1, read on the forward strand.
TTCAAATTACCCAACGCCACCTTTATAGTCACCCTTTCATGGGTGTGACATTTGATGTCATCAAAACACTCATTCGGTGTTACTGATTGTTCTCTTTCTCCCAAACTATCAGATTCTTATGATGTCGACTACTATCCTGGCTACCCAACGAACACACGTCAACAATTGGTGTCCACCATGGGGCGAGTAGCTGATGGACCTCCGATCCTAGTGGAACCTATCCTGACCAACGTTCACTGCATCCTCTAACATCTCCTCCACGTCGGTTTAAACGACGGCGGTGGTACAATGTACGTCTTCACTTCCGACCAGATAGTACGTTTAGGGACGCTGGACTGGGGCGTAGCCAGAGGGCGACCAGAGGTCAGGCTCGCAGCAAATGAGGAGAATTCTTCCCTCAAAAAAGAAAAGCAATCGAGGAGAATATGGTAGTCTTTTTTAATGGAGAATCTGGTAGTTGTACCTTTTTTTAGAACTAGTTGGTATGTAAATGCCACGTCTTCATAATTAAAGGGGACAATTTATAGGTAAGAAAAGAGAAGATCTACGTGGATTATTTCTTTTGGTGATACCTCAATAACATGGTACCATCACAATGCAGTATGCATCATGTGTGCATGAAGCGAACTAACATGAGAAGTTAAGGTGCACCGCCAATAAGATCCGTCGATTATTAGACCTTTAGTAACGATTAAAAAAAAGCTAGACCGCATGTTTTCCTGACTACACAAATCATATTGGGAACCAATCGAGCAGACGCGTCCAGTTCGGGTACGATTACAGAAAGGGTTCCCACTGGGAAGGTCACTCCGCGCCGCAGAGGAAGCCACGTGGCGGTCGAGTGAACGTGCAACGAGGGAGCAAACGAATTTATACACAGCACCGGAGCCTTGTGCGCGCGCGTCACGACACGTTCGAAGCACCCCGTGGTGGAGGATGTACGAAGCCCCGCGCGGCGTACAAGCGAAGCGAGGGAGCGGGAGCGGCCCCATGCGCGAGCTAGCTTACGAGCGTACACGCGAGCTAGCGAGAGCGTACGCCAAAGTTATTTTTCCCTTTTGTCTGGTAAGTGTACATAGAAAAAAATTCACATAACTAGTATACAAATTATATAGATCTGGATGTACAGAATACACAAAAACGGTGTGCAAAACATTACAGCTTAGATTCACCTCGATAAATTTTAATAATATCTTGAAATGGTCGTTGCGCGTATTTGTCGTTGTGCATTGGTCGTCGTGTTCTACGGCTCGGCTTCGCCTCGATAAATTTTAATAATATCTTGAAAGGGGTACATTGGTCGTTGAGCTTATTCGTCGTTGCGCGCATTGGTCGTTTCATGTGCTACGGCTCGGCTTCGCAGAGCTCTAGACGTCTACGGCGTACAACTAGACAGACACAGGTTGTACAACTATATAGACAAGTTATACAACTACACATACACATATTGTATAACTACATATACACATGTTGTACAACTAGATAGACACAGGTTGTACAACTAAACAGACGCAGGTTGTACAAGACATAGCTTGTACAACTAAACAGACGCAGGTTGTACAGACACATGTTGTACAACTACACAGACGCATGTTATACAAGACACAGGTTGTACAACTAAACAGACGCATGTTGTACAGACACATGTTGTACAACTACACAGACAAAGGTTGTACACAGACAAAGGTTGTACAAGTACAAAAAAAGTTCGTCGAAACCTATCAACATGGGATGCAGCTTTGAATATCTCGACGTGAGAAGATCAAAAGTGAAAACGGTTCGTAATTTGGATAAACAGTTCTCAAGATATTTCATTTTTAAATTCGAATTTGAAAAATAAAATGCAAAAAGGGAAACTGCATGCCCACGTACGTGCATCCCTCCCTTTCTCTCTCATACTTCCCCACTTTCAATCTAATTATGACACTTGACAGACATGCAAACAATCAAAATTGGAGGATGTGAGGAGAAACCGACACTTGTCACGATTAGAACGATGGTGGAGTTCCTTTGCAAAGGGAACCCTTTTTTCCAGTGATTGCCGTCTAGTTCTCGTATCCAACTCGTATTGGGAACGTAACACTGGTTATTTGGTAGCATGAGCCTCCACTGGCCCATTTAGCTAAGCCCACTTGAAGCATTCCCTAAAACGAATCATCGCTGGAGGAGAAATTCGCGGTGATTCCTATTCTACGCTCGTAGCAACGGTTAGCACATAATTGCATACCCCTCCTTCAAGCACAAGCTCCTAAATGGGCCGGCATATGTACATTTTTCTGTCTATTTTTTCTATTTTTTCGATTTTTTGTTTCGTTTTTGTGTTCTTTTTTAGCTCGTTTTCAAATTCATGAAACTTTCTTTAAAACTGTTCGGTTTTTCAAAATATTCAGATTTGATAATTTCACGAACAATTTCAAATTCGTGAACCATTTTCAAATTCACGAACATTTTTCGTGAAGCATTTTCTAATTCATGACTTTTTAATGAACCATTTTACAATGCATGAACATTTTTTTGTGAACCATTTTCAAATTCGTGAACCATTTTCAAATTCACGAACATTTTTCGTGAACCATTTTCAAATTCACGACTTTTTTAATGAACCATTTTCCAATCCATGAACATTTTTTCGTGAACTATTTTCAAATTCATGAACATTTTTTCGTGAACTATTTTCAAATCAGGAACCTTTTTCGAAATCATGAAGATTTTTTTCAAATTCTTGAACCATTTTCAAATACTTGATCTTTTTGAAATTTAGGACATTCTAAATTCACGAACCATTTTTCATATTCATGAACCATTTTTGAAATCTGGGAACATTTTTTGATTTCCCAAAATTTCTCATATTTAAAGAAAAGCCATTATATTTTTTTCAGCGGCAAAAATATTTAACCAAAAACGAACCCAGCTAATGGGTCAGGCTCGGTAGTGGGCAAAACAACGCTAACCAGTGCTATGAGCACTGAATAGGGGCGCCCGAAATTCGCGTGTACGAGCAGAGAGAACGATGCGGCCGCTGGCCTTCCCGACGCTGGATGACCTGGCGGCGTACCTCCGGTCGCGCATCCCCGCGCCCGCGCTCGCCTCCCGGGTGAAGTTAATCGAGCCGAGACCCAACTGTTTATCGCCACGGCCTTCGTCTTCTTCCGCTCCGGCACTGCTCGCTCCTTCAATTACGGCGACACCACACCCCCTCCAGCATCCCCGACACCTCCATCGTGCTACGTGGCCTTCTCCCCGTGCTTCTGGACCTCTCCCTTTCGTCATGCGTGCTCTGTGGCGAGCTGCCATCGTGCGCCACCGCGGCTCTCAGGCCTCAGTATGGGCTACTCACCAGCAAGGAGTACTGGGGCTCGGCGCCGGGGACCATGCCGCCGCCCGCGAGGAGCTCGGCACGCGGCACTCTGCCCTCCCTCGTGTGTAAACCGAGGCGGTCTCCATGGCTTCATCTGCATCGCATTTCGTCCCCGCGCCGACCGCGACGGCCAATGGTGACATAAGGAGGAACGTTTTGTTTTTAGCGGTGGCAAATCCCGTAATTATCATGAAACGAAAAGATGTGTTGAGTTGTTAAACATTGTAGCAATCTGGACCGTTGGCCAAATATTGAAGGGCTCAGATTTAGGGCGTGTTTGGTAGCCCACCGAGTCCCCAACCTGGCCGTCGGGGTGCAAATTTCGGCCATTTGGTTCCCTGGGCTGGCTCGCGTTCCTGCACCGCACGAACCTTAAAGCAGCCTTGGGCCAGGCCCGATAGGAACGGCCGAATTGACCGTTTCCACTGAGCCACCCTCGACTGCTCTGTTCCTCGTGCAGGGAAGGGGAACGCGGAGCCGAGCTCTTGCAACCTCGGAGATGGCGCGGGCTCGCGCGCGCAGGCGAAAAAAGCGGCGGGACAAATTTCGGTCACCGCCCAGCAATTTCGCTCACCTATTTCACCCCCTCCGCCTCACCACCGGAACTCCCGCCACCATTTCCCCCCTTCGAGCTCTCTCTTTCGCAGGTTTTCACAGCCGAGCGGCGGCTACTCCTCCGACGGTCGGTGCTGGCCTTCGTCCTCTTCTCCGAGATGTCCTCCTTCTCCTCCTCCTCCTCCTCCTCCTCGTCTGTTCCTTCTCCGGCTGTCCGCAGCTTTAGTGTTAGTCCTCCATTTCTACCCTAGATCTGGTAGTACGTGCTATTATCTGGTAGATCTTAGTAGTATGTGCTAGTATTGGTAGATCTGAGTAGTATGTGCTAGTATCTTGTAGATCCGAGTAGTATGTGGTAGTAGCTCGTGATGCGGTGCTTAATTGATCTTGTAGTTCATGCTTAGCTCTTGATGCGGTAGATCTTTGATGTAGTTGCCACATGATGGTTACCTCTATGCGCTTCATCTGTGTTCTATGATCTTCTAGGACCCTGATCTTTCCGCCACGTCTGTGCTGCCATTGCCCGCGAAGCCTTTGCGGTACAAGTTTGAATTTTAAAATATTTTGGAATTATGAAATATTTTATTTTTTTTCAATTTTAAAATATGTTGGAAAAGTATGTTTGAATATTTCAAATGGCAGATATTATTTTTACAAATTTTTAGAAACAAGTTTGAAGTGATTTGGACCCTTAAAACAAAAGATATGAAAGAAATAATAAAAATCAGGAAATAGAAAAAGAAAAATTGATGACGTCATTGATGACGTCATCATCGGCTTCAACCTCCAGCTGACGTGATTCACGCCCGAGACATTCAAACTTGCCCGTTTCTTCATGAATCGATTGCGGGAGTTTTAAGGCCCTAAATTAAGCGTCGTTTCTTCCTATAAATAGCCCTCGGCCTCCTCTATCGTTTCCCCCCCAAAAATCCCTCCCCGAAACGCCCCCAGGCTGGCGAATTTCATCGCCGGAGTTCTTCTTGGCTGCCACCGCATTCCTTTGATTCCGGCGAGGTAGTCGAATCCCCAACCCCTAGACTCTGCTCATCCTCTCCTCCACGTATTCGCGCACCTACTCATGTGATCTTTATAATTTTTCCCGCAGTCGTTCAACGCGCCCGTCCTCGACAGGATCTCGCCGCCGGGCCGCCATTGTTGAGCTTCGAGAGGTTGCAATAGCCATCGATTCAGAGTACCCAAGCCTCTCCTTTCTCGTCTAATATGTTCCTCTCATACCAGTGCCCATCTGTAACATCTATTTTTCGCGAACAGAGCACCAGAGCAGCCGTACGACGTCGCCGGAGTTGACAGCCAGCAGCGCCTCGGGAGCGCAGCATGTCGCCGCCTGGAGCATCGCCTCGACCGGAGGACCATGATCGTCGTGCCGTTCCTCTTCCTTAGACGTCTTCGCCTCGACCGGAGGACCACCGGAAGCTCGCGGCCATCCACGACCGATCCCGAGCCGGTCGTCTTCTTCTCCTCCGACGGGAACATCTGCTGGTAACGACACCACTCCCAGCTATCGTCAGTTTATTTTTGAAGGGCTGAGATTAGATCACGTAGCAGCAGTTTCGGTCTGTTAGATCTAGATCGTGTGGTCAAGATCAAATCACTTAAACGAAGGGGTATCCACAAATAGGACGGAGCCATGTGGCCACGACAAATCAGCTGCTTAGTCAGCACCCAGTCAACCCGCTCAGCCAATCAGATAGCGCCGTGTGTCACGGGTTTTCCGAAATTCGTATAAATAGACAGAAAACATATTAAACTTCAACAATTCATATCTTTCAAACCGTTTATCCAAATTTAACAAACTTTATTTCCAGGGATTCCGAAAAATGAGAAGCATTTATGAAGTAATAAAATATCATGTTTGCATCGCGCATCATCATTGTTTTTACAGAACCTTATAAATCCTATTTTGAGTATAAAATATTTTCTGTAAATTGTTTTTGAGTAAATAAAATTGCAGTAGGTTTATTTTGAAACTCTATGCCCATAGGAACCGAAGTTCTAATTTTATAAAATGGTTTAATGACAGAAACTTTTATCCGTTGCCTAAAACTCTTTTTGTGCTTTAAAAATGTTTTAGAATTGTTTAAACTTAAATAAAATTTGACATGGAGCATCATGCATATAATTATAGTCAGAGGATAAATAAAACTTGATTTACTTTATTTGAGTGTTTATACCTTGCATTCACGCATTCATTGCATGATTTATGAGTTGCCATATGTATTGAATTGTGCTTGTATGTATGTGTGTTTTATTTAGATTGAACGGAGTGCAACGTTCTTTGTTGAAAAGAGTGTGTGAGCAACGACAACTTTCAAAAGGCAAGTGGCACATTCATAAATTTCCTAAGTATTTTGTCTATGCATGAGTAGAGTATTTTCTTTAAGCATGTGTAAGGTTATTAGTATTTCTATGCTAAAACTGTTTAGAATAGCACCCCTCTACTAGTTGGTCTAGAATCATATTATAACTTGATAGAATTATTGAGATGCTATGCTAAATGGTTTTATAAAAAGTTAATTTCTACTAAGTCAATGAACTACCTGGGTGTGTGGATGGATTTAAGCACTTCCCCGGTTTTGGGAGTATAAGTTGCTACAAGAGGGTGATTCCCCGCAGGAGTATAGATCATACGTGATTTTCCTGGTTCGGGAGGATGGATCACACTACAGTAGCCACCCAGGAATAAAGAGATTTGGAGTTACTACAAGTGAAGATTTTGCTAGAAGAGAGTGATTCCCCCGCAGGAGTATAGATCATACGTGATTTCCCGGGTTCGGGAGGATGGATCACACTTCAGCTGAACAAGGAAGACGACGGAGGATCTCATCATGCCAACTTCAAAATATAAAACTTGTTAGAAAACAACATTATGGACTCACTGGAGTTTACCGGAGGTAGTCACCTGACTCACCGGAGTTTACCGGAGGTAGTCAGCTAACACACTGGAGTTTACCATGTGTTGTCACGGTTCACTGGAGTTTACCAGTGTTACCAATTTAATAGATGCAAAATGTTTTCAAAGTGATACGATAAAACTTGCTTTATGCAAAATAGCCTTTGAACTCCACCAGCCTAAATATGCATATAGGTTATTAGAGTTATTCCACTAAATGTCCACAGATTGTCACTTGCCAGTCCCATTTTATATGGTTCTGACCCACCTTGTTGCAACATTTTTCCTGTTGCAGATTGTTCTGACGACGAGTGAGATTTCGTTTAAGGGTTTCGAGTCTTCAACCAACATGTTTCGCCTGTGGCACATGAAGATGATGGAGACTCGCTGCTACTTTTATTTCCGCTGCTTTACTCTTTCAAAGCTAGCTTCGTGCTATGCAATTTGTAATGGATATTTTCCTAAGTACCGGATCCACGTGTAATAATTGATACTTTATTGTGATATTTCATCTTAGACTATGTGTGCAAACGAATCGATCCAGGGATTTGCACTATACACAGGGACTTGCCAATTTTTAAGTGTAGGTCCGCTACAGTCATGTATTTGTTAAAGCCTTTGATCATAAGCATAAGTATGTTTACATCATGTGAAGCAAATGTGTTTGTAAAAGTTTTCTTTTATCGTGTTCAGTTTATCAACTGAATTGCTTAAGGATAAGCAATAAGTTAAGATTGGGGAGTTGATACGTCCAAAATGTATCTACTTTCCCAAACACTTTTGCTGTTGTTTTGCCTCTAATTTGCACGATTTGAATGGAACTAATGCGGACTAACGCTGTTTGCAGCAGAATTGCCTTGGTGTCCGGTTTTTGTGCAGAAATCAAAGTTTTCCGAAAAATCTGGAAAAATTACAGAAATTCTATCTTGCCAGAAGACTGATGGAGCGAGAAGGGGAGTTGTAGGAGGGGCCCACAGTCCCCAGACGACCTTGGACCTCGTGGCCGACTCGAGACGCCCTTCGGCCTATTTATTCCTCCTGACCTAAAACGCACGGGGGGTCGATCATATTTTCGAGAAGAGTTCCAGAGCGCCGCCGCCTCCGCAGAACCTATTTTAGGGAGCAGAAGTTCCTGTTCTGGCACCCTGCCGGGACTGGGATTGGAGGGGACACTATCGCCATCGTCATCACCACCGCCTCTCCATCGACCATCCATGTTTCCCCCATCCATGTGTGACTAATTCCCCGCTGTAGGCTGAGGGGGATGTTAGGGATTGGATGAGATTGATCATGTAATAGCCGTTAGATTGTTAGGGCATGGTGCCTAGTATCTTATATGCGTGTTATTTATCGTTGTTGCAACTTGGTATGCTTAATGCTTGACACTTAGGGCCCGAGTGCCATGTTTTTAGATCTGAACATGTTATGTTTTCACGAGTAATTATTGTTTTGGATCATATCTAGAAGTTGTATGCACCTGTTATTGTCCGGAACCCGAGGCCCTCTAGTGACAACATATGGGATAACCGGAGGGGATGGTTGTGACTTGAGGATTCCAAGTATTCACGGAGTGTTAATACTTTGCTCCGGTGCTCTACTAAAAAGAGCACCTTAATTATCTTAAGGGTTCTTGAAAGACCCCGCGGAAACGGGATGGTTGGACAAAAGATGTCGTGCAAGATTCTTATTGCAAGCACGTACGACTAAATACGGAATACATTCCTACGCTAAATTAATACCTGGATGCTTTTTTATTGTTTACCTGCAAATTGCCCTATGTTATTACTATTACATGAATTATCTCATCCATGCAATGCCCGCTTATACATCCCTTAGCCTACGGTGTTTTAATCCTGCTGTTTACTACAATTTCCACTATTGCTGTTGTCACTTCATTACTATTGCTGTTACTTTACTGCCACTGCTGTTATATTACTGTTGCTACTGATAAATTGTTTCGAGCAAGTTTACTTCCAGGTGTGGCTGAACTGACAATTCGGCTGCTAAGGCTTATAAATTTGGGTTTTACTTCCCTCGAAGACTGTTGCGATCTCCTATACTTGTGCGTCATCATGTATCAACACAAATTTGCTCTTTTAATACTAGTATAGATTATCTGGTAGCCGTACCTTTTTTAGATAACTAGTAATCGTGCATGTGCAACACACGTGTAGTAATAGGACATTTGTATAATTTAATCATCAAAAAGGTCTAATTTCTTTCATCAAAGTGAACAACAAATATAATAAATCGTCGAAGTTCAAAAGAAAGATTGTGGGCATAATAAACACAAATTGTTTAATTTCAAGCCCAAAATTGAAGTTTGCATAGCAATCCGTCATGAAACCGATATAAAAAAGGCCACAAAGTTCAACTTCCACAAACGAAAACTTAGATCTAATGACAAAAAATATTAAAGTTTGAAAGCACTTGACTTTATAAGAAAGTGTATGGCGCCCTAGTCCAGTTCATCCATCTGGCCGTTGATACGTCCATTTTGTATCACTATTTTATATCATAATTTACTATTATTCATGGACATATTTCATATTAAGATACATTACATATGTTATTTTATCTTATTTTGCTTGTTTGATGATTATTGGGATTTAACTGCCGGAGCCAGGAATCAGTTGAAAAAAAACCGTCAAGATACTATATTTCTGAAATTCCAAAAATCACGAGAAAATACAGAAGTTCCGATTTCGTCAGATAACAGGGGGAGCTAGAAGGAGTCGAGGCGGGCCATGATAACCCACAAGTATAGGGGATCGCAACAGTCTTCGAGGGAAGTAAAACCCAAATTTATTGATTCGACACAAGGGGAGACAAAGAATACTTATAAGCCTTAACAACTGAGTTGTCAATTCAGCTGCACCTGGAAAAGCACTAGTAACAGGGGTGATGTGAAAGCAGCAGTAATATGAGAGCAATAGTAACAGTAACACAGCAGCAGTAACACGGAGGCAATGGCACCAGAAAATAGTTGATACTACTTCTAATGACATATAGGACCGAGAGCAATGATGATGACAAATGGACCGGGGTTCCCAGCTATCTACACTAGTGGTAACTCTCCAAACAAATAACAGGTGTTGGGTGAACAAATTACAGTTGGGCAATTGATAATTGTAAGGGCATGACAATGCATGCTTATGATAAGATAAGGTTTACTGTAGTATTTAATTGGGCATTACGACAAGGTACACAGACCGCTATCCAGCATGCATCTGTGCCTAAATAATCCACCTTCCGGTTAGCATCCGCACCCCTTCCAGTATTAAGTTGCAAACAACAGATTATTGCATTAAGTATTGTGCATAATGTAAACAACACATTCATCCTTAGACAAAGCATTGCTGTTTTACCCCTAGTGGCAACAACACATCTACAACCTTAGAACTTGCTGTCACTATCCCAGGTTAAATAGAGGCTGAACCCAACTATCTAGCATAAATACTCCCTCTTGGAGATACAAGCAACTACTTGATCAGGGTAACCACAAGTACCGGAGAGCATGCAAGATCTTAAATAAACAATAGTATGATAATATGATGAACAATCTGATCATAATGTAACAATTCATCGGATCCCAACAAACACAACACCAATTACATCATATGGATCTCAATCATGTAAGGCAGCTCATGAGATCATTGTATTGAAGTACATGGGAGAGAGAGTACCAACTAGCTACAGCCAAGAACCCGTAGTCCATGGGGGAACTACTCACAAACCATCATGGAGTCGAAGTGGAGGCGGTGGAGTCGATGGAGATGGCTCCGGGGGTCAATCCCCGTCCCGGCAGGGTGCCAGAACAGGAACTTCTGACCCCCGAAACGAGGTCTCGCGATGGCGACGGCGCTGCGGAAGTCTTTCTGGAGTATTAGATATATATTTAGGGTTTTCGCGTCGGGGTGACTAAATAGGCGAAGGGGCAACGTCGGTGGAGGTCCTGGCTCCCTCCTCACCTCCCGGCGCGCCTGTGGCCCAGCCGCCAAGAGGTGGTTTGGAGGCCGTGGGCCTCCCCCTGGCTTGCCCTTCTGGCTCCGTGTGTCCCTCGGAAAAATAGGAGGTTTGGCTTTTGTTTCGTCGAATTCCGAGAATATTGCCCGAACAGCTTTTCTGGAACCAAAAACAGCAGAAAACAGGAACTGGCACTGTGGCATCTTGTTAATAGGTTAGTCCCAGAAAATGTATAATAATGATATATAATGCATATAAAACATGTGACAATGATACATAAAACAAGCATGAAACATCAGAAATTATAGATACGTTGGAGACGTATCAAGCATCCCCAAGCTTAGTTCCTACTCGTCCTCGAGTAGGTAAACGATAAAAAGAAAATAATTTCTGAAGTGACATGCTACCAACATAATCTTGATCCAATAATAATGTAAGGCATGTGAGCTGAGATCAAATCATTCAAAGCAAATGTCTATAGTTGATATAAGAGATAATAAAGCAAGAGTCAAACAAGCTAAAAGTTTTCATGAATTATCGCTTTAAAGACATGAAACCGTACAAGGTTCATTAAAGATGGTTTAAGTATCCAGCGTAGAAGTTCTATCCTTCAATCCAAGCATCAAGCAAATTTTCATAACATAGAAGGATTCAGCCAAGTAAACATAAACATGAACGTCATGAATCAACTGTTTCGAAGTCTACTCAACCGGTGAGCGCAAGCATTTGGTATTGGCACCAGGATGTTATGGCAAAGAGAACATTAATGGGGGTTTGGAAGGCCAATGGAAGAAAGTCTCACAAAGCTATAAGTGATCATTAGACAAGAGGAAGTCTTATAATCGAAGCTATGTAAGGAGTAGTGATTGCCATGCAACGGATGCACATAGAGCTATATGTGTATGAAAGCTCTCCAATGGAACTAGTGGGGGTGCATCCAACTTGGTTGCTCATGAAGACCTAGAGCACTTTTGAGGAAGCTCATCATTGGAATATACAACCCAAGTTCTATAGTGTAAATTCCCCACATAGTTATACTAGTAGAACATGAAAACTCTCTCACATGGAGTATAGGTGCTAAACACGAGCACAAATGATGACTATGAATACTGCAGGTGCTAAACATGAGCACAAGTGTGGATAAAGGATAGTAATGTTGCCCCCTTTTTTTCTTTATTTTTTTTTTCTTTTTTCCTTTTTTCTTTTTTTTCTTTTTCTGTTTCTCTTTTCGATGGCCACATAGCACTTTTCACTTTCAGGGGCAACATTCTAATATGACAACACACTTTTTGGTACATATAACTCATAACGAACAAGACATGATGTATGAAACTGTATGCCTCTGCCAGTGTAGCAGGATATGCAATGATCTAGCGTAACATGGGTAAACCACACATCAGCTGTATAGAATCATGCAAAGCAATATATAAGTGATGAATGACAACAAGTCATGTAATGTAAATGGAAGTTGCATGGCAATATATCTCGGAACAGCTATGGAAATGCTGTGGTAGGTAGGTATGGTGGTTGTTTTGAGGAAGATGTATAGGCTTATGTGTAGGAGAACAAGAGGAAGTCCTCCCACGGGGTTGGATGTACCGGCGAAGTATGCACAACTCTCAATGTGAGCAGAAGGCAATGCACAGCACCGAAGAGGCTAGCAAATTTGGATGGTGGAAGTGCCAAAAACCGTAGCTTAACATTAGTCAAAAAGAACTCACAAGTTTATTGCAAACAACTAGCAGGTTCAACATTAAGAGCATGATTAAAATTCACTCCAAGAAGGGCCGTTCACGGCGGCACAAGTACCCCGTTAGATCCCTCGACCTTCAGCACAACTTAGTTATTACATGAACTTTCAGACATGGAAAGCTATCAAGTCCAACTACACCTTCAACAATTTTAGAGTTTGTAGTACGGTACAAGCTTAAAGACAACAATCCACTAATGATTTTAACTTAATTAACCAGCAAGCTTTACCATCTAAATACCTCAAAACGTTTGCAAAGAATCAGATTATCAAAGTTCAATGATCTACAAGATTATGCAAGTTTTTCATTATACCACTACCACATGCAAAAATTTCTGGACCAACACATCAACCAAGCAACTCTCCAAATAAATATAAGTGAAGCAAGAGAGTACTTTCTATAAAATAACTAATAGCTCTGAACAAGAGATACATGAAAACCAAGAGCTAGAAGCTAAACAGTGCGAAAATGAATACTCAACAATATAAGTGAAGAATAGGAGTATTCAAATGAAAAAGCGGAGCGTGTCTCTCTCCCAAACAAGATAGATAGGATCCGACATTGATATGATCAGAGAATAAAACTAACAAACTAAACACAAAGACGCTCCAAGAACAGCACATATGATGTGACCGAATTAAAATATAGTTTCACTAGAGATGACCTGATAAGTTGATGATGAAGAAGGGGATGCCTTGGGCATCCCCAAGCTTAGATGCTTGAGTCTTCTTGAAATATGCTTGGGTGACCACGGGGGCATCCCCAAGCTTAGGCTCTTCACTCTTCTTGATCACAATATCATCCTTCTCTCTTGACCCTTGAAAACTTCTGCCACACCAAACTTCTCATAAACTTCATTAGAGGGGTTAGTACTCAAAAACATTAATCCACTTTGGTTCTGTAGTGACACATTGCAATACTCAATAAAACATTAGCTACAGCCCTCCACGTCTAGAAAGCCTTACTTAAAGTCCACAAGAGACAATGCAAAAAAACAGAGACAGAATCTGTCAAAACAGAACAGCCAGTAAAGACGAATTTTTTCGAGGTACTTCCGTTGCTCAAATCGGAAAAAGTGAAGTTAATGAAAGATGCGTACATATCTGAGGAAGATGCGTGATTTTTTATAGAATTTTTCGATTTTTCTCCAGGGAGAAAAGCTCAAATTCGTGACAGCTAAAAATCTGTCCCTGCGCAGAAATCCAAATCTAGCATCATCTAATCATTAAAGGCTCTTCTTGGCACAACAATGCGAAAATAAAGATACAAAGGAGTTGTTACAGAAGTAAGCAAGCTCCTTGACTCAAAAAGCAAAAGAAAAATTACAGAAATAACACATGGGTTGTCTCCCAAGAGCGCTTTTCTTTAATGCCTTTTAGCTAGGCTTGATAGTTTTAATGATGCTCTCATGAAAATAGAAAATGAAGCAAAAGGAGCATCAAGAAGCAAATTCAAAACACATTTAAGTCTAACCCACTTCCTATGCATAGGAAACTTGTACACAAATAAATTCATAAGAACAAAGTGACAAGCATAGGAAGATAAAACAAGAGTAACTTCAAAAGTTTCAGCATATAGAGAGGTGTTTTAGTACCATGAAATTTTTACAACCATATTTTCCTCTCTCATAGTAATTTTCAGTAGCATCATGAATAAACTCAACAATATAACTATCACAAAAGCATGCTTTTCATGATCTACAAACACATAATTTTTATTAAGCTCACAAATAGTGGGATTAAAATTTCGAACCCACATGTAACAATTTTATAACAAGATGATTGATCACTCTCAACATATATGGGACGCCTAGATAAAGTCAAGACTTCTCCAATCCCATTTTCATTAGTGGTACAGTCAATATTATCAAGTAACATAGGACCATCATCTAGAGCTTTATCATAAACATTTTCTAAGCAAAACTCTTTAGTACCATGCATTTCGATATCAGCCACAAATAAAGGATTATCATAAGATTTATCAAAATAGCATGGATTATCATATATAACAGTAGCATAATTATTCTCACAAGTTTTACTCATAGGAAAAATTTCAAGAGAATCAACAGGAACATAACATTCATCCTCCTTGGGTAAGCATGGAGGGCAATCAAATAATGTAAGAGATGAAGAGTTACTCTCATTAGAAGGTAGGCATGGGTAGCTAATCCATTCTTCCTCCTTTTGTTCATCACTCTCCTCCTCTTTTTCATCTAATGAGCTTTCAGGTTCAGCAATTTCTTCTTCCACAGGTTCCTGCAAATTGTGAGTGCATTCTTGTGCATTAATGAGTCTCTCTTTGTAATCAACGATATAAGGATTATTGCTGTAATGTTCTATGCAATAATCAAGGATAGAAGAGACATAATCTTTAAGGTCCTTACAAGCAATACAAGTTTCATAATTTTTAGCCATGAAAGATTCTATCTCAGAGGCTCCCATAAATAAAACAAATTGTTCTACTTCTTCGAACCCAAGATGAATATAGTTATTCCAATGATAGTTCACAATTAAAACTCTTCACTAAAGCTACACTGGAATTTAAGATGTTTAGTATCCTGTTTAGAGCAACAGTTTATATCATGGCGTTTAAGCAAGATATTAGCAATTGTATTCAACTTTTCTAACACAGCACTCATGACTTCACCCTTTTTGATTCTCTATACTTCATATATAATTCTATAAGCTCCGTATAGGTTGTGGGTTCTTCCATAACAACAGTTTTTAATTTTTCGGTTTTTCAAATTTTTATGGATTTTCGAATTTATAAGAAAAACAAAACAAAACTAAACAAAAATAAACTAAGCACAAATAAACTAAGCAAAAATAAACTAGACACAAGTAAACTAGACAAGACAAAATAAAATAAAAACAGAGAGAGAGGTAGAGTGTACTCCCCAGGTGAACTTATGAGTAGAGCTATGCTCCCCGGCAACGGCGCCAGAAAATAGTCTTGATAACCCACAAGTATAGGGGATCGCAACAGTCTTCGAGGGAAGTAAAACCCAAATTTATTGATTCGACACAAGGGGAGACAAAGAATACTTATAAGCCTTAACAACTGAGTTGTCAATTCAGCTGCACCTGGAAAAGCACTAGTAACAGGGGTGATGTGAAAGCAGCAGTAATATGAGAGCAATAGTAACAGTAACACAGCAGCAGTAACACGGAGGCAATGGCACCAGAAAATAGTTGATACTACTTCTAATGACATATAGGACCGAGAGCAATGATGATGACAAATGGACCGGGGTTCCCAGCTATCTACACTAGTGGTAACTTCTCCAAACAAATAACAGGTGTTGGGTGAACAAATTACAGTTGGGCAATTGATAATTGTAAGGGCATGACAATGCATGCTTATGATAAGATAAGGTTTACTGTAGTATTTAATTGGGCATTACGACAAGGTACACAGACCGCTATCCAGCATGCATCTGTGCCTAAATAATCCACCTTCCGGTTAGCATCCGCACCCCTTCCAGTATTAAGTTGCAAACAACAGATTATTGCATTAAGTATTGTGCATAATGTAAACAACACATTCATCCTTAGACAAAGCATTGCTGTTTTACCCCTAGTGGCAACAACACATCTACAACCTTAGAACTTGCTGTCACTATCCCAGGTTAAATAGAGGCTGAACCCAACTATCTAGCATAAATACTCCCTCTTGGAGATACAAGCAACTACTTGATCAGGGTAACCACAAGTACCGGAGAGCATGCAAGATCTTAAATAAACAATAGTATGATAATATGATGAACAATCTGATCATAATGTAACAATTCATCGGATCCCAACAAACACAACACCAATTACATCATATGGATCTCAATCATGTAAGGCAGCTCATGAGATCATTGTATTGAAGTACATGGGAGAGAGAGTACCAACTAGCTACAGCCAAGAACCCGTAGTCCATGGGGGAACTACTCACAAACCATCATGGAGTCGAAGTGGAGGCGGTGGAGTCGATGGAGATGGCTCCGGGGGTCAATCCCCGTCCCGGCAGGGTGCCAGAACAGGAACTTCTGACCCCCGAAACGAGGTCTCGCGATGGCGACGGCGCTGCGGAAGTCTTTCTGGAGTATTAATATATATTTAGGGTTTTCGCGTCGGGGTGACTAAATAGGCGAAGGGGCAACGTCGGTGGAGGTCCTGGGCTCCCTCCTCACCTCCCGGCGCGCCTGTGGGCCTAGCCGCCCCAAGAGGTGGTTTGGAGGCCGTGGGCCTCCCCCTGGCTTGCCCTTCTGGCTCCGTGTGTCCCTCGGAAAAATAGGAGGTTTGGCTTTTGTTTCGTCGAATTCCGAGAATATTGCCCGAACAGCTTTTCTGGAACCAAAAACAGCAGAAAACAGGAACTGGCACTGTGTCATCTTGTTAATAGGTTAGTCCCAGAAAATGTATAATAATGATATATAATGCATATAAAACATGTGACAATGATACATAAAACAAGCATGAAACATCAGAAATTATAGATACGTTGGAGACGTATCAGGCCACGAGGGGCCCAGACGACCCCTCGGCGCGGCGGCATGTGGGGCGCGCCGGGGTGGCATCTGGCGCCCCTGGCCCACCTCTGGCTCGCCCCTCTCGCGTATATCTTCCCCGAAAACCTAAAACGCGAGGAAAGCTTTCGAAGAAATATTCCGCCGCATCCACGGGGCGGAAACCACAGAGAGAGAAAAATCTAACCGGCAGGGAGAAATCTGCCGGGGAAATTCCCACCCGGAGGGGGGAAATCATCGCCATCGTCATCACCACCACGCCGGACTTCATCGGGATTGATACGTCTCCAACGTATCCATAATTTCTGCTGTTCCATGCTTATATTATACCATTTGCTACATGTTTTATATACACTTCGTATCACTTTTATGCATTTTCTGGGACTAACCTATTAACAAGATGCCACAGTGCCAGTTCCCTGTTTTCTGCTGTTTTTGGTTTCAGAAAGTTACTTCTGGAAATATTCTCGGAATTGCACGAAACAAAAGGCCAGTCCCTATTTTTCCAGCACGTACACGGAGTCCGAAGGAGAGACGAAGAGCCACGAGGTGGCCAAACCACCTGGCGCGGCTGGGCCCAGCCGCGCCTGTGTGGTTTGGGCCCCTCGGGGGTCCGCCGACATCGCCCCTTCGCCTATTTATTCCCCGAGACGAAAACCCTAAAACACCGAGCCTTTCATCCAGAACATATTCGCTGCCGCCGCCGTCGTCAACCCTAACTCGGGGGGTTCTGAAGCTCTTCCCGGCACCCTGCCGGAGAGGGGAATCATCACCGGAGGGCTCTACATCGCCATGCCCGCCTCCGGAGTGATGCGTGAGTAGTTCATCCTTGGACTATGGGTCCATAGCAGTAGCTAGATGGTTGTCTTCTCCACTTGTGCCATCATGTTTAGATCTTGTGAGCTGCCTATCATGATCAAGATCATCTTATTGTAATGCTACATGTTGTGTTTGCTGGGATCTGACTTATATTGATACCTATGTGGAGCTGAATATTATATTATCATGTCTATGTCATTTGTGATCTTGCATGCTCTCCGTTACTTGTTGAAGCCTTGGCCAAGTGAATACTTGTAACTCCAAGAGGGGGTATTTATGCATGATAGTTGGGTTCAACCTCTATTTAACCTGGGATAGTGACAGCAAGTTCTAAGGTTGTAGATGTGTTGTTGCCACTAGGGGTAAAACAGCAATGCTTTATTCAAGGATGAATGTATTGTTTACATTACGCACATTACTTAATGCAATTGTCTGTTGCTTGCAACTTAATACTGGAAGGGGTACGGATGTTAACCGGAAAGTGGACTATTTAGGCATAGATGCATGCTGGATAGCGGTCTATGTACTTTGTCGTAATGCCCAAATGAATCTCATAGTAGACACCACAGCTCACACATGCATGTTATATGCACTTATCAATTGTCAATTGCCCAGCTGTAATTTGTTTACCCAGCATGTTAGTTATCTTATTGGAGAGACACCACTAGTGAACTGTGGACCCCGGTCCATTCTTTTACATCTGAAATACAATCTACTGCAATCATTGTTCTCTACTGTTTTATGCAAACAAACATCATTTCCATTCGATACGTTTAACCCTTTGTTTTCAGCAAGCCGGTGAGATTGACAACCTCACTGTTAAGTTGGGGCAAAGTAATTTGATTGTGTTGTGCAGGTTCCACGTTGGCACCGGAATCCCTGGTGTTGCGCCGCACTACACTCCTTCACCAACACCTTCGAAGCAAACCTCGTTTTCCTACTGGTTCGATTAAACCTTGGTTTCATACTGAGGGAAAACTTACTGCTGCACTCATCATACCTTCCTCTTGGGGTTCCCAACTGACGTGTGACGTACAAGCATTGTTTCTGGCACTATTAACCTAGAGCCACCAACACGTTTTCTGGCGCCGTTGCCGGGGAAAACGAATTGCTTCTGCAAGGGGAGTCTCTCACACCCAATCTCTTTACTTTGTTATTTGTCTTGCTTAGTTTATTTTTATTTAGTTTGTTTGCTCTCTTATCAAAAACACAAAAAAATTAGTTACTTGTTTAATTCAGTTTGATTTTGTTTTTCAAAATGAATGCTCCTGAAGTTGAAGTTCGTTCTTTTAGGCAACTAGGAGGTGAAAATTTGAAAGATGCTTGGTATAGAATTAGTGATGCTCATCATAGATGTACTAAGAAACACTCTACCACTATCCTCCTTAGGAACTTTTATGTTGGTATCTCTAGTTGGTATAGGTATGTTCTAGACACTCTTACAGGTGGAAATTTCTTGGGTACTCCTGCTTTAGAAGCCTGTAATATTATTGAAAGTTTGGTAGGAACACCACCCACTAAAGATATTAAAGTTGAGATCACCTTGGAGGATGTTATAAATAAGTTAGACTCTATGGAGAATTTTTTCCAAATTTTCTTGATTGTATTGGTAAGACTAATGAATCAATAGCCACCATCAATGAAAGAATCACTGTTCTTGAGGATAATAATATCCATGACACCCAAAATCATAGAATTGATGAGTTAGAGGAAGCTATTGAAACCTTAAGTTCAACCTTTACTTCTCTTAAGTCTAAAAAGGAGAAAGTTTATGTGGGTAGAGAGCAAAAGTTTATGTATGTTCCTAAAGTGCCAAAACCAAAGACTCATTATGAGCTTAAAATTGATAAAACTTTTAGTACGGTTAAAGGTAATGAAACACCTCCAGGAACATCTAAGATACCCATTGTTACAAGCTGTGTGTTGGAAGAAGCTTTTGATGATTTGAATGATTTGCCACTTGACAACACTTGATTTTCACTTTCTGCGCCTAGCTGAAAGGCGTTAAAGAAAAGCGCTTATGGGAGACAACCCATCGTTTTTATTTGCTGTTATTTTTGTTTTCTTTGAGTCAAGGAGTTTTGTTACTTCTGTAGCAACTCCTTTGTATCTTTATTTTATCGCAATGTTGTGCCAAGTAAAGTTCTATATTGAAAGTTGATGCAAGATTTGGATTTCTGCGCAGTGACAGATTTTTAGCTGTCACGGATTTGAGCTTATCTCCCTGTAGAAAATTCAAAAAATTCTGAGAAAAATCACGCATATTCCTGAGATATGTACGCAACTTTCATTATTTTAGGCCAGATCCATCTGAGCAACTTAAGTGCCTCGAAAAAATTCGTCATTCCAGACTGTTCTGTTTTTGACAGATTCTGCCTTTTGTTTTGCATTCGCTCTTTTACTGTGTTTGTGTGGATTTCTTTGCTCCACAAAGCATTGGTGGCTGTAGCTAATGTCCAGAAGCTTTGGGATTGATTGTATCATTACAGAATATGAGAATTTTTGATTATGCACTAACCCTCTAATGAGAACTGTCTTGAGTTTGGTGTGAAGGAAGTTTTCAAGGATCAAGCGAGAAGGGTGATATTATGTGATCAAGAAGAGTGAAAAGCCTAAGCTTGGGGATGCCCCCGTGGTTCATCCCAACCATATTCAGAGAGACTCAAGCGTCTAAGCTTGGGGATGCCCAAGGCATCCCCTTCTTCATCAACAAACTTATCAGGTCATCTCTAGTGAAACTATATTTTAATTCTTTCACATCTTATGCGCTTTACTTGGAGCGTCTGTGTGTTTTTATTTTTGTTTTTGTTTGAATAAATTCGGATCCTAGCAATCCTTGTGTGGGAGAGAGACACGCTCCGCTTTTTCATGTGAATACTCATGTTCTTCACTTATATTTGTTGAGTATTCTTAACTAGCTACTGCAGTGCTTTTAGCTCCTGTTTTTCATGCATCTCTTCGAGCTGTTAGCACTTGTTTATAAATACTCTCTTGCTGCATTATATTATCATTTGGAGAGTTTATGTTTAAATAAATTATTGGTGTTTGTTTGGAAGAAAGAAAATGCTACATGTAGTAGTTGGTATTGGAAAAGACATATGCATTCTTGTAGATCATTGTCTTGTTTTGATTTGATGCTTTGCAATTGTTTTGAGCTCTCAAGTAGATCATGTTTAAGCTCTTGCATCATGTAGTTAAAGCCTAGTAGTGGAGAACTACCGTAGAGCTTGTTGAGACTTGGGATGCATATTTGTTCTCTCTAAGGTCTAGATATTTTCTGGTAAAATGTTTGAGCAACAAGGAAGACAGTGTAGAGTCTTATAATACTTGCAATATGTTTTTATGTGATTCTTGCTGTACCGGTTTATACTTGTGTTTGCTTCAAACAACCTTGCTAGCCTAAACTCTGTACTGAGAGGGAATGCTTCTCGTGCATCCAAAACTTGAGCCAAAACCCATGCCATTTGTGTCCACCATACCTACCTACTATGTGGTATTTCCTGCCATTCCAAGTAAATATTTCATGTGCTACCTTTAAACTATTCAAAACTTTATTACTCCTTATTTGTGTCAATGTTTTATAGCTCATGAGGAAGTATGTGGTGTTTTATCTTTCAATCTTGTCATTTACTTCTGACAGACTTTCACCTGGACTAGTGGCATATACATCCGCTTATCCAATAATTTGCAAAAAGAGCTGGCAACGGGGTGCCCAGCCCCAATTAATTACAACTTTCATTAATAATTCTCTTCACATGTTTTGCCCTGATTTATCAGTAAGCAACTTAATTTTGCAATAGACACTCCTCCATGGTATGTGAATGTTGGAAGGCACCCGAGGATTCGGTTAGCCATGGCTTGTGTAAGCAAAAGGTTGGGAGGAGTGTCATCTATAAAGAAACTAAAATACATGTGTAAACAAAAGAGAAGAGGGATGATCTACCTTGCTGGTAGAATAACGTCCTTCATGGGAGCCGCTCTTTGAAAGTCTGGTTGACAAGGGGGTTAGAGTGCCCACTACCATTCGTTGACAACAACAAACACCTCTCAAATACTTATTTTGTGCTCTCTATATGCTTTCGAAAACTTAAAAAGCTCTAGCACATGATTTAATCCCTGCTTCCCTCTGCGAAGGGCCTATCTTTTACTTTATGTTGAGTCAGTTTACCTACTCCTTTCTATCTTAGAAGCAAACACTTGTGTCAACTTTGTGTGCATTGATTCTTACATATTTACTTATTGCACTTGTTATATTGCTTTATGTTGACAACTATCCATGAGATATACATGTTACAAGTTGAAAGCAATGCTGAAACTTAATCATCCTTTGTGTTGCTTCAATGCCTTTTACTTTGAATCTATTGCTTTATGAGTTACCTCTTATGCAAAACTTTTTGATGCTTGTCTTGAAAGTACTATTCATGAAAAGTTTTTGCTTATATGATTCATTGTTTACTCTTTATCTATTTGTTAGCAAACTATAGATCATTGCTTTGAGTCACTTCATTCATGACATGAGCCTTGCAATATATTGATCAAGATTGTGTGAAAGCATGTCTCCTCAGAAATTATTTGTTGTTATCGTTTTACCTACTCGAGGACGAGTAGAACTAAGCTTGGGGATGCTTGATACGTCTCCAACGTATCCATAATTTCTGCTGTTCCATGCTTATATTATACCATTTGCTACATGTTTTATATACACTTCGTATCACTTTTATGCATTTTCTGGGACTAACCTATTAACAAGATGCCACAGTGCCAGTTCCCTGTTTTCTGCTGTTTTTGGTTTCAGAAAGTTACTTCTGGAAATATTCTCGGAATTGCACGAAACAAAAGGCCAGTCCCTATTTTTCCAGCACGTACACGGAGTCCGAAGGAGAGACGAAGAGCCACGAGGTGGCCAAACCACCTGGCGCGGCTGGGCCCACAGCCGCGCCTGGTGGTTTGGGCCCCTCGGGGGTCCGCCGACATCGCCCCTTCGCCTATTTATTCCCCGAGACGCGAAAACCCTAAAACACCGAGCCTTTCATCCAGAACATATTCGCTGCCGCCGCCGTCGTCAACCCTAACTCGGGGGGTTCTGAAGCTCTTCCCGGCACCCTGCCGGAGAGGGGAATCATCACCGGAGGGCTCTACATCGCCATGCCCGCCTCCGGAGTGATGCGTGAGTAGTTCATCCTTGGACTATGGGTCCATAGCAGTAGCTAGATGGTTGTCTTCTCCACTTGTGCCATCATGTTTAGATCTTGTGAGCTGCCTATCATGATCAAGATCATCTTATTGTAATGCTACATGTTGTGTTTGCTGGGATCTGACTTATATTGATACCTATGTGGAGCTGAATATTATATTATCATGTCTATGTCATTTGTGATCTTGCATGCTCTCCGTTACTTGTTGAAGCCTTGGCCAAGTGAATACTTGTAACTCCAAGAGGGGGTATTTATGCATGATAGTTGGGTTCAACCTCTATTTAACCTGGGATAGTGACAGCAAGTTCTAAGGTTGTAGATGTGTTGTTGCCACTAGGGGTAAAACAGCAATGCTTTATTCAAGGATGAATGTATTGTTTACATTACGCACATTACTTAATGCAATTGTCTGTTGCTTGCAACTTAATACTGGAAGGGGTACGGATGTTAACCGGAAAGTGGACTATTTAGGCATAGATGCATGCTGGATAGCGGTCTATGTACTTTGTCGTAATGCCCAAATGAATCTCATAGTAGACACCACAGCTCACACATGCATGTTATATGCACTTATCAATTGTCAATTGCCCAGCTGTAATTTGTTTACCCAGCATGTTAGTTATCTTATTGGAGAGACACCACTAGTGAACTGTGGACCCCGGTCCATTCTTTTACATCTGAAATACAATCTACTGCAATCATTGTTCTCTACTGTTTTATGCAAACAAACATCATTTCCATTCGATACGTTTAACCCTTTGTTTTCAGCAAGCCGGTGAGATTGACAACCTCACTGTTAAGTTGGGGCAAAGTAATTTGATTGTGTTGTGCAGGTTCCACGTTGGCACCGGAATCCCTGGTGTTGCGCCGCACTACACTCCTCACCAACACCTTCGAAGCAAACCTCGTTTTCCTACTGGTCGATTAAACCTTGGTTTCATACTGAGGGAAAACTTACTGCTGCACTCATCATACCTTCCTCTTGGGGTTCCCAACTGACGTGTGACGTACAAGCAATTGTTTCTGGCACTATTAACCTAGAGCCACCAGGGATCATCATCATCTCCACCGCTAGCACCATCATCTCCATCGCCCCACTTCGTTCCGCTGTAACATCTAGGGTTGTTCTTTGTTTAGTTCATAGGGGAAACTCTCCCGGTGTTAATTACTCCTTATGGTTGATGCTTTTGAGTTTTATCGGTGAATTAAGTTTATGACCAGATTGTTATTCATCATCATATCACTTCTGATCATGATCCATATGATGTCTTGTGAGTAGTTCGTTTAGTTCTTGAGGACATGGGAGAAGTCTTGATGCTAGTAGTGAAATTATGTTGAGTAATATTTAATGGTTTGATATTTAAGTTGGGGTGTTATTCTTCTAGTGGTGTCATGTGAACGTCGACTACATGGTACTTAACCTTTATGGGCCTAGGGGAATGCATTGTGTATTTAGTTTACCTATTGTGGGGTTGCCGGAGCGACAGAAACCTGAACCCCCATTGGCAAACTAGTGCACGAGGGAGCGTAGGATCCCAGAGTTTAAAGCTGTGGTTAGATTTATCTTAATTACTCCCTTGTATTCGCGGAATCTTGCAAGGGGTGTAATCGCAAGTATGTACTGGTCCAAGTAAGGGCGGTGCATTAGCATAGGTTCACCCACACAACACTTATCAAAACATTGAAGATTAATCAATAGTATGGAGCGAAAGCAACTTGACGTAATTCCTGTGTGTCCTCAGGAATGTTTGGTAATCATAAGTAAAACAACCGGCTTGTCCTTTGTGCTAAAAAGGATTGGGCCACTCGCTGCATTTATTATGGCTCTCTTTTATTTACTCGCACTTTATTTATCTGTTATATCAAAAACTCCTAAAAATCTGTCTGCTAGTGTTTACAGTGAAACCTTGCTCGAAAGTACTTGTCAACACCTTCTGCTCCTCTTCGACACTTGTCAACACCAGTGTGCTCGGATCGGTCAGGTCAGAGACGACCAGCGCCGATGCTCCTAAAAAATTCCCATTTTCATCTCTGAAGACGACCGCAACAGCTCCTTGAGTCTTGGCTCTATTAGCAGCACCATCGACATGTCCTTTGGATAGACCAGCCGGTGGTGCCATCCACTTCTTCTCTCTCAGGGACGGTCTGCAAGGCCGTGGCGAGTTCTTCCGCTCCTTCAACATGCCTAGCTCATGCAAATAATTGGTGATGAAACCATGGGTTGACAGCGGACTTTGGAATATGTCATCATGTA
Organism: Poa pratensis; assembly: GCA_947311845.1. Classification (NCBI taxonomy): domain Eukaryota; kingdom Viridiplantae; phylum Streptophyta; class Magnoliopsida; order Poales; family Poaceae; genus Poa; species Poa pratensis. The sequence goes on from CAMZMU010000085.1 coordinate 136,122,458, forward strand.
TCGCTTTCCGTCTCGCCGTCCAGATCGCCCAGATTGTCACCAGGAGCTTCACAAATTCACCATGCGTCAAACTATCCATCATTGTGAACAGCCAACTCCTAGCATCTGCGAACTCACAGGCCTGCGCATGCTCGAGGAGCTCCTCTTCAGTTAGAGCCCAAACGCAGCGGGCCATATTGCATTCCATCAGGCTATGACGCCAATTATCAAGCATTGATCCACAGATTTTACACCAGGTATCATGCGCCATATTCCTGTGCTTCATAACCTCGGCAGTAGGGAGGCTTTGCTTAGCCAATCTCCATGCAAACGTGCGCACCTTGGCAGGAACTTTGACACGCCACAGTTTTTTCCATGTACCCTGCTCCCCTCGGCGATTTGAGGTCTCCGAGCTGTCGTACAGCCACGCTTCCCGCCGTCTGTTCGTATCCACTATCATACGGTAAGCATACCGCACCGAGAATACCCCTGACTTCTCAAAATGCCAAGCCCACGTATCCGGCATTGGAACAGTACTGATAGGGATCCTCTTGATTGCTTCTGAATCCATGGGAGAAAAATAGAATCCACCTTAACATTGTTCCAGCATGCCGAAGTTGCATCAATCAGCTCATGAACTTCAGTCGGGTGATTGGGTTTAGGAGTAGTTGTAGGTCGCAGCCCAGAGTCCCGAGGATCCAATTCTGGGACCATATATTGGTCGATCTTCCATCACCTATGCGACGTACAATACCTTGCTTTAGGATCTCTCTTCCTTTCAATATGGACCTCTAAATCTGCGAGGGTTTAGTGCCCAGACGTGCTTCAAAGAAATCAGAGTCGGGGAAATAAACCGCCTTTAGGATCCTTGCGCTAAGAGAATCTGGGTTCTCAAGAATCCGCCAACATTGCTTTGCGAGTAGGGCGAGGTTAAACAACTCCATATCTCTAAACTCCGTACCTCCAAGGATCTTAGGTTGACACATCTCCTCCCACGAGACCCAAGCCGTCCTTCTCTTGCCACCCTTGCTTCCCCACCAGAAGCTTCTGATTAGGGAGTTCAAATGATTGCATAAACCGGTTGGCAATTTAAAGCAAAACATCGAGTATGTTGGAAGAGCTTGCGCCACAGATTTGATCAGAACTTCTTTGCCACCCACCGACAGGCATTGTTCCAGCCACCCCTGAACTCGCTTCCACACCCGGCCCTTCTAGAATTTGAAAGCACTAGCTTTTGATCTTCCAACATCCGAAGGCATCCCCAGATACTTTTCATTTAGTGTCTCTACTGTCACATTCAGAATGTTTTTTAGAACCTCACGGATCCCATTTGGACATGACTTGCTGAAATAAATTGACGACTTTGACAGGTTAACCCGCTGTCCAGAGGCACAACAATACATATCCAAAATCCAATTCACTTCCTCCGCAGCTTCTCTACTCGCTTTCAGGAATAAAAAGTTGTCGTCAACAAATAATAAGTGACTTACTTCAGGGGCTACTTTCAAGCCCAGCTGACTTGTACCACCACTTCTTTGTTTCATAAGGCATGAAAAACCCTCTGCCGCGAGTAAGAAAAGATATGGCGAGATAGGATCTCCCTGACGGATTCCACGGGTCGGTCTAAATTCTTCTAAGTGATCTCCATTGAAAAGAACTGAAAAAGATACAGTTCGCACACATTTCATGACCGACGAAACCCATCCAGTAGAAAATCCCAATTTCAGCATGATCCTTTCCAAGTACTCCCACTCAACCCTATCGTAAGCCTTCATCATGTCAAGCTTTAAGGCACATGCTCTATTCCTCTTCGCCTTATTCGTTTTCATGAAATGGAGGCTCTCATATGCAGAAATAATGTTATCCGTTATCAGCCTTCCAGGTACAAAAGCCGATTGTTCCTTCGATATTATCTCCGGCAACACCTTCTTCAATCTGTTGGCTAGTACTTTTGATGCAATCTTGTATAATAAGTTGCAAAGACTAATCGGTCTGTACTGACTCAAGAGAGAAGGATTAGTAATTTTAGGGATTAAGAGAATGAAAGTTTTATTTAATACCTCCACACTATCTTCCCCGCGCAAAATACGAAGAACAATTGATGAAACTTCCTTGCCGCAAACACTCCAGTGTTTCTGAAAAAAATGCGCGGGAAAACCATCTGGTCCCGGAGCCTTCGTGGGGAACATCTGGAATAATGCACATTTGACCTCCTCCGTAAATTGTTTGGATAAACCTTCATTCATATCATCAGTTACCTTCCTTGGAACCGCATCCAAAACAGCATCAACATCTGTACATCCCTCCGATCTATACAGGAACTCATAAAATTCCTTTGTCATATGCATCATCTCCCCCTGTCCTCCGAAATTGTACCATCAACTCGTGTGAGTTATGATATCTTATTTTTCTTTTTCCATTGTGTAGCTTTCTGTTGAAACAAACGAGTATTGCTATCACCCTCACGTAACCACAGCACCCTAGACCTCTGTTTCCACATGGTCGATCTCTTCTCGATGGTAAAGTTCGACCAGTCGATCTTGTGCTTTGACTTCCTTGTATGAAGGTCCAACCCGCCCCGGAGTGGAGCGCAGTCGTTGTATATTGCCCTTCAACTCCTTAATCTCCTTTGCTACATTGCCAAACACGTTGTGGCTCCATGTGGTCATGTCTTTACTGATTTGTGCTAATTTCCCAAACATCTGCGAAGAGTTGCTCGCTCAGGTGTTGCCCCACTTCTCCTTCACATATTCAGCAAAACCATCGTGCTCCTCCCACATCTTCTCATATCGGAACAGCTTCGGTAGCCAGTCCCGTCGCTGCACTCTATCACACTCCATCACAAGGAGCAATGGTGTATGATTAGATTTAATGGCATGCATGTGCCTTACTGCTGTCGTCGGGTAAGCTGCGATCCACTCCGGAGTAGCAAGAGCGCGATCAAGCCTTGCCCTCGTGTAGCTGCCTCCAGCGACTGTTCTCTCGAAGGTCCAGTCTGTTCCCGTGTAGCCCAAATCAACCAGCCCGCACACATCCACCGCCTCCCTAAAACCTTGCATGGACCTCTCATCTCTTCGCCCGATGCCCCAATGCTCCTCACGCTTAAGGACTTCATTAAAATCACCAAAACAAAGCCAAGGAAGGTCTGATTCAGATTTAATAAATTTCATAAAATCCCACGTTTTATACCTCATATTCCTTTGTGCTTCACCATAAATACACGTGATTCGCCATGGAGGGTGACCATCACATCGTATCTCTCCATCTATGTGATACCTTGAAAAACGCAACAAAGAAAAATCGATGTTGCTTTTCCAAAAAATCGCCAAACCACCACTTCTTCCATCACTACTGACTGCAAAACAACCATCATACCCTAAAGATCGGGTAAGACCCTCCACTTGCGCCTTCGGTACATGAGTCTCAACAATGCATAAACGGAGGGGGCAAACTCCCGTGCGAAACCACCGTGCTCTCGAACTGTCGCATCCCAATCCCTCGACAATTCCAAATCCAAGCACTCATTGGTCCCGGCGATCTCCCTCGGAGGGAGCCGCCGATGTGAAGGAGACCGCCGATGTGCTATTGTTTGATGTTGTTTGTGTCAACTCTCTAGTCCTCTTTAGTTTCTTCTTCTCCCTAGGAGGAACATATCCAGGTGGTGGCGGAGGAACCAACTTCTTCCCAGTACCCTCGCTTGTGGTCATGACCGTGTCTTTCCCTACAACAGCATCATCAAACTCCAGCCTTTTACTAATTGAATTAGGTACTCCCTTCACCCTCCCTGCCTCTTCCTCCATCGCAACCCCTAAAGCTTTAATGAGGCTCGATGTAGTGTCAGCCAAATCCTCCGAGCTGTCTAGCTCACTTGACAATCGCTTGCATGGCGCATATGATTCCCCTCCTCTTCCTCTACCCCTGCCTGCAAAGCGACCCGTCATAGGAGCCCCGACCATGAATTGAACCGGAATTTGAGTCCTTCTTTTGGCAAGCATCCATTTACCATATTGTACAGCCTTCGAATCATGCACCCCATCTCCACACTCTTCCATGTCATGCCCCATAATGCCACAGACGTTGCAAAAAAAACCCGATCTTCTGATACTTCACATGTAGCAGAACATGCTCTGATCCACCCACATTAAGAGGAGTAAACCGAATTAAAGGCTCCCCCACATCAATACTTGCACGCACTCTGACGTAGTCCCCTTCAAACCAGCGCTGTGGGTTCATCTCCACACTAAGCACCCCCACAATCCTGCGTGCTAATTGGTCCACGACCTGCTGGACCCAATATAACTCAGGTATCGCATGAATTTGCATCCACACCAAAGCTCTATCTAGTTTTACTTCTGAGGGTTTGCACAGCTCGTCATATTCAGCAATCACCACCATCAGCTTCTTGAACAACCACGGCCCCTGTTGCATGACCTTGTTCCAGTCTCCTAAGCAGAAGAACTTGAACGTAAAAAGATTGTCATCTACCTCTCTTAGCTCTGGATCGTAAGCTAGCCCCCAGACACCCCTGAGAGTTTCAAACAACGCCGAGGAACTGAAAGACTTCCGTGTATGTACCCTTGCCACCGCGAGCCAGCGTGCTTGTTTCTTTAGAACTTGGAGGTCCTTTTCTCCGATGAACACATCATCAAGTTCTCCCTCCCTGAGTCCAGATTCTCGAGCGCCCTTGCTAGCTCAGCATCCCCGTCTCCCTGCTTCGTCTTGCTACTTTCGCTCCCGCCCGAGTACGCCATCGAGTTCACCACGCCGACGTAAAGATGCGTCGATGCTGAAAACCTAAACACCCGACACAGCGATTTGTCTGGTCAAAATCTCCGTCACAACTTCCTCTTATACCCCAAATTCCTCCTGTGATGGAGTCGGATCAGGATTACTGCTCGAATTGGTACCAGAATCTCACACCGGAGACGTCGTCGCCGGTGGAGCCATAACCCTAGATCGCCTAGGCCGTCGGGATTTCTATGATGAATCCTCTACTCTATGTTTTTGAGAATTATCTGGCCGTTGGTAAATAACGTAATTACTTCTTAGGCCCAAGTGTACAGCCCATCTCCTGACGGCCCGTGTTTTCCCTACAAAAAAGAAAAGAAGACTGCTCATGTTTAGGCCATCGGCCTGCAAACTGATTGATCTCCCACATCGGCCATCGTGTTCGCTCGCCTCTAACCAGATCGATCTCGCTGGCAAATTGCTAGGGTGCCTGCCGCCTCTCGCTGATCCTGCTCCCAACCATCGAAGATTTCTTCTGCAGTCTGGACAGCCGATTTGTGTCGAATACGGCTGCTGCCATCAATCATCGTTTCCTGCTAGTCGCCCACTTAAATCACCGCCCGATATTTGTCAAGGTACACCATACACTACCTGTACGTGCTGATAGTCTAGTAAATCTCCTTCCGCTACAGTTTGGTTGTACTTCACAAACCGATAAAATAGAATATAATAGAGTGATTTTCATGCCAGTTCTTTTTATTTAAATCACATATCTGGCCTACAACTTAAAATTCAGATCCAGTCGTTCTTGGCACTTGGCAGTAGATTATAAATGTAGGCCCTGTTTCGGAGCTATGTATTTTTAAAGTGTTGGAAGAATACTTCGGTTTCCAGAAATACCGAAGTATGAGGTGTTTGGCTTTAAGCAAACTATAGTTTTATATACTTCATTATATAGAAAATTGCACAAATTTTGAAGTATTTGAAAAAGAGGGTTGGACCTCTTTTCCCAAAACTGAAATATTGATCGCTGGTCATACGAATACTTTGGTTTAAAAAAAAACTTGGCTGCAAACTAAGCCGTATGCCTTTTGACACGGTTCCTTCATTAGCTGCTAATGTTTAATAAAATTTATAGTCATATAATGTTTTTACGAAACGTATTTTGATATGCTTTATTCTACACATGAAACATGATATTTGGTTATACTATATTTCTCATGCGATCATCATCGCTTTGCACCCCATGCCCAAATCATGGCTCCATCTCTGACTAGCTAGAATTCATAATCAACAACGAATGTAAGCTTCATATTTGTCATACGAATCTGGCACGGCCTAGGCAGGAATAGTCTACGCCTCCTACGCGGCCGGAGATCATTTGCACCGCTTTTAATAGGGCAGCGCATGACTGAACTTGCATCCTGACTATTTCCTCGGGAAGGAGAGGAGCTTCTATGTGAATACTAAGAGGATTAAGAAATAAGCAATTTGCCAGCGAAAGTCATGGATTGACGTCATAACGGATTTACCAGCGTTGAACATCGTCTATTGAAGAAGTCAACGGCGATGCGGGTGCTGGTGAAGCCCGGTCAAATTCACGACCTAGGGATACGCGGAGGACTTATAAACTGGGACGGAGGAAGTATCTCAGTATATACGGATTCACACGCAACAACGACCTCCGAGGCCGCAAAACAGCTCGGAGTTAAAGACTGCCAAAATTTATTAAGAGTCATGTCTTGCACATTAACCGAGACGGGAAGGCATCATCCCTCTTGACGACCTACTAACCTCCTAAGACTAGTCACAATGGGGAGTAACATAGGAGTAACATCAGTGCCACATAGGCAAAAAATCTGATGTGGCGGGTAATTAATGAGGAGAGAGATGGTGGTGGTAACTAGCTATGTTACCATAACATCACACATTTCAAGGCAAGATGAGTGTATAACCTATTAAATATGACACTACACACATGTTACTCCCCACTATGAAGGTAGTAACTTAGAGTAGTAACATATGCATGTTACTAGTCTAAATTACTCCCCATTGTGACTAGTCTAATGGAGCAGTCAACCTTTGCATGCCGTGCTTTTAACTAAGTTGAGAAGGACTAACCCCCCATGTCGGCTACTCATTTTGTAAAAGACACCGACGACCTCATTCGGTCGAACGGTAACAAATAATAAATGTGAATTCATCAGGTCGATGGCTTGTCACTTAGGAGATTCCCCTCCAATAAGAGACATTCCCAAGTAGGAAAGGTTAAACATGTTGGAATCATTCTTACGCGTTACTACTTACCCTTGAAGGATGAGAAAAAAAAACATCGAGACCTATCTTCTTGGTCCTGGACAACGTCGAGACCTACTACCCAAGTCTATGACATTCTCAAAGAACCTTCATCCAGGTCGGGCAAATCAAGAAAGGTCTCCCATAATCTAGGTCAACGACCGCAAAGCTATCATCCAGATAAAAATAAGGTCACATCAAACCCATCATACAAGGTTCAGTAGATGCAAGGAAATTTCATTTACATATCATGAAGGCTGGCCGCCTTATTGAAAGCATTGGTCGGGTTCTCACCATATCGAAAATAAGTGGGTTTAGGCCATACGAATCTGCTCCATTTCCATCTCACGACATTCAAAGGTTCTCACGATCAGGTGGGCCTCATCTAAAAGATCTACCGACCTAACCTGAGGTGCTACAAGAAGACTCCCGGAAGATTCCCTAAACCAGACATACATTGAAGCAAAGTTACAAGATCAACTTAACGTGCAAAACATTGAGAAAACCCTAACGTACAAGATGGAGACTCCCACAGAAGACATCCAACCGGAAAGACACTCTCAAGTTCATTTACGCCAAGTTGAAGCCCTAGCATCCACAGTCTCCATATCCGTACACCCTTAATACGTCTAAACTCGTTGAGTATATCTATAACTCGGCGAGATACATCTTGTAAACCTTGTATGATCTCGTGATCACGTATCATTGTGTTGATCCTTAACCTGTGTTGACCCTAGCCGCCTACCAAACAAATAAACTCTCTTTCGATCACCGGAGGTAAAATTGTTGTAGGACATAAAAATTATCATTCAACAACTAGCATATGGCGGCGTCAGACGATTGTGTTCGTAACGATTGTTCCGTCATCGTGACGGTAGACCACCTTGCCTAGGAGGACCAAGATCCCTAGTGCCTCCACAACCAAAACTAACATGTCCATGTCCTTGTCGATCCCCTATCCATAGTTGCGCTTCTCTCTATTTTGGCAAATGTCTCGTTTTTGTGGGCTTGGCTCTAGAAATATTGAATGAAACTAAATTGTTTGGGCTTCAAAATCAATTGATTCGAGACACAAGCTAGGAGTTGAAACAGCCGGAAGCCTCAAATCTAGCCTCCTCAAACAGATCTCACTTGGTCGAGACAATAGATGCAAGCACATCTGTCACTCGAACCCTAGCTGCAGTTGAGGAGAAGGTACTACCCAAAGCATCCTGAAATATCTCTTCTTCAATTTTTACTCGTCCGCCCCCTCGTGTTTGCCCATTGTGTCATCACCACATCCACCATTGATGGCCTGAGGGGTGAGGATATTGCTAGGTGTCGCGCATATGAGAGTTGATTCAAGGTTGGGCTCGGTGCAGTCTCTCCCGTTTGAGGGAGGCGAACGCAATTGCGGCTAGAACCCTATAAGGTGGAGGGCGAGGAGAAGGCATAACTTAAAGCATCCATAAGTATCTCAATTTCCTCGTCTTCCCGTCCCGCTGGGCGCCTGGGCCCCGCATGTCATCGCTGCATCTGTCATTGACGGCTTGATCGGTGAGGATATTGCCAAGGTGTCGCGCATCTGTGAGTTGATTCGAGGTTGACTTTGTGCGCACTCTCGTGCTGGGGCACATTCCCCTTGGTGACACTATATATATCCACCGTATTGTTCGGTGGTGTCGAGAAGATGTGGCGCACGATGGGGAGCGAGTGAGTTCTTGGTAGAATCGGCGACGAGTGAGGAGGTGTGATCTTGAGAGCTCATTTGTGAGGATCTCAGCATTCTAATTTTGTTTAGTTACATAATGATAAATTGCCATCATTTTCCTCGCTGTGGCAGTAGGCGGCGCCGGGATGCCTGGTGAAGCCAGTTGCTTGGCACCGTGGCGGTGCCGGCGGCCGGTCAGGCGGCGGCGGGCTGGATCCACACCGGCCAGTCTCGTCGGCTCGGATTGAATAAAGGTGGCAGTCCTGGATCTGTCTAACACCAAGACGAAGATTTACTTGATGCAGCTCTTCATTGATATGGCCGGATTGTCGAGTTTCGGAAGGCTCCGCCGGCGAACTCCATTGGGCAATCTAGCCTGGAGATTGACGGATCGGGTGGGATTCGGTCGTGCGCAGCCATGTTTTTTCTGACCGTTTGGTTTCAGAGGTAGCGTTGCGAAGCTCTACAGTCTGTTGCCATCATGGATTTGTCTTTTGTTCCATGATGAAGTCATAGTGCGGAGAATGACATGTAAGCCGAGATTTGAGGACTTGCAATGGTGGTTCCAGTCCTGGTGGGATGAGGGATTGGCTAGGTGATTCGTAACTTGGAACAGCAGCAACGGCAAGAGGGGGCGACAACACAGGAGAAGTTCAGAGTCTAAACTTTCAGGGTGAAAATCCAAGGTCTGACCTTAATTGGTTGTGCCTGGCAATTGCCTTGGTGAAGGCATTGTTTTTGCGAGTATGGACTTTCTTCGGGGTGAAAACCTATGATCTATGATCAGGGCAACGACGGCACTTGAGCACTGTTTCCTTCTTGAAGGCGTCGCTTTTGGAGAAGTTGGACTTCTGGTACTGTTTTGGTGGGGTTTGGTCTGCTGTAACAAGGAATGGATTACTGTAGCGGGATTTTTTTTTGTAATTCTTCTTTTTAGTCTGGGCTGTGTGCATCCGTGGGGCCGCTAGGGCACGCGTTGTTGCAGATGCTGGGTGTAATTGGTATCATCGCGATATTAATATATGCTCTTTATCTAAACAAAATGATTATAATTTAGCACTATCTCACTGCCTACATATTTTCTTTAACACAATCCGAAATCCATAGCCGCACAAACCCTGCGGGTGTTGCGCGCGTAAGTAAATGATCAATAAAGACATCAGTGTATCACTGGAACAATGGCACGGGCACAGCCTTGAGCGCTGTCACCATTTTGAGAGACGTGGCAAACCGATCCCTAACATCCACGTCGCACGGCTGCATCCTTCGGGCAGCCTCCACTCGAACGCGTGCAGTAGGGACGCGAGGATCAGCGTCACCACCCTCGTTGCCATCGGCGTCCCGGGGCACGCCCTCCTCCCCGCCCCGAAAGGCATGAACTCCACCTGATCCTTGCTCTTGAAATCCACGTTTGCCCCTAGGAACCTCTCCGGCAGGAAGTCTTCGGGCTGCGTCCAGGAGGCCGGGTCACGCATAATGGCCCAGAGGTTGACGATCACTTTGGTTCCCTTGGGCACCGCAAAGCCACCGACCTCCGCACCGTCGGCCATGGCCTCGTGCGGCATCATCAGAGGGCTCGCCGGGTGCAACCGCATCGTTTCCATCACCACGGCCCGGAGGTATGGCATCTTGCCGATGTCAGACTCGTCTGGGTGCCTCTTTGAGCCGAGAGCTTCCCGCAACTCGTCGCGGACCTTTGACATCACCGCCGGTTGTCGGAGTAGCTCGGCCATCGTCCACTCCACCGTGATCGAGTTCGTCTCTGCCCCTGAAATAAAGAGGTCCTGGAGACACACAACGTTTATGGTTAGTTTAGATCCCGTCGACTATGAACTGATAATGTTTTATACATATAGGATTCTGAACTAGGAGCAGATCATGGGCATCTAATAAAACAATTGGCATCGGAATGCAGTACGTGTACGTAAAAAAACACTTTCTTGCAGCACCAGTAAAGGTGGTAGTAAGTTCAATCTGGACAATGTGTTATCAGCTGTACATCAGGGTGGGTAAAAACAGTTCGACTGCAAACCGGCCAACAGCGCTATACAATTTTGTTTACTACTAGCTCTATTTATTTTTCAGATGTAAAGAAACAACAGTGTTTTTGCTCACACCTTAGATGATGTATATTGAATTCCGATTTGAAATGAACATTTTCTGGACATATTTTTATAGCTCGTTTGTCTTCCGTCCCTAGTGGCAACCGTAAGTTAACCTAGATATCTCGAGTCGACAGACATCTGTTTCGAACCTTCGATAACATAATATAGATGAGTACGTACGTGTCTTGCGTAAATGATTAGTCAATGATGCTGGGTCAAATGATCGACTTGGGCCTGATAACGGATGCTCTATCCATCTGAAGACCAGGGAAATGTGGAGAATAGTTGATTGTCTAGTCAACATATCTAGTACTCTCTCCATCCCATAATATAAAACATTTTGGCAGCCTGTTTTAGCTTGGCAAAACACAGGGACGGAGAAATACAGATTGATACTACCTTGTAGCAGTAGCCTGCACTAGCGCACTTCAAAGATGAATGGTACGACTTTTGTGGGAAGGTGGGAGCCGCACCATGAAAGCCCTTGGTAACTAATCGAGTATATACTGAGGAATTTTAACATGCTCCCAATTGCTTATTGCCCCCTCCGTTTCTTAATATAAAATGTTTTAGTCTTTGTCCACGTTCACTTATGTACAAATATATTTAGACACTTTTTAGTGTGTATGTTCACTTATTTTATTATGCATCTAGACAATTAGTTAAACACCTAAAACATCTTACATTTAGAAACAGAGGGAGTACCACTGATTCATTCCTTTTGATCTGAGGGCTAGATTGAACACGATGACCTATTACCTAGGTCATCATATATTTTAAAATAGGCATGTAGGTTTCTATATTTGGAAAGTATCGATTGATAATATGGTAATAAATTGTGGTCTATGCCTGACATGCATGCAAGAATGGTTCACAATTTGTTTGAATCGAATTTTGACGTGATTATATATGTTAATGTAACAAATTTATTTTTTCTTGTTGTGGACTATCAGTAATATGTTAGCTTAATATTAAATGGTTTTCAATGCGCTCGTGTTAATCCAATATATAGCATATCAATACATAATAAAATTTGAACGTGTATGCACGTTCTTATGTTTGATAAAATAATTTTATATTTGTTCGATTAAATTAACAAATCAATCGTGGACTAAGATTTTTTTAGTATACTTTCTACATGTTGATTACGTGATTCGCATACTTTTTCTCCAATGCACAGATTCGTCACATACTAATGTGAAGTAAATTAAAATAACAAATTATTATGGTATATAGGCCACCTAATTAATGACAAATAAGCTGATTATAGGCTGCATTGATTCATTCTTTATTACCAAATTAATGCATTTATTTCTGTGTTTAGATACCCTTTTCTCTGTTCTAAAACTAGCATTTGTCCATATTTAGAAAATTATTGACTAATAAATTTTGTATATATTCCTGGTAGAATTGCTGTCATTTCTACAAATATTGTTTAATATGTTCTTATAAAAAATAGTACATTGCTGTCATTTCTACCTCCAGACCTATATATGATCTAAATGTGAATTATTAAAATAAGAGATGTTTGACCACATGCATTTTTCGTAAACATGCGTTAACAGCGTGGGTATATTTTCAAAGCATGGAATTAAACATACGGCTCTTTGCCGACATCCTCAAGTCAATGAACCAGCAAAATTTGTCAACAAAAACTGGTTCAGATGCATGGAAATCTATGGTGCAAAGTGCAAGTTTGCCTCAAAAACATTTTATCCTTAAAGATGATGAGCTTTGTACTGACTAGTAGTACTACGTAATTTATACGTTTATAGTGCTAGCATATACTGTACTAGCTAGCGGGTATGAAAATGACTCGCTTACCGAAAGAAAGCAATTGAGGGCATCAAGGCTGAGCTGATCCTCGGAGTGAAGCTGAAGTAGCACGTCCAAGAAATCCTGTTTCCTTTCACCTCCAGCGGCTTTCATGCGGCAGCCGACGATCCTGTCGAAGAAGTCACTGAACCTTTTGATGTGCGTGGCGCTGCGCCGGCGGCGGCCCTGCAAGTCGAGCGCGGAGAGCACGGGGAAGAGGTCTGAGAGGTTGGGCTTGGTGAACTCCTCCACCATGCCCTTGATCAGCATCTCAAGCTCCTGCGCCCCGTCTGAGCTCATGTCCGCCACGTCCTCAGAGAAGAGCACGTTGGACACGAGGTTGAGCACACCCGAGAACACAACTCGCCCGACGTCCACGGTCTCGCCGGCGTGACCGCGGAGGCAGCCGACCAGCTCCCTCACCTTCTCCTCCCGCACGGCCCGGGTCGCGTCTAGGCCGCGCGGAGAGAAGAGATGGTTGGTGCACACCGCACGGAGGCGCTTCCACAGAGGGCTTGTGGAGGGGAGCCAAACGATGGAGCGCTCGTGGTTGCCCAGCGCGCGGCCAGCGTCGGTGATGAAGCGCGCCGCCAGGAGGTGATCGTGCTTATGCAGCACGTCGCGGGCGCCGGAAGCGGAGGAGGCGACGATGGCGGTGGTGGTGCCGAACTTGAGGGACATGACGGGGCCGTGCACCTTCGCGAGCCTGGACAGGGCATGGTGCGGCTCCCCTTGCAGCTGGAAGATGTTGCCGAGGAGAGGGATAGGAGCTGGACCCGGAGGCCGCCGCGCATTGCTGGAGGAGCTCGTCTTTGGGTTCTTTCTCACGGAGAGGAAGACTTTGTAGAGGACGCAGGAGGCGGCCGAGAGGTAGAGGAGACATAGTACGGTCGAAGCTTCCATTTTCGATTCTTAGGAGGTTTTAGGATGCTACTACTAGGGCAGTTAGTGGAATCGATTGAGCAGTATGGTCATATATAGTGGCGCCCGAGCATTTTTTTTTCGTGATACGCTAACAAAAAATACTAGTACTCGCTAGTTGATCACCGTTCTTCAACGTGATTCTTCTTTTCAATATAAACGCAAGTCAACACAGTTTAAATGTTCCTAGTTGCAGCACCAACAAAGGAGAGGCATTATGGAATTATGGACAGGTTGAGATATACTATACGTGCTGTGATTCTCCGGGTCCATGCAAATATTAGGCCACCACTAGAAAATTAGCTGCAGATGGCGTCCATGTTACCTGTCCAAAACCACCCGTGTTTGATTACTGACATGCCTCTGACTTTGTGAGCATACGAACATGTTCCCCGACCGCCCATCCAACTGCCCATCAGAGGATTCCCGGGAGTGATTGGGCGGATGGTATAAAGATGATTCCAACGGGGCGACGTATCTAGTCCGCGCGCCTCTGTTCCTGTCCGTGGTGGCAAAAAACACAGCTCAACGGGGCGACGCAAACGGACCGCGGTCCGTTTTTCGGTCCGCCGCGACCCATTCTTGGCCCAAATTTGGGCCACCGATGCGTCGGCCGCGGACGCGAGCGGAGCGCTTTTGTGTCCTGCCCTAGTCTGCCCCTGGCCCGCTCTTGGCCCCCGTGTCAGTGTGATACAACGGTCACCTACCCTGCATTAACTGTCCCTAGGAGTCGCCGGAGTCGCTGCGCGCGCCGTTGCAGACGCGGCAGAGGAGGCCGAGATGGAGCAAACACGTCGCGCGGCGGAGACTGCCAAACGCGCAGCCAGGCGCAAGCGGCAACACGATGCCGAGGCCGACGGTGCTACGTGTTTCTCAAGGCCGTGGCCAAACGGGCGGCTGGCTGGACGTTCCTCAAGGCCGAAGCCCTTGATCTCCCCCCCTTATCGGCCATGGCGGCGGCCGGTTATTAATTAGATTTAATGATAGTGTAGATTAATGTAGGGAGATGGATCGCCGGCCGGCGTTCACATTAGGCCGACGGCCCGGCTACTCCAAAACCGCGTACGGCTGGCTATATAGTTGCCTCGCCGCGGTCCGCTGCTCATCATCACACCGATGGCAAACCGGGAAGACGAAGCTGTGGCCGTGCAGGCGGCGCTTGCCGTGCCGAAGGAGGAGGAAGTCGTGCCCGAGGAGGACTCCGTGCCGAAGAAGGAGGAAGTCGTGCCCGAGGAGGACGCCGTGCCGAAGGGGAGGAAGTCGTGCCGGCTACTCCACCGCGCCCACCTGCCCCGGCGTAGAATCTCGGCTCGCCTTGGCAGACCCAAGGTGGTTCGCACCGCCGCGGGCTCCGGCCGCCGCGGAACCAGAAGCGGCAGTGGCGCCGGAGTACGTGCCGGGATCTCCACCGCCACCCCCGGCCATCGATGCGCCGGCTATTCCACCACCGCCACCGGAGGAGGACGACGACGAGGAGAAGGCCTAGATTATAGGTCGTATTTTATTATAAATTCCCAATGTAATCTTCAAAATTATATGTTTAATGAAATATTGGAAAAAAAAAGTTAGCCGGACAGGATGCGTCGGGCCGTTGGGGGCAACGGCCGGAAAGGGGCGTACATGGGCCGGACGCGCGTCCGTTTGCCGACCCAAACGGACCAAACGCGGACCAAACACGCGTCCGTTTGAGTCGCCCCGTTGGAGTCATCCTAAGACCGTCGCTTAATTCGCAGGTAAGCTTTTGCCAACAGCTTATCCTCTGACTCTAGCGCTATCAAACGCATCGCATCAAGAACACCATCTCGCAATACAATATACGAGCATGCCCACCGCCCAGAAGGTGGCTAATTTGCGCGAGCGGCGCTGTGTCTTCGTTTTTTAAAACTATATACAGTATATCGTTGCCACTATCTCGGAGTCGTACGTGTATCCGGCTGGGTGATTGAGCCGACGGGGACGGCAGTCGTGTCGCGCCGGTGCGGAGGCCGACATCGCGACCTGCAGTAAACAACAGGCGAAGGTCGTCGGCTGCGACATATCCTATCTCCTCGAACTCTGACGGCGATGGTAAACTTGGTGGGAGAATGACAGTAAAATCAGAAGAAGATTAGCATGATAGGTGCGAGCGTGACCTCACAAGATAAACCACTTGTCCCAGTTGGGTCTTTTTTCTATTCCAACTGTGCCACTCGAAATCAGCCCAGTTGGGAACCCGCAATCAGAAAAGGAGGGTCAACTCGAAATTGTATATCTCTGTAAACAGTGGCATAGGGATGGAAAAGTCCTACCTAGACACAAGGATGAGTACAGACTACAGACAATCTCAGTCACGAATGCACCCTTCGAATCAGAATTGCATATATTGTCCAGTTGGATTTTAAATCACATTGGACAATATATGTATCAACTTGGGGATTCCGTAATATGTGTCCAATTGGATTTGAAAACAAATATGCATATTGTTGTCCACTTACACAAGGATGAGTATGTCAGCACGGTAGGTCTAATAATACATTAACGCCAAAGTGCTCAACTTGGCGCTATTTAAACACACACTTCGCGCTAAACAAACATGGCGTCTAATTCACGTCCCTAGGTTAACCGCCTAAGTCACGTATGCTTAAAAGTATTCTCACAACGAGAGCTTACTTCGCACCATTTTCTACGGGAAATGCCCCGCCTGGGTACAAGCAATACTGCAATAGCATGTGGGCTTGAGTTGTTGAAGAAAGGCACGAAAGGTTTGGAGAATTCGGAATTGTCTTATAGACCACGTTAGTAGCTCTTCGTCCAATAACCTAGAGACGACGGTGCCGACCTAAGCAGGTGTCAGATTTCTTGGCCACGCATGCTTCAATGCATGGAACACTACTCTCTCTGTTGTGTTTGTGTCGAATATTTGTACGAGTTGGGTTACGTTTGGACTTAGAGTTGTATAGGTGTGGATAGATATCGTGTAGTGTTCGAGTCGGACACTACTAGCCTGGGCCTCCCATATAATGAGGGGAGCACCACACGATGTAACCCATGACGACTTGATAGCAACAGACACGCAGGGGAGCCGGCGGCTTGTGCCGGCGCCTAGAGCGGCCAGGGTTGCGGTATCAATGGGAGGAGCGCCCGTAGTCATGCCCCGCAGATGTAGGCGAGTTCGCTGAACTGCGTTAACAAATTTCGGTGTCGTCATCGTGTTGTGATTGCTTGTTCCCCGGTAGATCAATTGTGCGCCTATGACGGTAACAATTGGTATCAGATCAAGGTTAAAGGCCAAGGAAAATAGATCTAGAGATAGCCGAAGAAATTGGTCAGTCAGGACGACGAAAGATGCTATCGGCGATCCGTTGAGGAAGGCGTCAGGCGTCGCACATGATCATGGTTTTATCGGCGGAAAAGCAATCGGAAAGCGGCGGGTATCCAGCAGTGCGTCAGATGGCGGCGTGAAGGAAGATGTCTCGGCGAGATTGATCGATGGTGACGGAGGACGTCTCGGCGAGATCAGATCGATCAATCCGGGCATACAGCGGTATATGCGGCAGCATCAGGGCCTAGGAGAAGCAGGCACGCAGAGGCCTTCGGATTTCGGAGGCTCGCCGCAGGCCCAGCTGGGGCACGTGGCCCAAGGGCTGGCCCATGCAGGGCTGGTTTGGCTGGCCCGTGCGGATGTGTTATCTGGCTGTGTGTGCGTACGGAGAGTTGCTCAGGTCGAAGCTACGCGGAGCATACGGGCATACGCGGAGGCAATGTCACGTTGGTCCGCCAGGGAGGCGATTTCTTTTCCCCACCTGATCTCCACCGGCGTTCCTGCTGGTCCCCTCTCCCTCCATCTGCTGCTTCGGCGGCGGGAGGGAGGGGGATCCGGTTCCTCCGCTCTGTAGTTAGGGTTTAGTTTTACATGTCGTTGTGCGTCGTTGGGGTGGTGGAAGCGGCGCCCGGACGAATAAATCTGCCTCAACTCTACTCCCACACCGGCGCTATCCTTCATGGCGGCGTCTCGGAGTTGGTGGCATCGTGTGCTTACCGATCTTTCAGGTCGGTGGCTTTAAGGTTCTTGGATGGTGTCGGCGAGGCGGCGGCGATGACTTCATCAGATGAGTCTTTCTTCCTGCTCCGTCCCCGTTGCTGCGGCGTTGCCTCCGACGCCATGGTGGAGCAGAGGGGATTTGTCCAGTAGTACGTGCAGATGGTGGTCTGTACTTGTGACAGCTGGAAGATGGTGTACCTTGTGTTGGGTTCGTGGTTGGAGGCTGATGGTTCTGGTTCCCTACTCCGGCGTCATCGTGCGGGGGTGCTAGTGCTGAAGTTCGATGGCGTGTCCGGGGTCGTGCTGCCCCGGTCTGATTCTTTCAACGGCAATGGTTTGTGCTATGGCAAACTACTTTGGAGGTCCGAAAAGCTGATGATCAGCGATGGATCTGCGTCGAGCTCGGGTAAAGAGGTGATATGTCTCTTTTTTCTTTGGTGGCTGCTACGGTGGTGCCGAAGAAGAGGGATAGTCGTTGGTTTGTCACATAGGTTTATCCTATCTTTGCAGATCTGTAAGATCGGTGTGTACGTACTTTGTATCTCGTCTTTTGTTTATCAATGAGAAACATATTACCTTGCAAAAAGAAAACCGGCAGGCTGCATGCTGTTGGGTAGTGCTGCAGCAGGAACGAGATTTGTTACCTGAAAAAAAATCATGGGGTATTGTGTTTTCATCAGGAGCAAGATAAGAAAATCAGGAAATTGCTAAAAGCTTTGGCGGCACGTGGGCGTGAGGTACATGCTACTTGCATCCTCTTTGGTACGTGTATGGAAGGCACAAGGGTTTTTTTGATGTTGTTTCTTTGCTCGGTACACTGTTTGCGTACATGATGATAGCGACGATACGGAATAATGACGCGGAGACCGCGGCGTGCATATAAGACTCAGAGATGTCTGGGTGCGTCGTGATGATCATGCATATACCAGGCGCCGGATAGTACACAACTGTTGACGGGTGGCTGGGCGCAAGGTGGAGCATGATTGTAGCTGAACAAGTTCGGCTGGGTCGGACTGGACAGTCTGACAGATCGACGGGATGTCGGTCGGGACAGAAGACGGTGAAGATCGTCGACAACGACGTAGGAGCGTGAGGGTTGATGGTGTCCGAATTCTGTGGCGTGAAAACACGTGGCGCATGGTTATGCGTGCTTCGACATGCAATGACGTGGGGTTGATTCAAGATGGCGCGCATATGAGATCTTGAGGTCGACGGGGCATGGGGTGGACTGATCATCTACCAAGGAGTCATGTTGAAGGTGGAGCTGGAGTCTGTCGGAAGATTCCACTCGGCTGATGGAGGGGCTATGGTATAAGCATGCGGAGAGTCGAAGCCTAATCAGCGGGAAGGCGAGAGGCACGTGGCCCGGACTGGAGCTCAGGGTCTGGAGAGATGCGTGGAACTCGGCATCGGTCGAGTATGACTGATTGTTGTCTGCAGTAGGGCCTTAGGTGGTGTGGGTTAGTGACCCGGTAGATCTTGGCCAGGATTGCAGATGCTCGACGCGGTACTAGCGGCGAGGCGTGCGGTAAGCACGGGACACGGCGACAGACCAGGGCACAGGCGGTCAGACATGTGATCAGATAGGTGTGCATGGGGTGCTGAAGCAGTGTTGGGGTTCAAGTTGGTGACTAGGTCTATCGGGATGGCCATCAAGTAGGGAATCTGAGAAAGTGTTGGAGAGTCTGAAATGTCGGAAGCTTGGAGAGTACACGTCCGTATATTCTGTGATGTTCAGTGCACATGACAAAGTGCGGATGAGTAGATTCAGAAGGAGGCGAAGTGATATAGCTGTGGGACATGTAGAAGACTATCCAGGATGAGACGACTGTGAATTTGACTCAAGGTGACTAAAGTGCGACGGTGAAATTCCTTCAAGTTGAAAGCACTTTCACGCAGATCAGTGGTCGGTGTGTGATAGTGTTGAATAGGAAGGAGGGACTACAGTTGCAGGTGGAGTCACATGGAGTCTGGGAGTAGCAGTGGAGCTCATGTAGACAACCAAGTCCGGAGTACATGGAGGTTTGACGCACTGACGAATTCAAGGTGGTGGAGAATATTCGCCAAGGTGGAGTTTGTTGTGTTTGTGTCGAATATTTGTACGAGTTGGGTTATGTTTGGACTTAGAGTTGTATTAGGTGTGGATAGATACGTGTAGTGTTCGAGTCGGACACTACTAGCCTGGGCCTCCCATATAATGAGGGGAGCACCACACGATGTAACCCATGACGACTTGATAGGAACAGGCACGCAGGGGGAGCCGGCGGCTTGTGCTGGCGCCTAGGGCGGCCAGGGATGCGGTATCAATGGGGAGGAGCGCCCGTAGTCATGCCCCGCAGATGTAGACGAGATCGCTGAACTGCGTTAACAAATCTCAGTGTCTTCATCGTGTTGTGATTGCTTGTTCCTCGGTATATCAATTGTGCGCCTACGTCGGTAACACTCTCGCTACATGAAAAAGCTTCGTTCGTCGAGTGTAAGTATATGCAATATTCACGAATGCACTCAGTATATATATGTTGGGTATCCTCCTCATGCGGGCTGTGAGAAGATGACCATTTAAAATCCTTTCAGGCGGCCTAAACAGGTGCAGAAGCCACTACTCATTAGGGTTATGACTGAGGGTTATTTTGAACATTGCACATGATGGATGTGCATGTTAAACCTCCCAGCTAGCCACCACTAGGTGAGTGGTGAAAATTCAAGATAGCCTCCGCTGAGAAAAAACCAAGAGAGAAGGGAAGGAGAAGAAGTTGAAGGGAGAACTTAAGATCAAGCACCGGGTGTTCCCACAAGGTTGTGAAGTCCAGATCCAATACCTTGTCTCCTTCAAGCTGAGGTTCCACCATCTTTGGTGAGATTGCTCCAATCTCTAGATGTCGTGCCCAAATCTTGCTGTATCTCTCTGGAGTGGTACCTTATTTTGTTTATGGTGGTGTAAACCTTCTTCAGGATGCTGATGATACGGTGGTCTTATTGGAAAACTCAGATAGAGACATTCTACACTTGAAGTTTCTTCTCTACTCCTTTGAGAACATGTCGGGCATGAAGATTAATTATCACAAATGTGAGGTGTATGTGTTGGGAGTGGAAAAATAGGAATAGGAAAGAATTGCTAATATATTTAACTGTAAGTTGGGGGAGTTGCTTCTGTAGTATTTGGGTTTGCCAATTGGAGACCATGAACTTACTCTTGACCAATTCATGTTTCTGGTGGGGAAGCTAACAACTAGGACTGATTCGTGGCAAGGGAGGCACATGTCATCTGCAGCAACATTGACCTTGTATAATGCTTGTTTGGATAATATTTCAATGTCTGTCATGGCTTTTTATCTTTTGGGTGACGAAGAGCATTTGGAAATGGACAGAGTGAAAGGGATATTTTATTGGGAGGGATGTAACCAGGGGTTCATGTATCACACGATGAAATGGGAGTCAGTTTGCAGACCGAAGGATTATGGCGGCCTGGGCCTTATTAATACTAGATATATGAACACAACGTTTTTGGTAAAATGGATTGGAAGTTTTTCAATGGAGATCCTAAAACACCTTGGGTGCAAATATTAACAAGAAAGTACCTGAGGAATGGGGAGTCCATTTTAATGAATGACTCTAGAGGGTCTCAGTTCAGGAATGGTTTATAGAAAGTCCAGAAATGGTTTCCTTGGGGAGCAATTCACCTGGTGGGTGATGGGAGGAGAACTCGCTTTTGGGATGATGTGTGGGTGGGCAAGGTGCCTCTTAGATTTGGTTTCCCTTGTTTTGCGCTGCTACAAATCCCGCTGCTTCGGTTGCTGAAGACTATGAGTTACAACCTCATTCTTGGAACATCAAATTTAAAGAGCAATTGTTGAAGAAGATATGAACAATTGGAAGTTTTTGATGGAGTTGCTTCAACCTATATTCCTGTCTGATGAGGTGGACAAGGTGAAATGGGCTTTTGAAACAAAAGGGACCTACTCTACAAAATCAATGTAACGATGGCTCATGTTTCAAGGAGTCTCTGACATACAACTTCAGAAAATCTGGAAGCTGAAAATTCCCATGAAAATTCGCATTTTCCTTTGACAGGTGATCCAGGACAGGTTACCGACTAGGGAGCAACTGCTTATTAGGAAGGGACCGACTAATGGGAATGGCCCTATGTGTTCATGTGTCGAGTCGCTTAATCACTTGCTTTTTACCTGTCATCTTGCAAACTTTGTCTGGCTTGTGATCAAAGAAGTTGTGGATTGGCCTCGTGCCCCACACTCAATTCTGGACTTGATTTTGTTGGTGAGGCATGGGGCTGAATCTGTTGTCAGTGGGAAAGCTTGATGACATTCGCCATGTCAGTTATTTTGGTGATGGAAAATAGAAGCTCACCAAATACTCTTTGATTATGGCTCGAGGAAGTAAGCAACGTAATCTCTATGTGACTCAAACCAAGCTATGCAACGAATTGTTGAACGTCGCCGCGAATGACACTTCGGTTGAGTTGTTGCATAAGAGGCTTGGGCATATGAGTGAGCAGGGCATGCATGCTCTTGCTTGCATGGACTACCTACCTGAGTTGAAAGGTACAACCTTGAAACCTGTGAATATTGTTTTGCTGGCAAACAACATAGGGTTGCATTTTGTACACATTCGCCACGACGTGCGGAGAGCATTATTGATATTGTCACACTGATGTTTGCTGCATGACCGAAAAATCCATCGGTGGAGCATTATATTTTGTGGCATTCATTGATGACCACTCTAGAAAGATTTTTCTGTTTGTGTTGAAAAACAAGTGGCAGGTGCTCGGCGTCTTCAAGAAATTCCATGTCAAAGTCGAGAGATAAACTGACAGGAAACTGAAGTGCGTCAGATCAGACAATGGTGGTGAATACCAAGGTCATTTTGAAAGGTATTGTAGAAAGTGGTATCAGGCTTGAGAAGACTCTACCAAATACACCTCGGCTCAATAGACTTGTAAAGAGGATGAATAGGACTCTCACGGAGAGGATCAGAGCTATGCTCTCTCACTAGTAGGGAAGTGGCTTTCTATGGAACGCCTTTTTGTGGCCACCGTTAAGCCGTGCGCCACAGAAACAAGTTCAGTGGCGCACCAGATAAATGCGCCACAGATTACTGTGGCACATGCAGCAATCCATGCGCCACAGAAATGTGGTGGGTCCCGCATCCAGGAAAATCTGGTGACATTTCTGTGGCGCATGAATTAGGGTGCGCCACAGAAACATGATATTTTGTGGCGCACGTGGGACGATGCGCCACAAAAAATACGGTGGGCCCCATATCAATGTTTGCCTGGGTGTCCATTCTGTGGCGCACCCTGTCCCGTGCGCCACAGAAATAATATTTTTGTGGCGAGGATCTGTGGCGCACCGACCATGCGCCACAGAAACAGTTTTTGGTGCGCCACAGAAAGGCACTTCCCTACTAGTGTCTCATGCAAAGTTACCTAATTCGTTTGGGCTGAAGCTTTGATTCATGCTATATATGTACTAAACCTGTCCCCCAGGTCCTCTTGCAGGTGATATTCCTCAGAGAGTTTCGTCAGGGAAGGACATATCATACAAGAATCTGAAAGTATTTGGGTGCAAAGCATTTTTGCACATCCCGAGGGATGAGAGTGCTAAGCTTGATAGCAAGACAAAGCAGTGCATCTATCTCAACAGTCCAAGGGATGAGTTTGGATACAGATTGTGGGATCCAGTCAAGAAGAAGACTGTGCGAAACCGAGATGTGGTATTCATTGAAGATGAAACAATAAAAGATATTGGTAAACCGGAGAAGTCAAAGACTACCACACCTCAGGTTGTGCTAGATCCAGTGAACCCTCCTCTAGTCCATGACAATCTAGTGATGATAATCCACCTGATTCCCTACCACTAGTGCAACAACAGTTGAGCAGAAGTGGAAGATATCCATACCTTCCAGCAAGTATCTACAACATCAATATGTGTTGATGACTGATGCAGGTGAGCCCTCATTCTATGAGGAGGCAGTGTCTGATGAGCACAAGAATGAATGGTCAGAAGCCATGCAGGATGAGATGAAATCCCTTTATGAGAATGACACCTTCGATTTGGTGTCTCTGCCAAAGGGTAAGAAAGAACTAAGGAACAAGTGGGTGTACAGAGTGAATACTGAAGAACACAGCTCACATCCAAGATACAAGCCAAGATTGGTTGTGAAAGGTTTCAGTCAGAAGAAGGGAATGATTTCGATGAAATTAATATTCTCTGCAGTGGTGAAGATGTATTCTATCCGAGTTGTGCTTGGCATGGCTGCCTCCATGGACTTGGAAACTGAACAACTTGATGTGAAGACATCATTCTTGCATGGTGACCTAGAGGAGGAGATATACATGGAGCAGCCAGAAGGATTCATGGTTGCAGACAAGGAGCACCAAGTGAGTAGATCGAAGAAGAGCTTGTATGGCTTGAAGCAACCTCCTTGGTAGTGGTACAAGAAGTTCGAGTCATTCATGACTGAGCTTGGTTACCGTAAAGCACAACCTGATCATTGTGTGTTTACGAAGAGGTACGCCAAGGGTGACTTCATTATTATCTTGCTATATGTCGATGGCATGATGATTGTTGGAAATGGCACAAAGAGGATTGCTCTCCTCAAGAAGGCATTGAGTAAATCATTTCCCATGAAGGATTTAGGACCATATAAACAAATACTTGGCGTGAAGATCTCCCGTGATAGATCAAACAAGCTGCTTTGGCTCTCACAGGAAAGATATATTAAAAAGGTACTTGAAAGGTTCAATATGAAAGACGCAAAGTCTGTTACCTGTCCATTTGCAGGCCATGACAAACTGAGTTTAGAATAATGTACTAGTAGCAATAAGGAGAAAAATGAGATGAGTAAAGTACCGTACCAATCTCCCGTGCGCAGTTTGATGTATGCCATGGTGTGCACGAGGCCCAATATTGCCTATGTAGTTGGAGTTGCTCGCCGGTTCATGACAAATCCAGGTGAAGCTCACTGGAATGCAGTGAAGTGGATTCTCAGGTATCTCAAAGGTACTTCTAGATCGTGCTTATGCTTTGGAAACGGTGATCATGTATTGGAAGCCTATACAGATGCAAATATGTTGGTGATACAGATTCTAGAGAGTCTACTTCCGGATACCTGATGACTTATGCAGGGGGAGCAGTGTCATGCAATCAAGATTGCAGAAATGCGTGTCCTGCCAACCATAGATATTGAGTACATCGCAGCGGTTGATGCTTGCCTGGAAGTGTTGTGGATGAAGAACTTCTTGCCGGAGTTAGGAATGAAGCAAGAGAAATATGGTCTGTTTTGTGATAGCCCGACTGCTATCTATCTTGCCAAGAATTCAAGCTTACACTCTCAAACCAAGCACTTTGATGTGAGATATCATTGGATTCGAGATGTTGTGAATTCCAAGATGGTGCATCTTGAGAAGATCCATACCGAAAAGAATGGTTCGAATATGATGACCAAGACATTGCCAAGTGAGAAGCGACTCGTATGCTGCAAGGTAGCAGGCATGGCGATGCTCCCCACATGATTGAAGGGGAGAGATTTGTTGGGTATCCTCCTCATGTGGGGTTTGAGGAGATGACCATTTAGAAGCCTTTCAGGCGGCCCAAACACATGTAGAAGCCCGCTACCCATTAGGTTATGACCGAGGGTCATTTTGAACATTGCACATGATGGATGGGGGATGTTAACCCTCCCTGCCAGCCTCCACTAGGTGAATTTACAAAAATCCAGGATAGACTCCATTGAAGAAGAAAACCAAGATAGAAGGGAAAGAGATGTATTTGAAGAAATAACTTGAGATCAAGCACCAGGTGTTCCCCACAAGGTTGTGAATTCCAGATCTAGTACCTTGTCTTCTTCAAGCTGTGGTTACACTATCTTTGGTGAGATTGCTCCAATCTCTAAATCTTGTGCCCCAAATCTTGCTGTATCAGATCCTCTAGTGCTCTTTAGAGAAGAACTTGTTGTATGCCACCTTGATAATAGTGGAAGAAGATTTGGTGGGTGGCTTCGGCCCATGGTTTTTCCTCCCATGTTGAGAGGTTTTCCACGTAAAAAGATTGGTGTCCCTGTGTGTTGATTTCTGCATCTGTTCTGAGAGTTCTCTCCAAGGCTAGACACTGTCTACCCTGGGTGCGAGCTTCTCTCTTGAGGACAGACACTGTCTACCCATGTGCGTGAGCTAGAAGTGTCATGTCTGCTCCATATATGTTTGATGCATATTTCCTTCTGCACGAGCAATGATCCGTGAGTTAGTACATAAGTGGTGCTGAAGTTTACATCTTATTCCGCTGCGCATTTTTGGATCACGTTAAGAGTATGCTAATCTCCATTAAGGGTTAATATGGTCTGGCTAGGTTTCCCAACAATATTTAGGAGTATACTCGATAGGAAAAACATCTCTCACATGCGGAAGCAACAATCAAGATCCATTCTAGAAGATGCTAGTAACGGGAAGAGTAGATCATCATACGCTCGAAGAACATGCGTGTTGACACTAGTACAGAATGACACATCAGAAACGGGCCAAAAACCCATCGGAAACAGAGAAAGGGTCCGTGTCCCCGACTCCGTGACTGATGTGAAGGCCTTCATCGGTAACGGAGGCAAAAAACCGTTTCCGATGAGGTCTCCATTTGGCAACGGTTGTGTGCAGACCTCCGTTGCTTTAGTTTTCCTACATCAGATACGGAGTTTTCCATCTAAATACATGAAAGGCTGATTGCACAATGCACTAAAATGTTATTCAATTCATAACATAGAACAAATGCCATCATTACATTGGTATACAATAATATCACCGTTTTTTACAATTTGACTACAATCATTTCTATCACACATTGGCATAATGTAATATCACCTATTACACTTTGACTACAATCATGAACTCTAAACCTATAAGCAACTAACCTAACAAGATGGAAGGTTGGCTTAATTAAGCCAGCCTTCCATCTTGACTGGAGCTCACCTTCTATGAGCTCTCGGTCGTCGATGTACCCACTCCAAGACCAGTATCCACAAAATTTCCTTGCCTCATGTTTCTGGTTCTCGGAATGATACATTGGTACTTTTATGCAGTGTTGCCGAAATAAACTCCTGCGTGAAAGAAAAAAAGATTAGCGAAATGTACAAAATACATCTGGATATAAAAAAAATCGGTGGCTATTTTCCAGCAACTGCTTTGTTCGGTTGCCATTTTCGAGAAACTGCTAAGATCGATGGCGAATATCCAGGAACTGCTCTGTTCGGTGGCAGACAGTTCGCATTCCTTCCTTCTCTTCTTCCTCGTTCCACCCCAATCCCCCACCTGCCATGGACGACCACAACAGAACAACAAAGACAACTACCGTCCGTACCCACGGCACCGTTCTGGAGGTGGTGTACACGAACGAGGAGCATACCGTGGAGCGGATCCTCGACAAGTACGAGGAATGGCTAGCAGAGGAGAAGCATCGGTTCATCGGCCTTGACATCGAGTACACCCGTAATCGTCGGCACATGTCTGTCATGCAAACTCCCCATGCGCCAGCATGTCCTCTGTTCCACTGGTGCAAGTCCAAGAAGAATTGTCCAGAGTTGGGCAAATTCTTTGAACGCAAGAATATCACATTCGCAAGCGTGGACATCACCAACGACAGCAAGGTGCTTTCTTCTGCCGGCTTCCACATTCCACCGGTGTACTACGTGGACATCCAACTCGTATATAAAATCAAGGGTGGAGACGAGGGGGGCGGAATGGGTGATCTAGCGGCAGACCTCATCGACAAATCATACGCCAACATGAAGAAGGAGTTCCCATCCAACCAGCACAATTTTTGGGAATGGATGCCGCTGCACAAAGTTAACCTCGACTACGCAGCAATAGATGGGTATGTGACCTACGAGTTGTATCGCACGATCCTAACCTTGAAGGACAGGCTACGTCCAACATGGCAGGAAATGCTCTGCCCTAGGTGCAAGAATGCTCTAGGTGAATTGCAATAGGCTTGGATGTCGGTGTTTAACTAGTTTGTACAGTTGGTGCTTTAACAATAAGTGTTTGTAATTATCAGAACATGTATGTGTGAATTTGCACTAGGAATTTTTTTATGTGATGAAATGCTCATACGTAGAACCTAGTTCATCGGCATCACAGCCGGTCACAGAAAGATTTATACCTTTCACCCGGCGGGAGAGGAGGTGCAGGCCTCTGCCAGATGCGCTACGATGCTACCAGCGCGCTGCGACGCAATCACCTCCTCCCCTTCTCCTTCATCGACATCCACCTCCTCCTTCTCCAGATCAGACACACCTACAGATCCTCCACCTCCTCCAGATCGGCCACTTCCTCCTCCAGATGGGTTTCTGCTGGTAGATCCGCCGGAGGTGCGGCACCACCACCTCATGAATGACCTCCTCCACATCGGCCTGGCTCAGAAGAAGCCTGGCATCACCGGAGGAGGAGGGCGTCAGATGGTGGCGCTGCCGCATCATTAGCGGACGCATGGCCGCCTCCATATCGACCTTCCCCTCACGAAGGGCTGCCGCTAGAACGGTGCTGCCGCGGCGGCTAGAGCCACGGCCGCGATGGCCGGATCTAGAAGCGCCGACAGAGGAAGCCATTAGAGAGTAAGGAGAGTTGAAAGCCACAGTGTGCGGCGGCTAGGGTTGGAAGAGAGACAGTGAGAGAGTGATAATGAGACAGATAATTTGCTAGAGCCGGCAGTATATATAAGCACCACATTGGCAACGGACATTTTATATAACCGTTTCCATTGCTTTTACACCAGTGAGAGAGTAAACTTACTAACATACGGACTTGATAATGAAGTAAACGATTACATATATGCTACTACTAGCAGCTGCTGATGAAGAATCGGGCTCGTCGTCGCTGTACACGAGTGCGTCCCTCCGGCATAAGGTACCGTCGAAGATCTTGATGAAGAACCCGTTG
Source organism: Poa pratensis (assembly GCA_947311845.1). Taxonomy (NCBI): domain Eukaryota; kingdom Viridiplantae; phylum Streptophyta; class Magnoliopsida; order Poales; family Poaceae; genus Poa; species Poa pratensis. The sequence continues at coordinate 136,150,951 of CAMZMU010000085.1, forward strand.
TCGCCGTCGAACTCGAAGCACAAAAAGTGCCCCTGCTCAAGCTTGTACGCTTGGGCGAATGACTTCCATCCCTGGCCGAGGTACAAATTCCCCCCGGCACTCACGGCCGTCTTCACCGCCCAGCTGCCGTTCTCGTAGTCCTCCATCTTCCGATGCATGGTACCTGCCACCATGCCTTGGAGCTTCTGTGCGAACGCCCTCGGGAGCATCAGGCGGCTCTCGATGCCCTTGTACAGAATAACCAAGAACTCAAATCCGCGTAGCTCCGGGGACATGTCTTCAGAGGACGGTGAGGGCGACACCGACGGCGTGGCATTGCGGCTGCGCCCCCTACCACGGCCGCGCCCTCGTCCACGGCCGCGACCGCTGATGGTACCTCTCGCCGGGGACATGTCTTCAGAGGACGGTGAGGGCGACACCGACGGCATGGCATTGCCGCTGCGCCCCCTACCATGGCCTCGCCCTCGTCCACGGCCGCGACCGCTGCTGGTACCTCTCGCCATGGATTTGGACGGAGGGGATGTGGCAAAGTTTGAAAAACTGGAGGCGATGGACTGGGGCTTCAAGAGACCGCTGTTGGTACCTCTCGCCATTTATACTCGCGGGTCTGCTCCGCCCACCTCCATCTGCCCATTCGCTAGCCTCCACGTATCAACATTTTCAACGGTTGGAAAATTCTATCCGTTACCATAGAGGCAAATATTGGAAACGGACAATTTTGTTAACCGTTGCCAATATAATAAGTGACGGAGATTGGAAAGGGTCCGTTGCCAATGTAGGCGGGCCAGGTCAGGTTTGTACGCACCGGCCGCGCGGAAAGCGTGATTCTCGTCGCCTAACTCCTGCCGTTGCCATAGAGGGGTATCGGATGTGTCGTTCTGTACTAGTGTGAGCCTTATTTCAACGCAGCTCGGTGAAGTTGTTGGTGAAGTTCGATCCGACCAGCGCCGCAAACGAGCATCACCTTCGAGGCTTGCACACGTCTCGATGATGTCTCCTTCTTCTTGATCCAGCAAGCTAGAGGGAGAAGTAGATGGGATCAATTCCAGGAGCGATGGCGTGGTGGTGGGTATGGTGGAGAGTTCCCGCGGGCAGGGCTTCGCCAAGCAGTGTGCGAGAGGTGGAGGAGCAAGAAGGGGATGGTGCAGCCAAGGGCTTGAGGATCATCTCCCTTGTGCCGCCCCCTCTCTTTATATAGGCAAGGGGGTTGGGGCAGCCAGCCACTTCATCTCCCAAGTGGTCACCCCCCCCCCCCTCTTTTACAAGGTGGTGACCCCTTTTTAAGGGTTGCCCATTGACCAAGGAGGGCTGGCCACATGGACCAGTGGGCAAACCCTTGGTCGCATGTAGGCACTTCGGGACAGGTTGACCCTATAGTGGGACCCTCCGTAACCTTTTAGAACATTCCGACACTCTAACGGAAAAATACCGAACTTTTCGGAACCCTGAAATCAACTTGCCATATGTAAATTTCCCTATGGACTCTTCCAGAGCTCTTCTTGATGTCTACGATCTCATTCGAGACTTCAAACAATATTCGGACACCATTAATAAAATTATCCCAGAGCTACACTATCATTATCTAACGTTAAGTGTGTGACCCTACGGGTTCGAGAACATGCAGACATGACCGAGACACCTCTCCGATCAATAACCATTAGAGGTACCAGGATATCCATAATGACTCCCACACATTCAACGAAGATCTGTATCGGTTGAACCACTATGTCGTGGACTACTATAATCCGTATACAATTTCATTTGTCACGCGATATTTTACTTACCGGAGATTCGAACGTCGTATTGGTTTGCGGGTAAAACTTTAAAATTTTCCGTAACCTTGCCGCCAAGATCTATTCTATGAAGATATGCCTGGTGGCTCTAAGTTGACGAGGGAATATCTCCCCGGCAACAGTGCCAGAAACAATGCTTGTACGTCACACGTCAGTTGGGAACCCCAAGAGGAAGGTATGATGAGTGCAGCAGCAAGTTTTCCCTCAGTATGAAACCAAGGTTTAATCGAACCAGTAGGAAAACGAGGTTTGCTTCGAAGGTGTTGGTGAAGGAGTGTAGTGCGGCGCAACACCAGGGATTCCGGTGCCAACGTGGAACCTGCACAACACAATCAAATTACTTTGCCCCAACTTAACAGTGAGGTTGTCAATCTCACCGGCTTGCTGAAAACAAAGGGTTAAACGTATCGAATGGAAATGATGTTTGTTTGCATAAAACAGTAGAGAACAATGATTGCAGTAGATTGTATTTCAGATGTAAAAGAATGGACCGGGGTCCACAGTTCACTAGTGGTGTCTCTCCAATAAGATAACTAACATGCTGGGTAAACAAATTACAGCTGGGCAATTGACAATTGATAAGTGCATATAACATGCATGTGTGAGCTGTGGTGTCTACTATGAGATTCATTTGGGCATTACGACAAAGTACATAGACCGCTATCCAGCATGCATCTATGCCTAAATAGTCCACTTTCCGGTTAACATCCGTACCCCTTCCAGTATTAAGTTGCAAGCAACAGACAATTGCATTAAGTAATGTGCGTAATGTAAACAATACATTCATCCTTGAATAAAGCATTGCTGTTTTACCCCTAGTGGCAACAACACATCTACAACCTTAGAACTTGCTGTCACTATCCCAGGTTAAATAGAGGTTGAACCCAACTATCATGCATAAATACCCCCTCTTGGAGTTACAAGTATTCACTTGGCCAAGGCTTCAACAAGTAACGGAGAGCATGCAAGATCACAAATGACATAGACATGATAATATAATATTCAGCTCCACATAGGTATCAATATAAGTCAGATCCCAGCAAACACAACATGTAGCATTACAATAAGATGATCTTGATCATGATAGGCAGCTCACAAGATCTAAACATGATGGCACAAGTGGAGAAGACAACCATCTAGCTACTGCTATGGACCCATAGTCCAAGGATGAACTACTCACGCATCACTCCGGAGGCGGGCATGGCGATGTAGAGCCCTCCGGTGATGATTCCCCTCTCCGGCAGGGTGCCGGGAAGAGCTTCAGAAACCCCCCGAGTTAGGGTTGACGACGCGGCGGCAGCGAATATGTTCTGGATGAAAGGCTCGGTGTTTTAGGGTTTTCGCGTCTCGGGGAATAAATAGGCGAAGGGGCGATGTCGGCGGACCCCCGAGGGGCCCAAACCACAGGCGGCGCGGCTGGGCCCACTGCCGCGCCGCCAGGTGGTTTGGCCACCTCGTGGCTCTCCTTCGTCTCTCCTTCGGACTCCGTGTACGTGCTGGAAAAATAGGGACTGGCCTTTTGTTTCGTGCAATTCCGAGAATATTTCCAGAAGTAACTTTCTGAAACCAAAAACAGCAGAAAACAGGGAACTGGCACTGTGGCATCTTGTTAATAGGTTAGTCCCAGAAAATGCATAAAAGTGATACGAAGTGTATATAAAACATGTAGCAAATGGTATAATATAAGCATGGAACAGCAGAAATTATGGATACGTTGGAGACGTATCAAGCATCCCCAAGCTTAGTTCTACTCGTCCTCGAGTAGGTAAAACGATAACAACAAATAATTTCTGAGGAGACATGCTTTCACACAATCTTGATCAATATATTGCAAGGCTCATGTCATGAATGAAGTGACTCAAAGCAATGATCTATAGTTTGCTAACAAATAGATAAAGAGTAAACAATGAATCATATAAGCAAAAACTTTTCATGAATAGTACTTTCAAGACAAGCATCAAAAAGTTTTGCATAAGAGGTAACTCATAAAGCAATAGATTCAAAGTAAAAGGCATTGAAGCAACACAAAGGATGATTAAGTTTCAGCATTTGCTTTCAACTTGTAACATGTATATCTCATGGATAGTTGTCAACATAAAGCAATATAACAAGTGCAATAAGTAAATATGTAAGAATCAATGCACACAAAGTTGACACAAGTGTTTGCTTCTAAGATAGAAAGGAGTAGGTAAACTGACTCAACATAAAGTAAAAGATAGGCCCTTCGCAGAGGGAAGCAGGGATTAAATCATGTGCTAGAGCTTTTTAAGTTTTCGAAAGCATATAGAGAGCACAAAATAAGTATTTGAGAGGTGTTTGTTGTTGTCAACGAATGGTAGTGGGCACTCTAACCCCCTTGTCAACCAGACTTTCAAGAGCGGCTCCCATGAAGGACGTTATCTCTACCAGCAAGGTAGATCATCCCTCTTCTCTTTTGTTTACACATGTATTTTAGTTTCTTTATAGATGACACTCCTCCCAACCTTTTGCTTACACAAGCCATGGCTAACCGAATCCTCGGGTGCCTTCCAACATTCACATACCATGGAGGAGTGTCTATTTGCAAAATTAAGTTGCTTACTGATAAATCAGGGCAAAACATGTGAAGAGAATTATTAATGAAAGTTGTAATTAATTGGGGCTGGGCACCCCGTTGCCAGCTCTTTTTGCAAATTATTGGATAAGCGGATGTATATGCCACTAGTCCAGGTGAAAGTCTGTCAGAAGTAAATGACAAGATTGAAAGATAAAACACCACATACTTCCTCATGAGCTATAAAACATTGACACAAATAAGGAGTAATAAAGTTTTGAATAGTTTAAAGGTAGCACATGAAATATTTACTTGGAATGGCAGGAAATACCACATAGTAGGTAGGTATGGTGGACACAAATGGCATGGGTTTTGGCTCAAGTTTTGGATGCACGAGAAGCATTCCCTCTCAGTACAGAGTTTAGGCTAGCAAGGTTGTTTGAAGCAAACACAAGTATAAACCGGTACAGCAAGAATCACATAAAAACATATTGCAAGTATTATAAGACTCTACACTGTCTTCCTTGTTGCTCAAACATTTTACCAGAAAATATCTAGACCTTAGAGAGAACAAATATGCATCCCAAGTCTCAACAAGCTCTACGGTAGTTCTCCACTACTAGGCTTTAACTACATGATGCAAGAGCTTAAACATGATCTACTTGAGAGCTCAAAACAATTGCAAAGCATCAAATCAAAACAAGACAATGATCTACAAGAATGCATATGTCTTTTCCAATACCAACTACTACATGTAGCATTTTCTTTCTTCCAAACAAACACCAATAATTTATTTAAACATAAACTCTCCAAATGATAATATAATGCAGCAAGAGAGTATTTATAAACAAGTGCTAACAGCTCGAAGAGATGCATGAAAAACAGGAGCTAAAAGCACTGCAGTAGCTAGTTAAGAATACTCAACAAATATAAGTGAAGAACATGAGTATTCACATGAAAAAGCGGAGCGTGTCTCTCTCCCACACAAGGATTGCTAGGATCCGAATTTATTCAAACAAAAACAAAAATAAAAACACACAGACGCTCCAAGTAAAGCGCATAAGATGTGAAAGAATTAAAATATAGTTTCACTAGAGATGACCTGATAAGTTTGTTGATGAAGAAGGGGATGCCTTGGGCATCCCCAAGCTTAGACGCTTGAGTCTCTCTGAATATGGTTGGGATGAACCACGGGGGCATCCCCAAGCTTAGGCTTTTCACTCTTCTTGATCACATAATATCACCCTTCTCGCTTGATCCTTGAAAACTTCCTTCACACCAAACTCAAGACAGTTCTCATTAGAGGGTTAGTGCATAATCAAAAATTCTCATATTCTGTAATGATACAATCAATCCCAAAGCTTCTGGACATTAGCTACAGCCACCAATGCTTTGTGGAGCAAAGAAATCCACACAAACACAGTAAAAGAGCGAATGCAAAACAAAAGGCAGAATCTGTCAAAAACAGAACAGTCTGGAATGACGAATTTTTTCGAGGCACTTAAGTTGCTCAGATGGATCTGGCCTAAAATAATGAAAGTTGCGTACATATCTCAGGAATATGCGTGATTTTTCTCAGAATTTTTTGAATTTTCTACAGGGAGATAAGCTCAAATCCGTGACAGCTAAAAATCTGTCACTGCGCAGAAATCCAAATCTTGCATCAACTTTCAATATAGAACTTTACTTGGCACAACATTGCGATAAAATAAAGATACAAAGGAGTTGCTACAGAAGTAACAAAACTCCTTGAGAAAAACTAAAAATAAAAGATAAAGGGTTGCCTCCCTAAAGCGCTTTCTTTAATGCCTTTAGCTAGGCTAAAAGATTTTAATGATGCTCTCATAGGAATAGAACTTGAAAAACAAAAGAGAGCATCAAGAGGCAAATATCAAACGCATTTAAGTCTAACCCACTTTCTATGCAAGGGAACCTTGTAACAAAATAAATTATTGAAGCATAAAGCAACTAGCATAGAAAGATGAAACAAGTACAACTTCAAAACTTTCAACATAAAGAGAGGTGTTTTAGTGACTTGAAAACTTTTAACCATATTTTCCTCTCTCATAATAACTTTCAGTAGCATCATGAACAAACTCAACTATATAACTATCACATAAAGCATGCTTTTCATGATCTACAAACACATAATTTTTATTAAGTTCAAAAACAGTGGGGTCATTAAACCCACTTTTGACAATAGTAGTATAATAAATATCATTAGGCAATATAGGACCATCATCAAGAGCATTATCATATATAGCATTAGGGAGCCATTGTTTTATTTCTGAAATTTCGTTTTCTTGAGTCAAGGAGCTTGTTACGTAAAATTTATCAAAAGGAGATATTTCAAAAGAATCATGGCATTCAACAATATAACACTCTTCCTCCTTAGGTAGGCATGGAGGGCAATTAAATAGTGTAAGAGTTGAAGAGTTACTGTCATTAGAAGGTAGATCCTCCTTTTGTTCTTCACTCTCCTCTTTTTCATCCAATGAGATCACAGTTTCAGCAATTTCCTCTTCCTCAGGTTCCTGCAAGGCACAAGTTTCATCTTTTTGAGGAAACATCCTCTCAAGATGTTCAGTAATGTAAGAATTATTATCCTTGTAGGTATCACAACAATATTTAAGTATGGCAATACATTCAGATTTATAAGGGGCATCAGTTTTATGTTCAAGATAAGAACTAATTTCAAGGGCACCCTTAAAAACAATAAACTCTTCAATTTGTTCAAGATTACCAAAATCATAGTTTCCTTTAGCATAGGCAGCCAAGGTTTCATTATCAGTATACTCACATTGGAAAGGGAGATGTTTGTGCCTTCTATAGCAAAGAGATTCATTAAAGCAGTAGGATTCATCATATGTAGAACACAAGTTCTTAGCAAAACCATTCAATCTTCTTATTTGTTCCCATAGATGTTTTCCTTTTGGAGAGAAGCGGTAATTCTTATAACGAGACCCAGTTTCATAGAGATAAGACATTGAAAACAACTAGTCATAATAGTAATTCGAAATAAAAAGGAACTAATTTTTTTGTGTTTTTGATAAAGAGAGCAAACAAGACTAAATAAAAATAAACTAAGCAAGACAAATAACAAAGTAAAAGATTGGGTGTGAGAGACTCCCCTTGCAGAAGCAATTCGGTTTTCCCCGGCAACGGCGCCAGAAAACGTGTTGGTGGCTCTAGTTGACGAGGGAATATCCCCGGCAACAGTGCCAGAAACAATGCTTGTACGTCACACGTCAGTTGGGAACCCCAAGAGGAAGGTATGATGAGTGCAGCAGTAAGTTTTCCCTCAGTATGAAACCAAGGTTTAATCGAACCAGTAGGAAAACGAGGTTTGCTTCGAAGGTGTTGGTGAAGGAGTGTAGTGCGGCGCAACACCAGGGATTCCGGTGCCAACGTGGAACCTGCACAACACAATCAAATTACTTTGCCCCAACTTAACAGTGAGGTTGTCAATCTCACCGGCTTGCTGAAAACAAAGGGTTAAACGTATCGAATGGAAATGATGTTTGTTTGCATAAAACAGTAGAGAACAATGATTGCAGTAGATTGTATTTCAGATGTAAAAGAATGGACCGGGGTCCACAGTTCACTAGTGGTGTCTCTCCAATAAGATAACTAACATGCTGGGTAAACAAATTACAGCTGGGCAATTGACAATTGATAAGTGCATATAACATGCATGTGTGAGCTGTGGTGTCTACTATGAGATTCATTTGGGCATTACGACAAAGTACATAGACCGCTATCCAGCATGCATCTATGCCTAAATAGTCCACTTTCCGGTTAACATCCGTACCCCTTCCAGTATTAAGTTGCAAGCAACAGACAATTGCATTAAGTAATGTGCGTAATGTAAACAATACATTCATCCTTGAATAAAGCATTGCTGTTTTACCCCTAGTGGCAACAACACATCTACAACCTTAGAACTTGCTGTCACTATCCCAGGTTAAATAGAGGTTGAACCCAACTATCATGCATAAATACCCCCTCTTGGAGTTACAAGTATTCACTTGGCCAAGGCTTCAACAAGTAACGGAGAGCATGCAAGATCACAAATGACATAGACATGATAATATAATATTCAGCTCCACATAGGTATCAATATAAGTCAGATCCCAGCAAACACAACATGTAGCATTACAATAAGATGATCTTGATCATGATAGGCAGCTCACAAGATCTAAACATGATGGCACAAGTGGAGAAGACAACCATCTAGCTACTGCTATGGACCCATAGTCCAAGGATGAACTACTCACGCATCACTCCGGAGGCGGGCATGGCGATGTAGAGCCCTCCGGTGATGATTCCCCTCTCCGGCAGGGTGCCGGGAAGAGCTTCAGAAACCCCCCGAGTTAGGGTTGACGACGGCGGCGGCAGCGAATATGTTCTGGATGAAAGGCTCGGTGTTTTAGGGTTTTCGCGTCTCGGGGAATAAATAGGCGAAGGGGCGATGTCGGCGGACCCCCGAGGGGCCCAAACCACAGGCAGGCGCGGCTGGGCCCACTGCCGCGCCGCCAGGTGGTTTGGCCACCTCGTGGCTCTCCTTCGTCTCTCCTTCGGACTCCGTGTACGTGCTGGAAAAATAGGGACTTGGCCTTTTGTTTCGTGCAATTCCGAGAATATTTCCAGAAGTAACTTTCTGAAACCAAAAACAGCAGAAAACAGGGAACTGGCACTGTGGCATCTTGTTAATAGGTTAGTCCCAGAAAATGCATAAAAGTGATATGAAGTGTATATAAAACATGTAGCAAATGGTATAATATAAGCATGGAACAGCAGAAATTATGGATACGTTGGAGACGTATCACACCCCATAATGCTAGATCTAGATACTTACAAACACCGTTGCGGAAGATCTTGTGTTGGTCGAAGTAGATGTTGGTGAAGCTGATGAAGAATCTCACGTCCACGTCGGGAGGTGAGATTATTGCCGGTCCGTCGTCGAGAAACTACTTGCGCAGCCCACTCTAACAGTATCCACACGTACGCCACGCCAATCCGTCAAGCATGTTCGCCGCCTAGAGCTACTAGCACCGACGAAGAGAAACTGCCTTTCGGCGTAGATTTAGTGGTAGATCTAATCGGGCTCGATTAGATCTATATGAGACTAGAGAGATCTAATTCTCAACACATGAGATCAACTTGAGAGAGATTAGATCGAAGTCTAATTAGAGCGCCATTTAGATTAGAGCTTCTTCTAATTGCACAATATCTAGAGAGAGGAACTTGTGCAAGTCAATTGGATTATCCTCCTTGTGGGAGGGGGTGGAGTATATATAGTGGCTCAAGGGGAGGAGGTGCTTGGGGAAGGGGTAAACCCCAACCCCTTGGTGCGCCGGCCCTAGGAGGATAGCCGCACCCCTCCTCCAAGTCGGATGGGGAGTCCTTGTCACCCTTCCCTTTTATCTTTTTGACTTTTTCCTTTATTCCTTTCTAGTTCAATTAGGACTCTATTAAATCTCCAATTTAAACAAGGAAGGAGAGGAGGGGACTTGGTGCGGCCGGCCTGGAGGTGGGGCCCATGCGTCCGGTCCACACTAGGTGTGGCGCAGCACGCAGGGCACCCCCCTTCTTTCCTCCGGCGCATCCCCCCTTCCTGGCAAACCTCTGAAACTCTTCCGGAACCAAATATACTCTATTGATAAAATCATCGATTCTATCCACTGATGTCGGAAACACTTCCCTGCATCCGGAACATCTCATGTTCGCCATATTTCTCTCGTAGAAAATTCTGCCCTATACCGGCATCATTTCCCTCTCATGATAACTTCACCGGAACTTCTCCGAATCAATCTAGGAGTTGTTCCTATGACATCGGAGGGACTCCGACCACTTCTCATAACCACAAAACTACAACTTTATTCTCTCAATAAAAGATTGACTCACAGCTTAAGTGTGTGACCCGAAAGGTTCGATAAACACAAAGACATGTCTGGGAACTTACCAGACAATAACCAGCATTAGGACCTAGACGGCCGTACTGGCTCCCGTGTGTTCATGAGTGAACGACAGAACCTGTGTGTTACTCATTACGCTAATCCCCTTACATACACGATACCAATGATATCTCGAGATTGAGACAATGTGCTCTAGTGTGATCAAACCCTTTGATCATAACACATATAATTCTCATACCAATATCATTCTCTTTTCTCATTCAGTATTTTCATTGTCCCGTGATTAATCACGCTGTGTCTGGCCAGACGATTGGGTGACAATAATAATACTGAGATGGCCTAGAGGATGTATCTCCATCGTCTGGAGGAGTAAGTGCCATTCTTGAATAATCTCTGTTCCAATACATTATTCTAGTCCACACCCAAAAGCCACCGTTATGGTCCCCAGTTACGGCCAGACGTTAGGTGACAATCAAAGAATGAGTGTCGAATAAGCGGTCACCAGATATTCTCATAGCAAAGAAATACAGCTAATGAAAACTAGACATATGATCAATTGCTACATTCATCGTTGACGATTAGTCTCTTAGCAAGATCATACAATGGGTCGGTTCAGTACTATTGTCATTCCGACAATAAACTCCTATAGTTGTGTGACTTATACAAAGTCCATGATCAGGAAAACATGATCATCAAACAACAAGATAGGCTAGTCTTAGAGACGAGACTAGGAACGCTTTTACTTGTTTGTATCTCTACACCTGTATTGGAGGTTTTCCTCTTGAACACGTTGTATTTGCTATTCAAGTGCCCAATACAGTTATAGCATAAAGATATAAACATTAATAATAAACTTGGAGATAAATAATAACTAAATTATTATTGTCTCTAGGGCATATCTCCAACACGTCGGTATCACTATACCTAGTTCAATCACATTACTGGTAAGTACTCTTTACTCGTTCTGTAATACAACATTCGCTGTGACCAAATCATTAGTCACGTGCTTGCAAGTGTTACTGAATGTGCACTACCGAATGGGCCCAGAGTATATCTCTCCGACACACGGAGGGACAAATCCTAGTCTTGATTCATATAATTCAACAAGTACTTTCCGAGATACCCGTAAGATACCTTTATGATCACCCTGCCACGTAGCGACGGTTGATGTCCCAAAATATTCTTCTGGTACCGGGAATAACATAATCTCATGGTCTAAGAAACATGATTATTGACAATAAAAGGCACGTCAATAAAAACTTCATGAAACGATCAATATTGTTATGCTTAGTTGGGTCTGTCCATCACGTCATTCTTCTAATGACGTGATCCCGTTAATTAATTAACAACTCATTTTCATGGTTAGAAAACCATAACCATCATTAATTAATGAGCTAGTCTAGTAGAGGCTTACTAGGGATGCGGTGTTGTTTATGCAACCACACATGTATTATGTTTCTGGTTAGTAATATCATAGCATGGAAATTAAACATATATCATGAACATGGAAATATGATAATAACACTTTTATTATTGCCTCTAGGGCATATTTCCAACACAATATATGCACTGTTTGAATATAAGTTGTTTGTCATGTGTCTGTCAGAGCGAGCACTAGATAGAGGAGGTCAGAGACATGTCTCGTTAAATGCGGCATACTCGGGAAACTACGGGCCACGTGTCCCTTGTCACCACGTTCGACGGCTCCGTGTAATTTGCTTATTGTTTTATATATTTATTTTTATATCCTTTAAAGGTTTGCCGAGTGGCGTTAGGCAGAATACTCAGCAAACACTTCATTTTTTTCCTTTCCTTTTCTTTTAGTTCATCTTTTTTTCCGCCATTTTTCCTGCCCTATATTTCCCTCTACTCTTTTCCCGCCTTTTTTCCGCCACTCTTTTCATGTCCTCCCTCTCCCACCATCTCTCTTTCCCGCCCTTTCTCGCGGCGATAGTTTTTTCTGCCATTTTCACCCATCATTACTACCGTGCTATTTTTCGATGGTAAAATTTATGTTCGTAGAGGGTCATGCTCGGAGATCGAGATGGTAGCACACAGGAGACAAAGATTTAGACATGTGGGTCGGGCAAATAACGTTCGGTAAAGACTCTACTCGTGTGTATGGTGGCTTTGAATTATCTGTCATATGCTATGGCGATCTCGAGATAATCTTGGTATCGCCTATGTGGGTGTGGAGGATGATTATAACACCCAAAGATTTGCCCGGATGATGTCGCACATCTTGTTGATTGATTGATTGCAAGAAAGGTACTTGCCCGGATGATGGCCTTACATTTTATCCTCATGGAATATGATGGGTTTAAAGATTTGAACCAACTTTGATTCCATGTTCAAGCACTGGTTGGAGAAACCTTCCAGTTAAGCAGAGAAAGCGTACCAGAAATTGTAGACTCCCGACACCTTTCGTCTATACACCACATAACACTACAGCACACAAAAAGAAATTTAGAACTTGCAAAATAAGCTAATGGTGGATAACAATGTAGAAAGCAACATAAGAAAACCATGCATTGATCATCATATTCCTAAAACCCTAAAGCGGCACAAGTGTTTTCTGCATACTACAGTATCAAGTTTATCGAGTGAGGGGTTAGCATATGTACCACCTCAAGTACCCAAAATATACATGCCATAATGCTATGGGTTTTCTCATCCCACTGTGCGCTGCTAAAGTCATTCAGCTTGCTAATATGTATCCACCTGACCTTCCACTTCGAGAGTCGAGGTGACCTCTTGGCCACAAAACTCGAACACCATCTTGGCAGCAGTGTTCAGGTGCACCTCATTAAGCCCTTTGTCCGTCCTCACTCCGGAGGCGATGAAGTCGCACATCTTGTTGAGCATCAAGGTGGACAAGAATAGAGCCCACTTCATGGTCGTTCCCATCTTATTCTTCTTACTCTTCCCCTTGGCAGGCTGGAGATCCAGCTGACCACCTGGCAGATCGACCATCTTGAAACACATGGTGTCATGGAAATCTTCCTCTTGGGTGACAGGCACCTCGAATACCTGAGAATCCGGGACAAAGGAGATATGGTCTGGCTGGCTTTCTGTCAGCGCAAGCGCAAACTCATCGAGGGTCATGTCCTAAAAGGGTTACGAGCAACACAAGGTGACTAAGCATGAAGATGTACAACATCATCATCATGATCTAACACAACAAAACTGCCTAACATGCAAAATTGAGTCAAATCGCAAGTCATGTTCACTGCCTAACATGCTAAATCTACTCAAATTTACTTGCTCACACTATATCATGGCCATCTCGATCTAAAGATCTACTTACACATATCTAAGCTACAAGATCTAGGGTTTGAAGAAACTTACATGCATGGTAGCACCGGATGCAGGTCAGAGAAGGGGAGGAAGAGGTTGCCGACGCCCGCCGTCGGCCAACGCTGGTCGGAGGAGAAGATGCCGCCTCTTACCTGCTCGTGGAGGAGATGTTGCTTCGCAGCTGGAAGAGAGAGCTCAAAGGGGGAAAATGGTGGCGGGAGTTCTAGCGGTGAGCGAAAGGGGATGATATAGAGGGGTGAAAATGGAGGGCGGTGAGCGATTTTTCTCACGCCGCAATTTTGTGTTCGTGCGACCTCGCGCCATCTCCAAAGTCGCACAAGCTCGAACGAGGATGGTGCCGGCGTTCTCCAAATTGCACGCGGAGAGGGTGCCTGTTGAGAAACACCCAAATCGACCGTTACTAGCGGGTCTAGCTGAGAAGTGTTTTAATATTTGTACGAGGCAACAACACGGAACAGCTCGGAAAACTAAATGGGTCATTTTTAATCCTACAGCCTGAGCCAAGTGTTCACAGCTAACCAGTAACCATACACGGACGAAATTGCCAGCAACCGTTCGGAAGAGTGCCAAATATATCAGATCATGCCAAAGTCTGAAGAGAAAAAGATACAACACCGTGTGACCGTCGGAATGGATCAGTCTCGGAGGAGGTGCACGCACGGGGAGAGACCGAGAGAGATGCCGGAATGCCGGAAGAGAAAGTGGTGCACGGATGAGGAACAGACGGGAAAACAGCCACTGAAAGATACAAAATTCTACGCATAGCAAATCTGTTTTATAAACTATTCGAAGGAAATTAGCTATTCAATAAAAAATCAAAGGAAAATAGTGGCCATGCCACACGGTTTGGATCAAGATTCAAGAGCTCAAAGCTTGTGCGCCGATGGCCCAATCGGCACGGCCCAGAGAGGAACAGCCATCTCCAGCGCGGCGCCGAACCGGTCGCTCAGGTCAACATCACCGGGCACCATCCCGTCCGGCAGCCTCCACTCGAACTCGTGCAGCAGCGACGCCAGCACCATCGGCACGACCACCACGGCCAGTGGCATCCCGGGGCACGCCCTCCTCCCCGACCCGAACGGCATGTACTCCAACGACGACCTCCCCCGGAAATCCACCTCCCTGTCCAAGAACCTCTCCGGCGAGAACGCCTCCGGGTCGGTCCACACCTCGGGGTCCCTCCCTATGGCCCACACGTTGACGAAGACGCGCGCGCCCTTGGGCACCGAGAAGCCGCCGAGCGTCACGCCCGACTCCGACACCTCGTGCGGCAGCAGCAGCGGCGCCGGCGGGTGCAGCCGCATCGTCTCCTTCATCACCGCCTGGAGGTACGGCAGGTTGGCGAGGTCACCTTCCTCTGCGTTGCCGGACCCAATGGCTTCCTTCAGCTCGGCGCGAGCCTTGGCCATCTTGGTCGGGTTGCGGAGAAGCTCCGCCATCGTCCACTCCACCGTCGTCGTCGTCGTGTGGCTCCCAGCGATGAACAGATCCTGCAGGTTGATGATCACAGCAAACAATTAGTATGCCTTCAAATTTCTTAATTCCTGGTCATCTCAGAGAAAGTGAGGTACCGTCAGAAGAGCGCGGATCACCGGCAGCTCGAGCTGGGACTTGGCGTGGAGCTCGAGCAGCGAATCCAGCAGGTCGCCGTGCTTCTCGCCGCTCTTCAGCCGACGGTCTATCACAGCGTCGAAGAACTGATAGAATCTCTCGAGATTCGCCGTGACCGCGCGGCGGCGGCGGCTCAGATCGAGACCACTGAGGAACGGGAAGAAGTCGGAGATGTTGGGCTTGGCCGTCTCCGCGACGGAGTCTGCGATAAGCTGCTTGAACTCTTGCCCCGTCACCGATCCCAGCTCGACGACATCCTCCGAGAACAAGACGCCGGACATCATGTTGAGCACCGCGCTGAACACGGGGAGCGCGACGCGCACCGGACGCCCCGAGCTCGCGCGGAAGTGGTCCACCAGCTCCCGGGCCTTGCGCTCCTGGATGCCGCGGCTAGCGCCGAGCCGCCGGGACGTGAAGAGCAGGGTGCTCGCCACGTTGCGCAGCTGCTTCCACAGCGGGCTGGAGCTCGGGAGCCACACCATGGAGATGCCGTTGTGGCCCATGACGCTAGCGCTGTCGGGGACCCACCGGTCGGAGACGGCGCCGTCCTTCTTGTGGAGCGCCTCGTGCGCCGCCCCCGGGGAGGACAGCACGACGGTGGTCGCCATGCCGAGGCGCAAGGACATCACGGGGCCGTAGGACGCCGACAAGCGAGCTAGCACGCGATGCAGCTCGCCGCCACGGATCAGGTTGGGTATGTTGCCGATGACCGGGAACGGCGTTGGGCCCGGCGGTGCAGGCGCACCGGCGCTGGGCTTGGTTGACTTTTTCCATAGGAGGCACAGCAGTGGGATGCAGAGCAGGGAGATGCACACAGACAAAGGCGTTAGCTCCATGACTGATGATCGCACAAAGATCTAACGATGTACTATTGACTTGTAAAGTTTCCTTCCCAAGGTACCGAGTCATGCATTTTTGCACATTTTCGTGGCATTAAAAAGTTGCATATAACTTGTTTCACAAGGTTTGTTGCAAGAAAAATAACTTGTTTCACAAGGTTCAAACGTCCAACGAGTAGTACTATATATTTTCAGAAGTCGCAAAGACGCACTTGTTTTGATCAAGTTGGGAGAGAGTGGATGACTTGGTAATGCAGTTTTCTATTGTTTTGAGCAAAAGTTTTATCAAAATAAAACCAAGTTGTGAAGGCAAGTTGAGCAACTATGCCAGTTTTCTATGTTCCAACTTGGGTTTTAAATTTGAAGACTCCTTGAAATCTGAGATGAATCATGTGGCTACATCGATACATTGTTTTTACCCCAAACTGAAAGTAAATAGTACTACATCACAGGGTTTTACCAGTTCAGTAATGGATTCTACATCTTTTAGCACTGAATACCACTATCAGCACTCGGAAAATCCAAATGCAGCTCGGGCTCCATGTAGCATGATTTTTTTGAAAAAAAAAATCAAAATCTCCCTTTTAAAATTTCAAAAAATTACTAACAAAAATGCTGATGTAAAAATATCGAACTCTACCACTGTGCAAAATATCAATACGAAATTATCAATATTTTAATTTTTAAGTTAAAAATGTGCATTGTTCACCACACCCACATCCACCATTTAGTCATTTTTTCTCAGCCCAGATTATAAATTATTTTGAATTGGTTTTTTTACACTAGTATAGTTCATCATTATCTGCATCTAGGAAATTTTCTCGATTTCTGGAAACTTACGAATGCACTCTATCGGCACTGACCTGCTCCCAAAGTTGTTACATGTTGGCAAAGTTTCTGAATCTAGTGTTAATACATCTTTAACTCAATGGCAGGAATCCAGTTTTTAGGAAATTTATAGCAAGGATTACTTGATAATAAGCTCCAAAGTATGACAGAACTGATTCCTTACTCACAGTATTGTTTCTGGATTTTAACTAGCCAAATTAGGTTTTTTGACGCCTGGCTTCGAGTGAGCTAGAGATTGGACATTGTAGTCTGAAGTTTCAAATTCTTTATACTTGTGTAATGTTTCTCTTTTAAAATGCCTTTTATTTTAGGCTACAGAGAAAAATGTGGCTGTATAAATGAATATATTTTTATTTATTTTAGCCCGGAATTTGCCTTTTCTTGTGTGGACCAAAACACACTGTATCTTTCAACAAAACGTGTGGCTGTACTCTATGTGTATATGTGGTTGTATTTTTTTCAGTATTTTTAGATGTACATAAATACTATTTTCTATTTTATTGAAAAAACGAGAGCACCGTTGCTCATGTACAACCAACACTTTCTGCAAAACTGCCGTATTGTTTGTTTGCTGAACCTGATCCTGTTACCATGCAAGATTGAAATTTGAAATAGTCCCAGCCTCTCAGGCAATATGGAGGACTTTGATGAATTGTAGGGCGAGGAAGGGAGCTGAATAAACTAATCCCTCCATTTCAAATTAACTGTTGCAAATTTAGTAAACTTTGTACTAAATCTGTGATACTTAATTTGTAACGGAGATAGTATTTGAAGCCACTGTTGTAACTTACTTTGAAACAATACCTGCTGCTAGGTTTGTGTGGTTTGCTCTTCGCCAGCTCTGCTAATTCAGAAATAGTAGTTTGCTACGTATTATTTTCATGGTATTTCACTAATATCTCGTGTTGTGTGCAAAGATACACTCGGTTTAAAGGGTGGACAGATCACGGTTCAAATACTGAAAAATCATCGCAACCCAAATATGCCGTTTCTGAATTCTGGAAAACCAACACTCTCGAAGATCTTGTTTCTGAATTCTGGAAAACGAACACTAACACAACCATAAGATTTATCCAACTGCAATGACACGAAATCCTGACACCAGAATAACTTATTTCTACTGATCGACTCTGCAGCATACTGGCAATTTCTGTGAAGATTGCATGGTGTGCCCGGGAGACAACATTAACCAGGATTATTTTGGTCATAAAAGCAGAACAGAACCGGTAGAGAAGCAAAGCATGACAAAACTGCTTCCGCTAGTCAGAATACTGTTTATGGATTTCAACTCAAAACATAACTAATGGAAGCCAAAACTTCGTCTAAGAGATATCTCAAATATCTTGGACCTAAATTTCTAACAAGTCGGTCATCCAATTTTGTTTTCTTAATAGAAAGAAAGAAGACGTAATCCCCCTCCCCACCTCTTCTTAAGAACTCACCCCATTCTTCAAGCGCGCACACTTCACTCTACTCCTCAGCTTCAACCAGTATCTTCTTGCAGGCCTCGTAGCACATGAACGAGATCCCTGCCGCAGGCATAAGCTTGATGCAGCTAGGTCCAAGCCCCTTGTAAAGACCGCCGACCCCGTCCTTCTCCATTATGCAGTAGAGAGCATGGAACACGTTTTGTAGATCTGCCTCCCGCCCACTGCGCCGGCCTGCATTTGCTTGCGAGCTACCTCAAGGGGAAGGTGGCGGTGCTCGAGATGGCACCTGCAGCTGAACCGATTAGGAGAGTTGCAATGTTGCTGATTTCCTCCTGCTTGAATGTCTTCCTGTACAGCTTCCTCAGGGTGTCGTACGCATAGTAATTGGTCGCTGCGTATGGCACCACTCCTATCAGACTCGGTGTCAGACCACGATAAAGCTCTGAGGGGCCTTCCTCTTGTACAATCTTGACAAGACAATGGAGAAAGTTGTTGTAGACATCTTTCTGCAAAAGCAAGTACAAGCGAGGTGAGGTACATGAAGAAACATCACTTACGTACGCTCTTGACAAAGAGTTCAACTCACCTCTATAGTCAAACGGGTCTTGATCAATTCCAAAGGATATGTGCACAATGTTGAGCTGACTCCTGCAAGTGCTCCAGCGACAAGAGATGGAGGGAAGGGGGTCCTAGGGGACTCATCAGCCTTTGGAGTCAGGAATTTTTTGGCTGTATCAAAAGCAAATAGCTGCATTTGGATGGAAAGAGATCGATCAAATTACGATATTGTCATATCCATAGAGGCCAACCACAGCGTGTTTGATCACTTATTACAAATATTTGATTTGTCTACATACTTAAATATCAACAAAAACAATATTGAAAAAATGCATTACAAAAATATATCTTATGATGTATCTTGGGATATCAATTTGGTATTGTAAGTCATCATAGTTTTGCATATATTCTTGGTCAAACTTAAAAAGCACTGACTTTTTGGTTCAATTTATACGCCACCTATTTGGGGACGGACACCAAACATATTCCGTGCAATAGTAAGACCATACGGATGATATTGATCAAAGAAGTAAAGCAACTATTTTACAAGTATATTTCGAAGAACAATCAATAGTTGTGGAGCCAAGCTTGTACAGTAAAATCGCATTCATGTTTTGTTATCTGAAAGTGTCTAGTGAAGCCTATAAGACACTTGTGAATAGAGAGAGTGACTGCATAATATCAGATGACAAAATATAAGGAAGTAAAACCAAACGGCGGGATCTAAACACAAAGTGTCCACAGTTTGACTTTGCTAGAATCTCAGGACCACCACATACTACCAGACACAAGACAGCAGATCCTTGAGCATATCAAGGATGAAACTCAATCACAACCAAATATAAGACAACATCAACACACCAGCTAGCTGAACCCAAATTCCTTTCCAGAAAGTGTGTGTACGAATTACATACATCATTATACCTACTTCATTAATAGCAGTCTGGGTGCCGCATAACATTGACTAAAAGTGGTGCTGTCCCAGTATTGTTACAGCCCTCCTTCCATATGAAATTTGCTGCGTCTATCAGCAAAGTGAAAGTTGTTGCAAGATATTAGCTAGCATAACTCATGTTATTCTAAGTGTGCCCCACAATTAACGTACTGAAGTGTAGAAAATGGCAACAATATGATAACAATTAGTAGTAAATCGTTTAATCCGCAAAGACATCAGCAATACAGCAGGCATTGGTTACATACATGATGCATTTTAGCAACAGAATCTCCTAGGAATTGCGAAGTAACATAACCCGAAGGTAGTACTTACCTCAATCGCCTTGCTTGGAGCAACACGAATAACATTCACAAAATTCCCACGGAACAGCCCCGTCCACCCCTCTGTCTTCATGATTGACTGGAAAACTTCTGTCATTGAGTCCCCATTGCTCCCAACCATGAGGTGCGTCCTAATTGTCTCCAGTGGCGCCACACAAGTCCTTGAGACAGCCCCCGCAATAGCTCCACTGACCAGCCGCCTCAGATGTGGGTTCCCAATCTTAATTTTCAGCTTCAGCCCGCGCTTATTGGCCTTCTTCCTAGCCTTGCCATCCACCACCTCCTCCCCGGCAGGCTCAGCCACAGAACCAACAACTGGAAACCCGACCGCCGAGGAGACATACTTGATGCAATGATCAGCAAAAGGGATCTTGAATTCCTGCTCCACCGGACTGGTCGCCACTGCTGGAGCAGGCGTTGACACCTTAAGGCCAACACTAGCGAACAGCCCACCGGGAGGGGAGGCAGAGCCATGCAAGCTCAACGAGCAGCTCTGGTCTTCGTGCAGATCCCAGGGAACCTGAGCTCCGGGAGCGGCGGAATAGCCCACCCGTTTTTCTTCTCGGAGGCCAGCACACAGTTCTTGCTCTTGGCCGTCATCGCCACCATCGTCGCCGCCATGGGTTGGAGCACGGTTTTGCCTCAGACTGCAGACGCGGAATGGAGGTGGATGGCCGCCGGCACTGCATCGACAGTCACAACAATGAGCATGTTTTTAGACACTAAGCCCATCTACAACGCGGCGCTAGCGTGTAGGCGCTAGGATAAAATCCTAATAGTTTTTGCAGTGACAGCGTAATCTTGCTATTTCCCTAGCGACAGGCGCATAAATTGGCATCGGACGCTTAAACAAGAGGTGCAAATTAAAGTTCTGCGGCGGCGGCCGCTTGCTGGATTTAGGAACTGACTCGACCCAAAGTATTTTAAGCGCCTACGCATTGGTGATGCTCTGATACATTTCACCATCTCCACTCCACTACCAGTTAGCAGATGCGAAGCGGTAAGAATTGCAGTTTTTGATGGACTAATTAACATTTTCGACTTCTTGACGAGTGACGACAGTCAGTCAACAAGAGTGGACAGATACAGTGAGGGGGCGGACTTAAACTGTGGCGTGACGGGGTTCAGTTGAACCCCCCAAAATTTCTTTGTCTGAAGATAAACTGCCACTAGAAATAGACAAGAAAAAAAGAGACACCCACACCTTCAAGAGGGAGATGCGGTTGCCTGGTTGGATTCGATTTTTCACACGGAAAATATAACAGAAGGAACAGCTAGGGCTTCCATACCGACGAGTGGAATCACGTCTCCGGCGGCGGCAGCAGAAGGAGAATCCGTACGGATCAAGACAGCAGCCGCGCTCCGGCGGGATGGGTCTCGACGGCGAACGGCGCGGGCCGGGGGTGGAGCGCGGGGGCGGAGGCTCTCCTTGTCCGGCCGCCTCTTTGTGAGGTAGAAGGCAATCCCTTTTGGGATTCCCAGGGCTCTTTTTGGCTCGTCTGGTTCATTTACCGTACTACCCCTTGCTCGGCAGCGGAGGTTCCGAGGGTAGTTCTGTCATTGAGCCATTGACACAGGTCGTATGGGTGGCCGACCGGCCCCTTTCTTTTTAGAGGACGGGAATTTTCATGAGGAAAGAACCTGCTCGCCCATCCGGTGCGAGCCGGAGCAAACGAGCACTCTTTTTGAATCTTGGCCCAAATTCGCACCGAAAGGGAAAAAAGTGCTAATGCACTGCTTGTTGGCGAAAATCGCAACCGAAATCACTAGAAAGAAAGGACTTTTGCAATGATTTGATCATTTTTCTCTGCGTTTTACATGCTTGACAAGTCGCAAAATTAGATTTTTTGTGATATTTTATCATTCCGAGTGGGATGGCTGAGATATTGTACGCCTGTATTTTGGGGCGTTTAAAATTCAAAACGAAATGTTGTTAGAACCGTCTGTTACGAATTGTTTTTAAGATTGGATTTCTCGCGTCGTGATATTCAAAACTAAATATTACGTTCATAGGTTTTGACATCTTTTTTTCTCAAAATAATATATGTGTACTTCGAAGTGCCCGCACATTGTACTTGAAAGTACACGCAATGCATTTGAAAATACTCATGCGCCGCATTTGGGAGTACACGCAGTGCAATTAGAAGTTCTACTAGGGAAGCGTACGTGCGTTGCTACAGAACAGTGATATTCTACTATGTGATTTGAGTTTGGTGATGATTTTTTTCTTAAGGGAACAAAAAAATTCTCTTGACATCAGTCGGCGGGATGCCGAAGAGCTCCTCCTTAAGCATTACATAATTTGTGAACATTATCCCAAATGTATGTCCAAAGCAAAGGAAAATAAACCCTTCTTGTTGTGCTACAGTTATTACTATTTTCGATGGACTCTGGGTTTTTTTTCTTCGAGAACTCCTATTTGTTTGCACGATTTTTTATCCCATATTGAACAAATAAATTGTTGGACCTAAAATTTATATGGGAAATCTATACGGATAACAACCATACCGTGTGAGCAAAAAAAGGAACATGCGAACCACTTCAATCAATTCGGCCCATACAAAACTTTGGGCGGTGTCACAAAAATGCGACCTACTTTTCCATTCAGCCCATAAAAAAATCTGGACAGTGTTACAATAATTCGGAGTCACTGACATCGTAGCCCCACCAATTTCAGATGGCAGCGGGGGGTGTCGATCAGAGTCAAAGTCACACACGCAATCAAAAACAAAAGGGACAACTAATCTTCGACCACGGATAACTCGTGCAGACCGTGGTTGTCGGCGCAAACCAAGCACATGACCGTGCATAGACCACGATTTCAGCAAATCATGGTGGATGGTGCACATCGACCACGAAAAAAGACACCCCCATCCCCCTTCCCCCTACCCAAATGTGGTACTTAGTGTCCATCTACCGTACCACAGACGACGAGATAAATCGTGACAAAACTCACCTTTTTTCATGCGAAAGAAGACATACTTCCATTGTGGAAGGAATTTCGCCGTCTCTACGTGTCTCGGTTATCTCTATTCACACGCTCTTTATTTGTGCATTACCTTTGTGATGGCTATAAAGGTTGGAGTTATATATATCTTGCTATCACATAATTGTTTATCTTGTTTAGTATAAGTTGATGTTGGTGCATATTGTTGAGCCTAGTATATTTAGGTTTTTTGTTTGATAAATTAAATATTAGTTTTATTATGCATTATTTATTCCGATATATAATGGGTCATACTACCTATACCCCTGACAAGGGTATACATCTCGGGTACCCTACCGTGAGGGTACCTGGTGCACGTGACGTCTAAAGGCCCAATAGCGAAGAGCATACTCGAAGCCCAAGACAAGAGGCCAAGAAGATGGAGTACCCTCCAAGATTAGACATAGGCATAGTCGGTTTATACTTTCCTTATGTGTAAACTAGGTCGGTTATGAACTCCCGAGACCCAGCCTATTTAAAGGCTGGGAGGGGTGCCGATCTAGCAAGCCATACTCGAACCACCAAAAGCTCTAGCGAGATCGACATCTCGCGGAGCTCCCCTTGTAACCGCATAATCTCACACGATCAATACCAGACAAGCAGGAAGTAGGGTCTTTACCTCCACCCGAGGGGCCTGAACCTGGGTAAATCTTTGCCTCTGCTTGTCAGCCGACGAAACTACCAGTACTACCACGTTCTCTCCATAATCTCAACCTAGGTCCTAACCATGGATTTGATGAGTTAACCCTAGGTCCTACCTAGCCGACATCTTATGCCCTTTTCTTTGTCTTTATTGTTTGATAAGGTAGTCTATCTTATTGAACGACGAATAATACTATATGTCATGTGTCCATGCTAAGACAAACATTTGGAAACCAACTGGTTGCGGTCTACTCATGTTTTACTCAAAATGAAAAGAGTAAAGTAATATTTGCTCAAGTTACGGGATCACTCAATTTCGAAAAGTTTAGTATGTTAAGCCCGAAAACCAACATATGGTTGGGTGGACAGGATGGTGGTTTTCCCCTAACTCATCGGGAATCAAATCCCACATTTAACGTCGTTTGTGTCTCATTAAACCAGATTATTCTTGACAATGTTTTTGTCGATTGTGAGGCATTAGCTCCAAGCGATATGTGTATGTAGATGGTGGTGGATATACATCTACGTTACACCACGGTGCTCTAAGAAAATCGATTAGGGCAAACCACACATAAATTACAATAGTGCCATCCAGCATGGAATCATGTAGAATTTCCATGGAATGCTTTTCTTCTTTTTTGATAACCCTTTTTTTAGTTTGAGAGCTTATTGGGCTTAGCTTGTCCGGCCTGGTCCAATCTGTTAGCCTTATCTGCTCTCGTGTTTCGGCGATGGGCGGCCCAGTAGGCCTAACCGGACTAATTGTTCTTTTTTTTTTCGAAACCCGGACTAATTGTTCTGTATCATGGATCAATCAATAGGTATACACAAGTAAAAAAAAAAGTCAATAGGCATACACTCGCCGGCGATGAACCAGTTTTGCAATTCGGTATATGACTATCGTGTCGAGTTCAAATACTATTTGTTGGAGCTCGTGCCCAACAAACGCTTAAAAAAAACCAGTCGGATGCTACTCACTCCAGATCACTAGTGAAGTTTTCAAAAGTTGCAGGCCTCTTGACATCTCCTCCAAATGGCCCAAACTTTCCTCGATGAACATAACAATGTTCTTTACAAAAATAATGGAACAGCCAACTTAGTAAAAAAACTCCGAGTCTAATCTCTGTAATTACCGTCCTCGCTCTTCTTAACATGTTATTGGAGATTGCTAGACAGCGAACTAAAGCAAAATTTACAGGAGGCTGGGGATCTTTGCTGAGAAGGAGATACAAGCATTCTCGATCAGGCCCCAGCACGTTCTGACTTTGTGACAATCAACCAGCCAGCTTTGAACAGCGCAAAAAGTTGCAGCAAAGGCAGAAACCTCTGTATATCATACTACAAGTCTGAGTAACATATGCGTGCGTACAAGATGCACGCAGCAGATAGCCAGATACCTACTGTACCTGCTACAGTCTCACAAAACCCTGAGCCAGCGAGAGCAGAGATCTTCGTCGCAGTCGACTGCAGTCTGCGCCGTGCAGCTCTCCGTCCTACAGTGCCTCAGCAGCGAGCGAAATAGCCTGCATGGCGTTCCATCGATCGTGAGTGTCAGTCGGTTTGCATTTGCATGCACTTTGCCATACCATAGGCTGGGCCGGGACGACGTACACGCTGCTCTCGCCTGTCCCAGGCCATGGCCAGCGGTGTCCGTCGGCCGTGCTAGCTACTCGAAAATGCATGGTGGCCGGCATGGCCGGACCAGTCGTGATCGACGGCATGCGCAGATGCATCATTCGTCGACGGGTACGGCTACGGGCTGCATGTACAGCTGATGTGCGCATGGCATGCATGGGCTAAACAGAAGAAGACGGGGTTCTCCAGACGATCAGCTCCGGCCGGCGACACGCGCCGGGTCCCCTCCCCCGCCGGTCCGGGGAAAGGACGACACACCGGCAGCTAGGCTCGTGGGGAAGAAGATGGACGGGCGGATGCGTGCCTCGGAGTCTGCGCGCTTCGGCTGATCGCGCTGCTGTGCGTGCGGGGCGCAATCATGCACAGCCGCCGCCCGCCCGCGAGCAACCAAGCTCGGTCGAGCGCCGTGTGCCATCACATCACGTCCGTCATGGGCGCTCGCCGGCCGACACGACCCATCCGGTATGCATGCAGCCTGCGCGCCACGTATCATCGGGCAGCGGCCACCGGTTTACCGCATCAGTCTACTAGTTTGTCGTGGCACTGCCTCTCGATCGGTCAGGTCTCCGTTGACCTTTTTCCAGATGGGTTCTCGGCGGATCGATCCGGCCGGCCGCCGGCCTGTCGATCGAGGGCCCAGAGCCGAAGGATCAGCAGACACAAGTTTCCAAGGCCATGTATGCATGCATGCATGAACCGTTCGTCACTGCTCGGTCGCGCGGACGACGTACCTGCGCGGCGCCGCGGTGTCGTACCGGCCGTGTTGCTCAGAATGCATGGTAAGCACTTTCTGTTTTTTCTGACAAACAATTGATCTTTCTTATACTTTTTTTTCTAATTGACAATACAATTGATCGCTCGCTACTTTTTTATCACAGCCAAACCACATAAATTGTTTTGGCATTTTGTGAAACCGTGGTATTGTCGAAATACTTTAAAAATACTTTGCTGCCAAACACACCAGCTGCCCTATAATAGGGCACTCCTCTCAAACAGCTGCCCTATTTTAGGGGCATGCATAGCTTAT